>CAXDID010000959.1:0-323861 GCA_963988835.1 Hexamita inflata
TTTTAATCGTTTAGAGTTCCGCTTTGAGAACTGAACCTAATTTATTCAAATATGAGTCAATAATCTTTAACACCTAAGATAGTAGCGTTGAAAGTACACTTAAATTTAAAACTATGAATACACCAGAACTCATAAATCAATAAAATGGAATTGTAGTGATAGTTGTTATATATTAGTAATCACAGTGTGAAAAATTCAGTTCATTTATTATTATTTATTGTTTCATCAAGTAATAATATATATATGTGGACCGGGTTTTTTAATGTACGGAATAAATAAGGAGGTGAACTAATATTAAAAAATATTAACATAGATCTATAGAGTATAATAAATTTTATTTTTTAATAATTTCTAACATTAATTTATATCACTTCTTTTGTTGACTATTTTCTTCAATTTTTTCAGAATTCACAATTTATCGTGAATTTCTGTCTTGTACTGTAAAGGTTTCAGTATATTTACCAACAACTATTCTATTTTCATTGGTAGTCCAAATCAATTATTTTATATTCTGTGTTAAATACTTGTTATAAACTAAACTTTTGATATTTTATCTTCTAATTTGTAAATTTTTCCGAATTAGTATTAATAAATTTGTATACTATATAATATATTATTGAAATAATATATTAGCTTATATGATTTTACCGCTTCATCGTAATTAAATCTTGTAAATTTAATGTTTCAATAAATATATCTTGTACCTGCAACGTCATAAGACTAAAAATTTATGAATAGTATATTGAGTACTAATTTATGTATTAACTTACCTTATATTGAATTTACTGAATTGGCTGTGTTGTTTCATGAAATAACTAATTAGTGCAAAACAAGTAAGTTTACGTTGAGACTTACAAGTGAGCGCGTTATAATATGATTATTCAATATGTATCTAATAAATATATAAGTTGAATATGAATGGAGATAACTACCTCACTTCACTACTTTGTAAAAATGTATAATACTTTAGATCTTTTTTCAATATGTTTCAGAAAATAATTATAGATATTTATCATTATTGAATAAGGTTATTTCTTTATAATCGTAGATTAATATCACCACAATATTCTCAAAGAGAGTATATCTATTACCAAGTCACAGACACCTCAAGTACCTAAAAACTAATAGACTAAAATACCGACAGTAGCGAATATAATCATTCTTTAAAATATTTTTGAATTTACGTAAGAGATTTCAAAAATAATTTTGATACTCCAATGTGAGTTAAATTACTTGATCTAATATTCAGCAGTTTTGTTATTCAAATATCACTTCATTGATATTGTTCAAATCTAAATAGTGCCAACTTATCATTGGGATCATTGTATTTGTTGTAGTTATGATAGATTTAGTAAATATTCATTTTATTTTGATTTAATTAAAAACAATTGATGTTAATTTTAATGCTCAGCTCGATTCATCTTAATTTAAGCATATATGATAATGGAATGATTTATTAGTTTCCGTAGAAATAGAAAATGAATTCTAATTCTGGAGTGGACGATAAATAAAATATTACTTTTGAAGTGAAATTAATAGCGAATGTATATAAATAGTTTGAAAATTCAAATGGAAACAGGCGGTTATATGAACTCCATTATGAGAATATAGCATGATTCAAAAGAAATTACCCACATCATAGAATGAAAGAAACTGACTAATTTCAAAAATGCGCTTAAATTTACAAATTCACTTCATCTTTAAATGCAATTACGCAATTATCTTAATCTTGATTGAAGTTGAAAACGAAATCAGTTGTATTTCTTAATATAAATGCCCCAATTAACATATTCGCACTTAGATCCATAATATAATTTAAAATTAGTTTAAATAATTAAGTATTATGTGCATTTTATACAGAATTTCAGATGATAATGAAAGCTATTAAAATCAAATGCAGTTAGTTGGAATCTTAAGACTGAGTGTATAATAAATATATAATAGTTCAGATATTTCTCCACTATTGGTTTGAATTCTTCTACAGTTTACCATTTCCGATTTCTTTTTTAAGAATATTTAGTTGTCCCGTGGAGTCTTAGGTTTAGCTAGAAACAATGAATTAATTGTTAAAGAAAATACTAATTCCTCCAAAATGATCAACCGAATACAATGATAATAGTCGATTTTAACAAAACTTCAAATTTTACAAAGTGAGGAAATAACAATCCAGACACCTCAACTTATATTGGATGAATATTGATAAGTTATGAATATTTGAAATACAATCATATATGAAATTATTAATACCACTTCAGGTTGACTCTTGAACCCGGTCCACATATTAATATATTAAATACTACCTTGCTTGTAAGGGAGGTGCTATTTTGCTTTTAGGGTGTAGGTCAACTTATTTCGCTTATAAGGGAGTAGGTCAACTCACTTATAAGGGAGATGAAATCGGTAACTCCCTTATAAGCAAATAGGTAACTAAGGTAACTAAGGTTTATGTAGTACACCCAAACAAAAAATAAACATCACAGCTCTTCCACAGTCAAATCAACTTCCACCGGCTCAGCGACTATTTCAGCAACTTTTTCAATAACCGTTTTGCACAAAGACTGAACTTGGATTTCAACGTTCCCCAGTTTGAAAATCTGTTTTTCCGGTTTTTTGCTCAGGATAAATTCCTTCTTCTTTTTAATTTCGGGTTCAGTTTTGAACTGTTAAGTTTGAATCTGTTCAGTTTCGAACTGAGCCGTTTTAGAATCTAGTGTTTACTGGTTTATCTCCTGAAAGCCGAAATTGAGCTCGTTGGTTTCAATTTCCTCCGTTTTTACTTCTTTTATTAAATATTACTGCCTGAGCTTTATCTTGTTCTCGATGAACCTCTGAATTTTGCTCTGCGTGTCATCCCGCTCCAAATCGACCACGAAAAAACGGCCAATCTTGAAGAAATGACGCTGAATGTCGCCGGAGGACTTTATCTCAAGCTTGTCCTTGTAATAAAGCGTTACCGCAACCGCCAAATCCTGCACAATGTCCTGACCAACCAGAATAGTCTGCTTTAAATCGTCCTCTATTTTGTAATTTGATTGGAGCTGAATGAATTCTTAGCAGTTGTTGGACTCGTAATAGTAAGACTCAATCAACTTGTTCAAAATCAGCTAGATTTACACAATATCTATATTTTGGATATTCGAAATCATACTTTCATACTCGGCCTTAATTGAATGCAATTACAATTATTACAATAGCTGAATGAGCTTATTCGACTCGGCAGGCATAAACACATGCTGCTTATTCAATATGTTAATAAATAACCTAGATTCCTTAAATATCACATTGCAATCCAAAGCAAAAGTTTACTAAATTTAATTATATATTGTAAGAATTTGTATTAACTACTTATTGTTCGACTATGATTTTAACTACTGCAATATGAGACCAACCGGAATTTATCCTATAAATTTCACACTTGATTATGTCAAAAGTTTTACAACTTAGCTGTCCGTTGATTTAAATATATCACTTGGATTCTTGAAATAAAATAGTGACTCAGATATTTAAAAAAAGCTGTTAGAACGAGCAAATAATGTTAAATCAATGTCTGAATCCAAAAATAATGGACATTTAACATTTGTTGCATTAAAATATTTGCTAAATGATTTATCAGTAGCAGCTTAATTAGTGAACAATGAGTCTGGGCTATCACGTTGTTAAATCGAAACATTTTGATACATCTCTCCAAATAAATCAACAACTAATTACTAAGCGAAACTACACGTGTAACCTGGTGTAAATAATTTATTGTTATATTTAATTGTATGTTTGTTGAGTTATTTATTGCTGATAATCCAAATTGCCTGATTCATTGGAGTGTGATATTTTCAAAAAATATATATTTTGTATATTTATTCTAGAATACCAGTCAGTTTCTTCTTTTACTTATCTTTTGGTTGTTATATTTTTGCATAAACTCAACAAGCGGTTATCAACAAAGAGATCGTCAAAACAAACTCCATAATAATAACATGACTCACTCAACAGCAACAATCCAACAATACATCTAAACGCAATATATAAATATATACTAGTTATTTTACCATATCCAAGTAAAAATAATATATATTTTAATAATTCTTGTGGTTAGTGATTCTCCAGTTAATTAAAATGGTTTTCCAATCTAAGTGATTCTGCTCCCTCATTTATGAGTTCATTTATTAGTTCGGAAGAGTTAACGGAGATTTAATGATGAGGTTCGACTTGTGATAACGCGTGTGAGATACTTGGTTAGAGAGGAATGTTATGTTGATGTTTAATATTGATCATTAATAAGAAAAGAAAGTGTGAATACCGTAATATGTTACATAAATCTTCAAAAAATAAATTTATCCAAATTGGAAATAGGACAATACGTATAAAATTTGTTTAAATATACTAATATACAAGAACGAATAACATGACTCAACGAACTAATATCGAATCAGGTGAAACCGACTCGAGTTAGTTAAATAGGCTATATATATATGTATAATGATTTTACATTTAATTAAAATATTATTTAAAAATATTTCCAATTCACATGTAAACATCTATTAATTAAAGCGAGTTTAAAATATTAATGCTAGGATTGGACGGAGCTGGTAAAACTCAACTTCTTTATCAACTTTAAGCATAAAACTAAATTATATCCCAGCCAACTACCCGTGTTAACGTTTAAACAATACATTTACAAAATAATAGTTCAATATCTGTATGGGATATGGGAGGACATCCATAATTGAGAGTCCTTTGGTTTTATTATCTATAAAACACTTAAATTGTAATATACGTGGTTGATTCAGCAGATCGAGACCCTAATAGAATATAACAAAGCAAAAATGAGCTTGAAAGACTATTAAATCACTAAGAATTAGAAAATATACCATTTATTATTCTATTCAATAAAACTGATTTGCCACAAGCTATGAATATTGAAGAAATTTAAGAAAAATTTAACATAACAATAGGTTCTAAATAAACTGTAACATCACATAAAATAATTGCAACTTAAATCACTGCTATAAGTAACACATGCGTAAAAGAAGAAGTTATAAAGTTGTTGGAAAAAGTAATTTTTGAGTGATAAAATATAATACACACTAACGCTTAAATTTGTTTGATATTGCTGCTTGCAAAAATAATATTAAGACTTGAAATGTGATAATTAGAGAAAAGGGCGACTTGAGACATAAAAATAATGTAATATGTTTGCATAAATAGTGAATTTATAAAATATGTAATTAATTAATGAAATATAATTTCACAGAATAATAATTTCTTGTCCTTCTACTAGAATATTTTCGTTGGAGCATTTTAGATTCAATCTAAGTTCCTTAAGAACTTTAAATGTATCATTTGTGTACAGAATCTGATTATTCTTTTCAAAGATAATCAGAATTTAGTCTTTTAAGGGCTGAATCTGCATAATCGCCCTGTTTTTGAGTTAGGTTTATTGTAAAATTACTATCTTATTCTCAGAACTAATAGAAACCTTAATTAACACTCCGTTTTAAGTTCCTATATACATCCCATTCATGCTAGTGAGCTTTTAAGTTCCCTCAAATTGCAGTTTGTCCAGTTACTTAAGTTCCTTGTCCAGTAAATGAAGCGAATCCTCGAACAGGAGCATGGTCAGACCTTAAAAACGGTATGAACCCAATAATTCGGCCTTTTAAGGGTAGATGGTAAGTTAAGGTTCAATTTAAACCAGACCAACACAGGACTCGAAATAAAATGTTGAAGGGCTCAAATAGCGATTTGGAGTGCACTTAATTGTTTTAACTTATTACAAGTTTTGAATTGAAGTAAACGAATAATATAGTAGAGACTCGCGAGTAAATAAAACAAGTTGGCTTTCAATGATATAAAAATAAACCGGATTCTACACATGAAAATCAAACAAAAGGGCGTCAAAAGACCACAATTACCCAGACTAAGTGAGAAAAAGCAATTCATTGTTGTATTTTTAGACGCATATCACCGGACTCCTACAAATTATATACTGCCTTTCCGTTTGGAGTGAAACGAATATTCACATTCGTACACTATTAGTTAAAATAGCGGAGCTGATATCATACTTCTGTAAAATCGCTGAAATATATAATATTTATATTTATGCATATATTTATGTATTTATATTTATTTATTAATGTATCCCAAGTTTAAACCTTGAACAAATAAGAAACAGCTGTTGAACAAGGCAAAAACAAAAACATGAAATTCCCTTACTCAACCAAAAGCTATTTTCAACAAAAAGATCTCCAAAACAAACTCTCCATTAGTTCAGAAGAGCTAAAGAAGTGTATTAACACCATGCGAGAGAAATTGGGTGAATAGCTGACTCTAACATACTCATTTGAATATTTCATAGAATAATTATATTCGTCTTCATGAATAATTGGAAACTGCAATATAAATCTACATAACTTATTTACACAATAAAATATTAAGCTTAATTTATTCATTCTTTATTATATATAATGACAATCCACTTAAATATTAGGTGATGATTGGAGTGTAATCGAAATAATAATTATTTGTTTAGAGTGATTTAAATTATCCAAAAATATTATTTTACAATTTATGTAAATTTAACAATAACAAAAATTATAGACTGTTGATATATAAAACTAATATATACTACCACTTCCCAATGCCATATCATAACTGGACTAAGCAAGAAATTAATTTATTAAGCAGCGCAGTTAAGAAGCACGGTCTCAAATGGGCAATAATCCAGAAAAATTACTTCCCAGAATTTAATGTTATAAGCGTGAAGAACAAATATTATGCATATGCCCATGAAATTATGGTAAGGAGGTAAGAGAGAGCTGCAAGTGGGTAAAGTGCGTCTCAAGACGAATAGCTCGTATAGAAGTCATAAAATCAAGTCAAAAACGAGAGCAATACGTTAAGCGAAGAGGACTTGCTACAGCAAATCCGAACAATCTTAACCTAGCAGCTACAATGAAGTTTTTATACAATAAGAAATATAATTTTTGCTAAATAATTAAAGTATTAAGCTTTTCACCTTATTAATAAACGTTTATTAAATCAGTTTGTTGAAGATCAAAATTAGTGTAATTTTAAACTTCAACAAAAACTGTTGAATAATATAGTTTTAATGTTTATGTGTCAATACCAAAAAGGCATTTTAGGTCAAGTTTTAGCAGTTTTTTAGAAATACAAAAGTCAAAATAATATCAAAATAATATTTGCTAAGCATTCTCAATTATATATTAAAATATTAACTATAAACATTTCCAATTCACAATGGGATAAAGTTTATAATAATATATTTCATACAGCGACTATAAAATATTGATGCTAGGTTTAGACGGCGTGGGTAAAACATAACTTCTTTATAGACTCAAAACTAAAAAATAGATCGCGCCAAATCCAACTACTGGGTTTAACGTTGAGATATTACAATTAAAACATAAAAGACCAATAACAATTTGGGATATTGGTGGATAAGAACAAAGACGAGAACTTTGGGTTCATTATCTATAAAACACATAACTTGTGATGTATGTTATCGATTCAACTGATCGAGACCCTGATAGAATATAACAAAGTAAAAATGAACTGGAAAAACTATTAAATTATGAATAATTAGCAAATATACCATTTGTGATTCTATTTAATAAAACTGATCTTCCATAAGCGATGAATAATAAAGAAATACAAGATATTTTTAAAATATCAATTGATTTGAAGTAAATAATAACATCACATAAAACATTGGCAACCAAAACTACAGCTACAAGTAATAAGTCTGTTAAATAAATATTAAAGTTGTTGGAAAGAGTAATAATTGGAAACAAATGAGTGATTTACAGTGTTATTAAAATTAATAATAAGTTATTCATAGATAGATTCTCGCGTATGTTTGTAAATGTTATATTTTAAGTTATAATTTTTATAAAACGTATCATAAATGAAAATACATCTATACTAAATAGACAAATAGAATAATTGGAGTGTTATTGCATAAATAATATATAGTTTAAAATGTGCTAAACTATCTAAATATTTTACTTTAATATTACACAATTTTATAATTAGTGTATTAAACAGTAACTAACTTAAATAAATGATTAATAATTTTAATAACCAATATCATAAGCAGCCACTTCTCAATGCCATACCATAATTGGACTAAGTAAGAAATAAATTTGTTAAGCAGCGCCGTTAAGAAACATGGTCTCAAATGGGAAATAATTTAGAATAATTATTTTCCAGAGTTTAATACTATTAGCGTAAAGAATAAATATTATGCTGTAACTCATGAAATATTGAAAAGAAGGAAGGATAATGCTTAAAATGCGCAAAGTGCTACCTAAGATAAATAAATCGTAAACAAGACATAGTAATAAGCTAAGAACGAGAGTAATACCTTGAGCGAAGATGATATACTTCAGCAAATTCGAATGATCTTAGACCAACCCCAATAATGATGTTTTTATATATTAAACATCTTAACAATAATGATTCCATAATGCTTAGAATTAAACATTCCGTTGTTAATAATAATAAATATTAAAGGAAATAATTTTAAACTATGTTACAAAAACTATATATTTTGTTTAATTTTGGTTGTATTTATAGTTAAAATGTTAACCTCATTGTAACGCAAGCGATCAAGTATTTTAAAATACTTTTTCATATTAAACATATCAAATTTTTTAATTAGACTCGTGTTAATAATTACTATTAATTCTTTTCCGCTTCACAGGTTTAAGTTTCTAACACTTATCTTCACTTATCTTCAAAATATCCACAATTAAATCATGTAGGCAGTGGTAATTTGAATGCCATCCCGGTAACTAACACGTTAAAAAGTTGAAAAAATAGTTTGTTCTAGGAAATATGAGTGATAATAACAATGATTAAATATTTTCTTTTAGTAATTAATTTAACGTATCATAAATCACACCACGGCACCTCTCATTGTGCTCATTTTGACTGATGTTTTTGAAGGTGCTTGCTTAGTTTTTTGGTCTGGTTTTGGCTTCAGTTCTTGCTACTGTTGCTTGAATCTGTTTTCAAAGCCCTCGGTGTCTTCTTCTGTGATGTGAGCTTTCTTGAAGTGCTCTAGCAGTTACCTCATATCATCCGGCATATTCTTAAGGCTTTAGCCCTGACCAACAAGTTCATCGTAGTTTAAGCAGTAAATTATGGGCACGTTTATGAATAAAATCATGTTCAAAACGTAACCAGAAACGAGGAAGCTCAGGATAAACGTAACCAGAATCAGAGTGATACTGAAAGAAGACACGAAAATTTTGGCTATGAAGATGCACACCACACCAATTATAGCCCTGCAGAGGTACGTGGCTGAGTAACTGGTGTAGATAATTTACTTGAGCATGTCCTCGTTGAAGCTCAATAACATTTTAGAACGCTTTTAACTGGTGCCAATGGGCTGGCCAGTAAGAGCTGCGTAATAAATGGTTTCTTTGGAGCTCAGATTGATTATTTTGTTAATCATTGATAAATACCGAGCATACGAGCGCTATTATTGGAATTTTTTCACAATAACGTTGTCGCCGAACATATTGTTAACGTACATGATTAATTTACACAATATTTTTAACGGGAATAATATTGTGCTTGAAAGAGCGAAAGCGCAAATGGTACCCCACTGCTTGAAATAGTTAATGAACGTTTGAATGTAGGATCTCTTCTTTTTCTTTCCTTACTTTTTAAACTACACTGAGATTCTGTCAAAATACCACATATAAGTTAATTAACTTATGATAAACTGGTAAGTTGAGTTAATTAAAAAGAATCCAATAATACCGTATATGGCTATTATTACAACGGCCACTATACCAATTGAGTTAGTAGTCGTGGTGTCTGTTTCTGCGTTGTATTTCTCAAACGTGAAGAAACCAACCTGAATATCGAAAGTTCCCTAAGCAGTTTGTTGAAGAATTGTTAGTATCACAAACGCTATATGAGCAAGTTATAAAGTGATGAAGAACAGTGGGAACAATAACATTCTCTTACGCTTTTTGGAAACGCACCAAGACAGTCTCAGTCCTAAAATGGACAAGCTGATTTCCTTCTTCTTGAACAGAATGATGACCAAGCTGAAAACGCCAAAAATAATAAGGGCGATGCAAAAAATTACGACGATAAATGTTAACAAAGAATTTTTGGTAACAGAAACGTCGAATATTGTGTGAATTATGTTTGTTTTGTTCTGATCTTGCAAATAAATTATCATCAGGTACATTCCGAGCGCGAAGATTCCTAATGGAATCAGGAACATAACACCCCAAGTTATTACAGTTGAAGCCAACATAAGAACCATCATCAATATGTATCCAGCTGCTATAGCAGACAATACACCGAACATAATTCCCATCATACCTGCAACGAATTCTTGAATGAAATAGCTTTTGAAGTTGAACAGCCAGTTAAAAATGTACATTACAGATTATGGAATTTTAACGGAATTTGTGAGCTTGCTCAGAAAACTGGAGTAATTTTACATTTGGCATTCTGGATAAGTTTATTCTTTCACTGCGTATTTATGTTTATTTAGTAAATGGCACATTTTTGAAAGCAAAAATGAATATTTGTAGTAATTTGAGCCCACTGTTATGTCATCAGTGATTTCAGAATTATTAGCAGAATTACTGTAATATTTGGTATATTTAGTGTACTGGTCTTCAGTTAAGAATTGAGAAGTCATCGTTTCAACACCGCTTATAAGCCCAAACTAAGTTGCTTGCTAAAATACGTAGTTATGTAGCCGGATGTAAGTTTAATCGCAAGCCATATAATTTGATGAAGCAAGAGCGCACTCTGTCTTGTCAATGCATAAATTGGCGTCTTCGGTAACTAGAACTGTATCACTAGTATTTTGATACGTAGGTTTTAAAGCTTCATAAAAATCTTTATATTTGTCTAAGTCAAGCTTGTATTTTGTGGTATAAGTTCCTGATGTTGAGTTAATAGTCTCGTTGTATGGAGTTGACATATTATTACAATACCATAGTTTTAAAGTTTCATTTTTAGATTCCTATGGGTTATGTCTAATGTCATCTAGCTCCCAATGCAGCTTACAAAGATAATTCAACTCTTTCGCGTTATCATTTGAAGTAAATACCTAACGAAGAACTGGAAATCTTATATCTGGTTGTTCAACACCGCAAGCACGAGCGAACTAGTCACTTTTTAGTAACATTAAATTGAGTCTAGAAAAATCAAATTTTAGCCCAGCTTACACATTCACAACTATTGTGGCAATAAATACTGATAGAAACACTACAACCCATACGCAGTCGTTGAATTTTCTGTTGTACATTTTTTCCTAATCTTTTTCTAAACGTCGGATATCATTCTTATTATTACTCATCTAAATATCGAAGTGGATTACTAATATAATTGGTTAGATATGTTATTCAATACAAATTCTCAAAATATTTTATTATTTCAAAATATAAAAATTTTCAAATTTGAAATTATTATAGATACGTTATAACCAATCCTTTTAATATAAATTAAATTAATTAAAGTAATCGATTATTGAGTGGATGTTTTTGAGATGTACCAAAAGAGTGAGCCGATATATAATGGGACATTCTCTGTTTGGTCAAATGTATATATAAAGTTTGCAATATTGTGATTGGTTATTAAGTAATATGATATTTATGAATGTAATAAATAACATGAATACAAAAGATAGTAGAAGATATTTGAGTTAAAGTTTGAAAGTTAATATTTGTACAACCGAATTGTTACAAGAACATATGTGTATATTTGTCTCTGTTTCAGAAGAAAAATACCTGTTAGTGACAATCAAGATTATTTTAAAGGATACTGTGAAAATCAGTAAAATTAGATGAATAAATTAAATTGAATGTTTAAATTGAACCTTAGTATTGTTAATAAGGATACTGTTAAGCGAAAGAGGATATTATTTGAATTAATAAATGAATGGTGAATGGAGTGATAATTTTGTATTAATTTTAATATTTACACCATATAATACTAAATGTATAAAGTAACACTCCACACAATAAATGAACTATTTTGTGATTGGAATGGCAGGTTCTGGCAAATCCACTCTGGTGCGTACTTTGTAGCAGCGTTTGTCAAATCCGTTTATAATTAACTTGGACCCGGCTATTTAGACTTTGGCGTATGTTCCGGATGTGGACATTAGGGATTCGGTGGATTACGATTAGTTGACGAGTACGTCCAAGTTGGGTCCCAACGGAGCTATTTTGACCGCTTTGAATCTGTTTGTGACCAAGTTGGACTAGTTGGCAAATGTGATTCCGGATAACAGGCCGATTGTGTTCGACTCTCCTGGTCAGATTGAGTCCTTCATCTGGTCAGCTAGTGGTGAGATCCTCTTGAAGACCTTCCCGGGCGCGGTCCTGTACGTTACAGACGCGAAGAAGGCCGTGAACCCCTCCATTTTCGTCTCCTCCATGCTCTATTTACTTGGTGTACAATAGAGACTGAATATAACAGAAATTATAGTTGTTATGAACAAATCGGACCTCCTAAACAGCGATTTGACGGACGAATTCAAGTAAATCCTCAGCGAAAACGAGGAAACGGGAGAGTCAGAGCTTGACCTGGTTCAATTATTTGCAAAAAACTCCCTTGTTCTCACCGACTCGTTCAAATTTCAGGCCGAAAACGACTACCAAGGTTCATTTTTGTCTAATGTAACACTTTATTTGGACAGATTTTGGTAGAAGAACAAATACTGCTTCGTGAGCTGCAAGAAAGGAACTGGGATAGACACATTGATCAATGAAATGGAACGGGTGCAGAAGAACACAGTGGTTGAAGAAAAGGCTAAAGATGAAAAATACGCAGCAGAAAAGAAAGAAAAACAAGCCAAAGAAAAGGAAAAATTCGAACAGGAATTCAACGACCACAGAAACATGGACGAAAACGATTGATAGGTATTTATATGGTTCAAATATATTGTGTTAGTTATAATTATATATATCGGCTCTCTTTTTTGGTACCTCAATAACATCCACTCAATAACCAATTTCTTCAATTACAGGTGACTCTATATTTTTAGCGTTATTTTTTTAAGATGTCATTAAATTATCAATTCAGAAATGATTATCATCATATTTAGAAATCCCCTAAGTTAAAAATATATATGATTAAAATAATATAATCGTAATACATAAATCTAACTAATACGTATTTACCACCTCCTTTATCGATATGAGTTATAAGCATTAAAATAAAAAGAATAACTAAAAGCCAGCGTAAAAGCAAGTTGAGAAAAATTAAAATTAATAAACACCCATCACTCAACCTGCTCAAGCAGATTAAATGTAAGTAACTGTCACAGTTGATAGGAAGCAATACGCACTAGGAAATGAGAAAACTGACGCTGTGCTATTCACTGAGAAGAAAACTGATGCAAAAATACCGTCAGTTATTACGATGACTATCAACCACTCTGAAACTTCAGTTTAACCACAGTAAGTAGTTCAAGCACTGAAAACTCCAGTCGTGAAGAAGCTTGAAAAGAAGAATCTAGCCTTTTCGTATGCCGATACTGAAAATATTTAAACGAAGAAAGTAAAGCCAGAACCGATCGACTTCAAACCTTAGCCATCACTATCTGAGTGGTAGAACAATATGTTCGCCTCAATTACCAAAATCTTGAAGCCGTCCACAAACGCTTTGACTTCAAACTTAAATTCAACCGCTCGAATATTCGCCAACCATGAAACAGTTGATTCCAACGTTCCAAATGAGGATTAAACCCTAAAAACATCTATGATTACCTCTGCGTGGAGGGAAACGACAAGTAAAACGATATCTTCAACCTCTGCACTCAAAATAACTAGCAAAAACAAGGAACTCACCAAATATTAACGAAGTAACAACTTATCGACCAGTTTACCGAAAGTATTCAGATGACTAACGGAACTACTTTCGTAAACAACGCGAAAAAGAACCACGAAATTGAAATTTTAAACGAAGATAGTAACAAACCATGTGTAAAACAGTACCAGTTGGGAGCGACGAAAACTGACACTGTGTTGTTCACTGAAAATAAAACCGAAGTGAAGGCACCAACTATGAATGCCGGTCACACAGAAGTTGCCTAACAACCAATATAGATTTCGTTGAACAACAAGCCGATTACCCCACAAACACCTGTTTTGAACGTAACTAAGCTTGAAAAAAAGCATGCTGCATTTTCCAACTAAAAGACCGATATTTAGAAAAAAGTAATAAAACCAGAGAAGAAAGAAGTAAAACAAGAGCCTGTCGTCTACATACCGAAACCATAACTATCCGAGTGGTAAAACAACATGTTCGCTTCTATTGCTAAAGTACTGAAGCCTTAATCTGCAGACGCCTTGATGACAAATATAAACTCAGCAGCTCGTATATACGCCAAATAGGAAACTGTTGAATCAAACGTTTCAGATCAGGACAAAGACCAGCAAAACATCTATTTTGACCTCTGCACTCAAAAAGATGTGTCAAAACAGAACGGAACAACAGTCCCACAGATGTTCACGAAGAAACTTCTTGGAACTACCTCTGTTTACAACGCGAAGAAGGACTACGAAATGAAATTCAGAACAGTATTGAATAAGTATGGCAACGAAGAGCTCAAGATCTGGGCTGAATTGCAATAATTATTGGTTGAAATACACCAGCAATTTGAACAAAATACGGCTCAGATATACGAACTATTTTGCCAGATGCTGTTCGAAATATACGACAAGGCGTGCATGGAGAAAAAGTACACCGGCATATATGCGAAACTACTCGTAAAAGTCGCCAGCCAAAGCAGCTACAAAGACAAAAAGATCAACCTAAACCAGTTCTTGCTGAAAATATGCACGCACTATTTAACCCAAACCAAAGAAGGGAAGGAAGAAACCCAAAAGGGACAAGGTAAAGCACAGAAAATAGACTTCGACGAAGTTCTGCCTAAAATCATCAGACAGGAAATGATCGGGAAAATCAAAAACGAACTCGAAAAAGGAGTATGCGAAGACCCCAAATACGAAGCCAAAGCCAACGAAACTCCACTCGAAAAGCAAGCCAGAGAACAAAACATCCAAGTTCACTTGAGCGGAAGCATGCTGCTTGCCAGCCAGTTATACTTGCACGACCCACAGCACAAGATTTTGACCCAATTCGTAATGCTCTCTTTACTGCTTTTCGTTCTCAACAACGAACTGAAAGATATTAGAAAGCAACTCGGAGTACCAGCCTCAAACTTAGGCATCCAAATAACTTAATTCAAAGAAAACGCCAACTACACCCAGGAAGCTTTGAGCATCGTGCAAAACATAGCCGACGCGGCACTCGCTAAAAAGCTCCAGCTCCCAGCCTTTTACCTGTGCAATTTGGTGAAAATGCTCGAAGAAGTGGTAGAAAAACTCGAACACGACACCAAAGAAACGTAACTCGAGAAAGTCCTGTCCTTCCTAAAGAACGGCATCATGCTATTCAAAGAAGAGATTATCCCGAGCTATATATTCTTTAAGATTCGCGAGAAGGTTGTTAGACACTCACACGCCAAGAAACAGACCCAGAAGAACCAGGCCAAAAACCAACAGCCGATTGTTTGGACTCAGGACATGTTAATTTTGGAATGGTAGGAAACAACTTTGCACGACGTGCTTAGCAAGTTACTGAACACGAAATCCCTCGAAGCCGACTTCCTCAAAAACTCCACCAAAGTGCTCGAATTCGTTGATTTCATTTACGCCCACAACAAGTAGGACCAACTGATCAAACAGCTTCCGCTGGTCCTTATGTCGATTCCAAACACCAAGGAAAAGGTGCAATTCTTCAACGACTTCATCCACCAGTTCATAAAATACCTGCAGACCCATCAGCAGCAGCAGTTCAACTCAGTCTACAAGTTCATAGCCAAATAGTTCCAAGACAAGTGCCTCTTGTTTGACGCTGTATCAAGAGTCTAGTCCCCGGATAAAACCACGATGCGCATCTTCTTGACCAACATCGTTCGAGCCACCGTTCAAAACTCATTTGAGCAAACGTTCGCGGATTCCTACGAAGATTTGCTGACCGACAGCGAAGTGGCCGAAGTCAAACAGCTCATCGCCCAGCACCAATACAACTTGGTAAGCTAGAAGCTGTACTTGGTCTAGCGTTTCAAGTCGGAGAAATTCAGCTACTTCGCAGAAGTGGACGCCCAGCAGTACATCAACGAGTTGGTGAGCCCATTCGACGCCGAGAGCATCGAAGCGCTGAAGAAGCTGTTCCAGTGCGAAATAAGCTTGGACGAACTTAAAAAGAAAATGATTACTTTATTCTCGTACTTCGAGGGGTAAAAGATAACCGCCAAGCTGTACAACTTGTTCGACGAAATCGGCTTCAGCTGCGGTATTTAGGCTTTCAACTTCATGCAGTTTGACAGCAGCAACATGACTGCTGACAGAAAGATGCGCACGTTCATATTGGAGCAGCAAATCAGAGGGTATGTCGAAAAGCAAGCCTTAGACGCGTTGAAAACCTACATACAACAAGAGAAGCAAATCGCAGCCGCCGTTTTAGAAAGAAGCTACGCCTACTTGAAGGACAAGCCATCCAGTCTCGTCGACCTGCTTAGAATTTGCGAAGTGGCCTGCGACAAGAAAGTGATGAAGGCCAAAATCGAGGAAATGGAGAAGAATCTCAAGTCATACGGGGTTCTCAAAGAAGTTGTGGAATATGGCAGAAAACTGTGATCTCATTCTAAATAATAACATTCATGATATACTCTTATTTTTATATTTTTATTTTTTCAAGCTGGTAATAATCCAAAGGGTAATAATCAATAATAATGTCTCAAGATACTTGCAAATGTTAAAGTTATTGTTAACAATCTGGATTAGGCTTCTGATTCAATCAGCTAGAAATCAAATCTTTTAAACCGAGCTTATTCATAATTAAGACTATCAGTAAAAAGGCTAAATCAAGATGATTCTTGATTTTTAGTTTAAAATCTCAACATTTGTGAAGAATTCAAGATTCCCTTAGACGGTTTTGGAAATCCCGTATACAGTTTTATCGACTAAAAAGTTTTCATATACGTAAGCGATCTCTCGCCGCCAAGTGGATGACATTATTTTAAATGATGTATTATTTTTTGTGGATGTGTCCAGTTTATCTTTGCCTTTTTCTGCTGTTTGCGTGGACTTCTTTATATATAGCGAGAACCCGTTTCTGAAAATCAAGTTAGCGAACTACTGAGTGGGCATAAATGACAAGTTGAGCCAGTTTTGAAAGTGGAAACACTGGCGTGCGAGAGCCTATGTTTTACTTTCGAAAGTCTCAATGAAGTCTGTTTGTGCCGTCTCGATGAAGTGATATACATATATCATACTTATATATCATAAATTAAATTTAAAGATATTTAAAGTTAGAACACAACTTGAAAATTGTGGAAATATAATTTCAGTGTGAACATTTGGTCAAAACTTGTAAAAAATTATACAATTCTTTTACATGTAGTCAAAAATCAGTTAAGATATGTATAAGTAATGTAAGGAGTTGGCATATTAGGTTAAATATGGAAACTCCCATTAGCAATCTTTGGATAATATCGTACTTTAATGATTAATGGACAAAATAAGTGTATTTTACATATTACATATGTATAAGCAAAATCGAACCTGAATTTGTCATCAGTCAAGAAATTTAAAAAAGAAAAGATTAAAAACCTTACTAGTTTAGGTGTAATGTCTTCTTCTATTTCTATAATTGTTGATAGTATTGTTGAGTATGCTAAAGAACCTCAGTATTTATAGAACCTCAAAATATAATAAAATTAAAATTGTATATTAGCCCAAGAATTAAAAGATCATAAGGTTATAAATTTATACTGAAAATATATATGTATAGTGTATTGGACCTCACGTTACGTATACATTTTGGGAGAAAAACGCAATAATTTATCAACTTTGCTCTGCAATTTTAGTTTCATTGGGGTGGAAACGGGTTTGAGCGCAAAAATATGAAGTGTAAAATATATTGTAATTATAGAGTACAGAATAGAAATCACTAGTTTCAATCAAAATTTCAATCCCTCACATGACTTTTCACACCAAGTCGATTTATCCACTCCTTTTCAGGGCTGCATTATACATGAAAATATACTAGTATTTTAATTTCAAATTACAAAGATAATCTTTACAAATTAAAATAATTAATGAGTAATCATTACCTTACGTGCTCACAGATGACCAGCCATGATGATATTGTCAACAGAATTGTACACCTTATTTACAAGAAGTACAAGCCAAAAGCTGCAGTAACTGCAAGAGAGCTGGGCCTGGATAATAGCAATAGCAGGCCCGACATAGTGACAGAATTGAGTAAATGAAAAAATATTGCGATATGCAGAAATTGTATAAGGATATTGCCTACAATGTCATAAAAATGGAAGTAGAGAAATCCAGAATGTATGAGGAGGAGGTAAAGAACTACCTTGAGTTGCAACACTTGAACATCCAATCGAAACTTAAAGTGCAACCTGTCTTTAGAAAAGCAAAACCCAAGAAGAAGAAACCTGGAGAAGCACAACACGCCGAAAAATAAGATATTTCAGCAGTCTCTAGCAAGGAAACTTGCTAAGATAATTTGAACACTGATGAAATCCCGAACAACTCGATCCACTCAGAAGAGATAATTCTTCTGAGTGTAGCGAGGACTGAAAAAATAACATGACTCACCAACACATAATTCGATGAATACGGATAATGCAAATATAACAAATAAAAAGAAAATACACATTAAATTATAATCAAAACAAATGAATGACAAAAAGAAAATATAATACTGAAATATGAATTAAAATGAATTTGCAATTAAAAAGAGCAATATAATCTTATCCAAAAACAAAAGTCTCAAAAATATTTTAAAGTAATATCAAAATATTAAAAATACAATAAGATAAAGAAAAATCTGATTTAAATGTACAATTAATGTAAAAACATACTTTCTACAAAAAAGATCTTAAAAGTCTTTTATAACCATAGTAAAAAACTAATTAAACCACTACACACATACGTAATATTATTAATAATTTTCTCACTCGCTCATGTTCCAAGTCTTCAATTCTCGACGGTTACTCCGAGCCCGTCCGATCCAGCGTTGCCTTGGGCTTCGCCTTCTTGCCTTGCTCCCACACCCTCGAGGCCTGGCGGCGCTCGTAGTGCCCTTCTTCCGGTAGCTTGACGGTCTCTCTAACCTTACTTCGTCGCGATGGTGCCTTCATGCAGAGCATTAGTGATCAAGCTGGTGTAATGCAGCTTGGCTTCTTCGTTAGCGCGCGCTACTGCAAGACAGCAGTGTTTGCTTAGGAAGGAGTCCGTGATCTCTGGCAGGAATGTTGTTAGCATATTCATGGATTTCTCGTACACAGTGCCGTTGTAGCGAAGAACGAGTGGAATCACCCGATTATCGCCATACGTGCCTCCGTATTTGAGAATCTTGCCCTTGAACGCGTTGCATATATTTGCTTCGACAGCGAACGTGACGTCAAGGACATAGGTTGCGTTTTTGTATTGGAACTCTATATCAGGTTTCTTATTATTATTTATTATTAATATTATGTATATATGACATAGTATTTTTTACAAAAAAGACGTAAAGTGGGGATAATAAAAAAGTTATATTGGCACAATGTCAAGCGAGAGAAAACCCCAAGAAGATTAGTGATTTTAGTCATTTTGAAAAACGTCACTTTTTACACTATTTTTGAACAAATAAGCTGACCCAAAACGTTGTAACATTATTCTTTTATATTTTATTTTGTTGAGTTAAATATTATTTATAAGATTCTATCACCGCTGTTGTACAAGATCTACAGTTGCATAATTAACAAATACCATTAAATTTTCGTATTTTCAGTCGAAGAAATTGACATATTTTCGAGATAATATAATCAATTTTATAGGGGTTGGTTTACCAACTTTTTGTTGCAAATAGTCTAATGTAGAATAATAGTACATTAAATAGCTGGCTTTTACTAGTCTATAGTGCTAACTCAATTTTATTAAGTAAAATTAATTTAAAATTATTTATTTATTCTCTGAAAGTGGAATCAAATTGAACTGTATTACAATCAACATATAACTAATTAATTTACCATAGCATATTTTAAATTTAGGGTCTGGCTATTACATGATAAAACAGTCGTGTAACAATCTAGATAAAAAATGTAAAAGTTGACAGTTGATCAGGAAGCTAATAATAAAGCGTATTGGTCTATTATCTTAAATATACGTCTTATTGCTTTGAATCTGTAATATACTGTGAAACAAGCGAATCAAAATTATGGCACATTTTGATGTTAAGGCATGAAGTGACATAAAATAGTTATTGAAATATATTAACAATTGGATAGTAATTAATATATAAACGCTATCATACGACGCGTTGATACTGAACTTATTCTGAAAAACATAATTATATATTCAATATCGGTGTAATTTGGCATGGTAAAGAGTTAACAGAATAATACTGAAGAATTGTAATTATTCTTTAATAGTATTGATATAATTGTTAAGACCAATCCAAGTTTAGTTATTGAGTCTAGACTATACTAGAATTTTACGGTGTAATTTTAACAACTCACTCAATAAGCTTCTTAAGAAATCGAGTGTTAATTATTTAAATATTACTCCTATAAGAGTTATACTAATTCATTATTAGAAATATTTAATACTCTTCTGCTCAACATAAATTCCTGAATATCATAATTTCATGAAGAACCATGACAACAATTTACCAACGAGGGAACATCATTATTTATATTCGAATATTTCATAACGGTAACAGGACTAGATAAGTAACATTTTGTCAACAACCAAATTATAAAGTTGAATAAATTGTAATCAATAGTTAGCTTTACGAGGTCTGGTTACTACATATAATTGAATCTTAAACAAGTATTAATTTAGTAAATTATTTTCTCACCACGACCGGTAGCCAAACTATTTCCCCCAAAAATGAAAAATTTGAATTTTGATTCAGGTATTGTTCGGGTATGGTTCAGGTATTGTTATGGCGTATAATTAGGATATACACAATCACTAATAAATAGAGTTAACTAAACACAACCTGAACTTACCTCTATAATTTCAGTATCGTTTCGATTTTTAGTCCAACTTATTCAATAAATAAGTCTTAAGTGGAAATCAAATTCTAGATTAGTTAGCTCAAAGGAAGCAACTTTTCTGTAAACCAATTCGTCCAACTTTGATATTACTTGTACGCTTAAATCAGTTATAATTTTGCAATAAAATTTAGCCAAAATCATCCCTTTTAATACAGCTAGTTTCGGTCATTTGATATGTGGTTCTATTATTTGGCTTTGAGTTCGATTCATGGCTATGCTTAACTTAAATCGCAACAAATTCTGTATTTTTGACTCAATTTGAGCACTCACTTTCCTATGAAATTTTAACTATTGTTAGCTAGCTTTAGTTAAGTACAAGTATTATCATATATGGATAGTATCTCCTTGATATTTTCTAAATTGAAGGAATTTTAGGTTCAAAAATATTAGAAAATTTCAACAGTTTATTTTGAGGAGTGGAGTTGAGGAGTACAAAAACTGAAAATATATAAATCGACGAAATATTATATTATAATTCTCGGATCTCAAAAAATTTCAAAAATTGCTATGTTATATATGTTTACATTTCATACCACAAAATAAAGTAAAATAGTTACTTGATATTAAAAAAGATGTTAAATCACATAGTAAATACATTAAAGCTGTTACATAAATGAGGAAGCAGAATCACTTAGATTGGAAAAAAGATGAAAACCATTTTAATAATCTGGAAATTCACTAACCACAAGAATTATTAAAATATATATTATTTTTACTTGGCTATGGTAAAATAACTAGTATATATTTATTTATTGCGTTTGGATGTATTGTTGGATTGTTGCTGTTGAGTGAGTCATGTTATTATTTATTATGTAAGTTCTGGAATTGTAACTTCAGTTCACTTATTATTGTTATTCAAGATATTATTACTCTTTCAGGTAATTCTAAACATTTTGAGATTCTTATTTTAATATGTCATACTTGTTATCTTAACTGATTTAATATATCGCTTCTTCAAGAGAATTAAATTCGTGATTAAATCTACGTTTTAACCGCTGAAGAAGCAAGGCCATAAATTCTTCTTTATTATTTTCTTAATCTTTAAAAACCGACAAAGGTTTTTCGAAAAAATTAAATAGAATGTAGAGTAAAATCAATATGATATATGTACTAGTGAGATGTTATATATAGTTCATTTTTTAATTTCACTCCATATCCAGCTAATCCAGAGTCGAAAAAAGATTACTCAAATTATGAACAACTAGAATAGTACAAGCATTTATATTTTAATATATTACATAGAACATCAACGATTATAAATATTACTGTAGTTAATATCATTTACATCTATTGCCGCAAAATTCAATATTAATTATAATAAATATTTTTGATCATGAAGAAGATAATTATAATTTAATGTATTATTATTTCAAGATAGTATACAACTATATTGATTCTTGCTTAATAGTTTATGTACTTGAGTATTTGTGTAATTCAAAAATTATTTTATGATTTACACAAACAAGTTTTCAGTCAGCTTAATGTAGGTAAATTAATATTAACTAATATAGTATCACTAATATAATCTATATTATTTAGTTTGTTGTATATTTGTTGAGATTTACAACTCATAAATTCGAAAAATTTAAACTATTTCCAATCGGTATGAAAATGGGGCAACGTAACTTATGACCAAGTTCTGACACCAAATTTTTGTAGAAGCTTATTTCATCATACAAAATATTTTGGTAAACTGAAGTTATAAGTCAAAATAGAATATGAAGTGGACTTATTATAATTTTATAAAAACTAGATTCGTAATAGTATAATCATACAATATTAATTTTAATATATTGTATTTTACTTATCAACAAGTTAAAAATACAAATCACTCTAACTACTTCAGCGCACATCTTAAACTGATTGCCTCAATTATAACTAATTATGATTAATATTTTATGGTTAACATAATGCTGTATTTTAATAATCTTACTTGTTGTTTTTTCTTTACCGTATTCATAATTGCATAAACTAATAATTTGACTAAATTAGTATGATGCAGGTGTGATGTATTAGTATTCAGTTCCTATTATAAGTAATCTGCAATAATTCCGCATAGTAGAAGCAATATCTTGATATGAAATATTTTTAAGCTTCAAGTCTAATATTTCTCATTTTCTGTTAATGAAGTAGGTCTGAAATTGAAAAAACTGAATTGTCGAGTTACTATATAATATAATAATATATAAATTTTTAGAACTATAGAAAACAAAAAAAAACCCAAATTAACCCGACCGGTTTTTAAAGATTAATTTGGCATTATATTGAATTGATAATGTTCAAAGGAAACGTTTGTTGGTTCGCCATCACCAAGTAAACCTGTTGCAGTTTGATTATTTTACGGTTATGTGTTCTGAATTGAATCATATACCTGAGGATTTTCAAATAGAACGGATGTAAATGGTTCTAATTGCTCAAAACTTTGTTATTGTGCTTCTGTCTAGTTTTCTGAATAGTCATTGTTAGGAACTTAACCGTTATTGTTTTAATCTCTGCCTAACATTGACTAAGTTACTACAGGTTTCTTTGTATTATTCTATTTGTATTTTTTGTCTTCTGGAGAAAATTAAGTTTCATTTATATTGCTACTATAAACAATTTTACATTCTTTTTCGTTAATTTGTTTCTAAAAATGTTAATTTCGGAACTTCTGAATATTTGTTCTTCCCGTTTATTTTTTTTCAGTTTTCATTTCGTGACCGAAACCAAAAAGCCCAAGTTTTGAAAATAGCGCGAATCAAATAAAACCGGTCTGAAAACGACTCAAATCATTTACAAACGTATGTTTTAATATTAATTATTTATATTTTAGTTTTGAGCATCGTTAACCAATTATTAAACATATTTATACAATATGACAAATATATCAATAAAAGTTTACCACCCCACATTCATTTAATTTAATGAGTTATAAGCATTAAAATAAAAAGAATAACTAAAAGTCTGCGTAAAAGCAAGTTGAGAAAAATTAAAATTAATAAACACCTATTACTCAACCTGCTTAAGCAGATTAAATGTAAGTAACTGTCACAGTTGATAAAAAGCAATACGTACTAGGAAATGAGAAAACTGAAACATTGTAGTTCACTGAGAAGAAAACTGATGCGAAAGTACCGGCAGTAATTGCGATGACTATCAACCACTCTGAAACTTCAGTTTAACCACAGTAAGTAGTTCAAGCACCGCAAACTCCAGTCGTGAAGAAGCTTGAGAAGAAAAATCTAGCCTTTTCATCTGCAAAGTCTGATAATTTTTAAACGAAGGAAGTAAAGCCGGAACCTGTTGAAAAGAAGGAAATAAAACACGAAGAGAAGAAAGAAACAAAACAAGAAGAGAAGAAAGAAAACAAACTAGTAGATAAGAAAGAAAATAAATAAGTAGAGAAGAAAGAAATAAAACAAGAGTCTGTAATCTACATACCGAAACCATAACTATCCGAGTGGTAAAACAACATGTTCGCTTCTATTGCTAAAGTACTGAAGCCTTAATCTGCAGACGCCTTGATGACAAATATAAACTCAGCAGCTCGTATATACGCCAAATAGGAAACTGTTGAATCAAACGTTTCAGATCAGGACAAAGACCAGCAAAACATCTATTTTGACCTCTGCACTCAAAAAGATGTGTCAAAACAGAACGGAACAACAGTCCCACAGATGTTCACGAAGAAACTTCTTGGAACTACCTCTGTTTACAACGCGAAGAAAGACTACGAAATGAAATTCAGAACAGTATTGAATAAGTATGGTAACGAAGAGCTCAAGATCTGGGCGGAATTGCAATAATTATTGGTTGAAATACACCAGCAATTTGAACAAAATACGGCTCAGATATACGAACTATTTTGCCAGATGCTTTTCGAAATATACGACAAGGCGTGCATGGAGAAAAAGTACACTGGCATATATGCGAAACTACTCGTAAAAGCCGCCAGCCAAAGCAGCTACAAAGACAAAAAGATCAACCTAAACCAGTTCTTGCTGAAAATATGCACGCACTATTTAACCCAAACCAAAGAAGGGAAAGAAGAAGCACAAAAGGGACAAGGCAAAGCGCAGAAAATAGACTACGACGAAGTTCTGCCTAAGATCATCAGACAGGAAATGATCGGGAAAATCAAAAACGAACTCGAAAAAGGAGTATGCGAAGACCCCAAATACGAAGCCAAAGCCAACGAAACTCCACTCGAAAAGCAAGCCAGAGAACAAAACATCCAAGTTCACTTGAGCGGAAGCATGCTGCTTGCCAGCCAGTTATACTTGCACGACCCACAGCACAAGATTTTGACTCAATTCGTAATGCTATCTTTACTGCTATTCGTTCTCAACAACGAACTGAAAGACATAAGAAAGCAACTCGGAGTACCGGCCTCAAACTTAGGCATCCAAATAACTTAATTCAAAGACAACGCCAACTACACCCAGGAAGCTTTGAGCATCGTGCAAAACATAGCCGACGCGGCACTAGTTAAAAAGCTCCAGCTCCCAGCCTTCTACCTGTGCAATTTGGTGAAAATGCTCGAGGAAGTGGTAGAAAAACTTGAACACGACACCAAAGAAACGTAACTCGAGAAAGTCCTGTCCTTCCTAAAGAACGGCATCATGCTATTCAAAGAAGAGATTATCCCGAGCTATATATTCTTTAAGATTCGCGAGAAGGTTGTTAGACACTCACACGCCAAGAAACAGACCCAGAAGAACCAGGCCAAAAACCAACAGCCCATTGTTTGGACTCAGGACATGTTAATTTTGGAATGGTAGGAAACAACTTTGCACGACGTGCTTAGCAAGTTACTGAACACGAAATCCCTCGAAGCCGACTTCCTCAAAAACTCCACCAAAGTGCTCGAATTCGTTGATTTCATTTACGCCCACAACAAGTAGGACCAACTGATCAAACAGCTTCCGCTAGTGCTCATGTCCATACCAAACACCAAGGAAAAAGTGCAATTCTTCAACGACTTCATCCACCAGTTCATAAAATACCTGCAGACACACCAGCAGCAGCAGTTCAACTCAGTCTACAAGTTCATAGCCAAATAGTTCCAAGACAAGTGCCTCTTGTTTGACGCTGTATCAAGAGTCTAGTCCCCGGATAAAGCCACGATGCGCATGTTCTTGACCAACATCGTTCGAGCCACCGTTCAAAACTCATTTGAGCAAACGTTTGCTGATTCCTACGAAGATTTGCTGACCGACAGCGAAGTGGCCGAGGTCAAACAGCTCATCGCTCAGCACCAATACAATTTGGTAAGCTAGAAGCTGTACTTGGTCTAGCGTTTCAAGTCGGAGAAATTCAGCTACTTCGCTGAAGTGGACGCCCAGCAGTACATCAACGAGTTGGTGAGCCCATTCGACGCCGAGAGCATCGAAGCGCTGAAGAAGCTGTTCCAGTGCGAAATAAGCTTGGATGAACTTAAAAAGAAAATGATTACTTTCTTCTCGTTCTTCGAGGGACAAAAGATAACCGCCAAGCTGTACAACTTGTTCGACGAAATCGGCTTCAGCTGCGGTATTTAGGCTTTCAATTTCATGCAGTTTGACAGCAGCAACATGACTGCTGACAGAAAGATGCGCACGTTCATATTGGAGCAGCAAATCAGAGGGTATGTCGAAAAGCAAGCCTTGGACGCGTTGAAAACCTACATTCAACAAGAGAAGCAAATCGCAGCGGCCGTTTTAGAAAGAAGCTACGCCTACTTGAAGGACAAGCCGTCCAGTCTCGTCGACCTGCTTAGAATTTGCGAAGTGGCCTGCGACAAGAAAGTGATGAAGGCCAAAATCGAGGAAATGGAGAAGAATCTCAAGTCATACGGAGTTCTCAAAGAAGTTGTGGAATATGGCAGAAAACTGTGATCTCATTCTAAATAATAACATTCATGATATACTCTTATTTTTATATTTTTATTTTTTCATGCTGGTAATAATCCAAAAGGTAATAATCAATAATAATGTAAGATACAAGTTATTGATAACAATTCGGATAACTTTAGGCTTCTGATTCAGCTAGAAATCAATTCTTTTAAACCGAGCTTATTCATAATTAAGACTGTCAGTAAAAAGGCTAAATCAAGATGATTCTTGTTTTTAGTTAAAATCTCAACATTTGTGAAGAATTCAAGATTCCTTTAGACGGTTTTGGAAATCCCTAATACAGTTTTATCGACTAAAAAGTTTTCATATACGTAAGCGATCTCTCGCCATCAAGGATTTGTCTGAGATGAGACGGGGTAAGCCGATTTCTTCACAAATTCTGCTTCGAAGGATGGGCTCATTTTAGAACGAATTATGTTGTTTAGGTTACATAAAGTACATGACATTATTTTAAATGTTGTATTATTTTTTGTGGATGTGTCCAGTTTATCGTTGCCTCTTTCTGCTGTTTGCGTGGACTTCTTTATAATTCTTTATATATTGCGAGAACCAGTTTCTGGAAATCAAGTTAGCGAATCAGGTAAAACTGGTCCGCTGACGACTCCGTGAGAGCCCTGTTGGGTCTTTACTGAGTGGGCATAAATGACAAGTTGAGCCCGTTTTGAAAGTGGAACACTTGTGTGCGGGGTAAACCGATTTCTTCACAAATTCTGCAGTTTAAAAATCTCACCATCATACTACATATTTTTATTCTTTTATTATATCCCACGCATGTAACTTTCGTTTATACTGGTTCAATCCCGTGTTCTAGACCTTTGAGGGCATCAAAACATGCTCCTTCATCTAGAAGAAGTCCCCTTCAGAAAAACAAGTCAATGCTCGATTTTCTTGTGCCGTTGGGTTTTCATTATTATACTCTAGTATATTGTTCTGCCATAATTTGTATTTTTGTATCTATGTTCTATTTATATTTCAATAACCAATATTCACTGATCAATATTTATATTATAACTTAAAATAGTACTAAATTTTAAAATTCACTTCAAATGCGTTAAATCAAAAGTTTTAAATAAATTAAAATTGAAAGAGAAAACTAACCGAGCACTGAAAATAAAACGAGTTACTTCACTTAAATGCAACAGACCGTTTTGAAGTTTTATTCGGAACACAATTAATAAGAAAAAATTAAACTAATTATTAAAATGTAAGAAGCAGCGAAAACGAGAACAGAAAGAATCAAAAATGAAACACAAATTTATGAAACTGGATTTGAAATATAGAAAGAGGATCAAAACATATTTCAAACTGCTGTAAAAGAACTAAACCAGGTGTTCATTAATTTTATCGAGAAAAATAGCCAGCTGCGATTTGAAAACTACGTTTTCAAGTACTAGCCTGCTCAATCCAATATGAAATAGATATATTAGGAATAATAAGCTTTAAACAATCCAGCACTCGATGAAATATAATTAGTTTGCAAGATGGAAGATACGGTAACGTCTTATCTAGCGAAAACAAGATAATAAACAAGTAAAGCCCTTATGTCTGTTCTAGATAACATGAAATAGCAAATATACATTAAAACGTTAGACAAAAACTACATTACCCTAACTGCGAAAATGAGCAAAGAACTACTGTTACTTAATTCTAAAGTGTTTGTATCACTGATTAATAAGAATCCAGAAAACAAATGTGACACATTCAAATAACTAAAAGATGATGAAACTAAATTTCAAAATTATTTACTTAAACTAGATAACTATGAAGACAAATAGATAATACAACTGTTTGAAAGAGAAATGACCAGCGAAAAATACACCACTTACAATAAGTTTGCTTTGAATTAATATAAATACTTTAATATTAAGTAGCCCATTGAAAGTATAGAAGAACTATTACTAAATTCGGAGGAAAAGAAAGTTCAAGTCTCTTAAATTTAAGAGTTAATATCAAATAAGGAACAATAGTTGGATCATCAGCTAATTGACGAAAACGTAAATTATATTTAAAAGTAACTCAATTAATAATTTAAATAATGTGTTTACACGGACGATTAAAATTTAATAGTTACATATTATAATATTTAGGCTTAGTCATATGGTGCTACATGTCTACCATTCGTAAAACCAGAAAATTAAATTGAGGTTTTAGGTGAATCTTAAAAGAACTTTTTACAGTACAACATAGAAAAGTTGAAGACGTAATCAATTTAGTATTAGCTGAAACTAGAAGATGTTCTTCAAGTTGAAAAGCAGCTCGATAATCCATACATATCTGCAATGGAATAAGTTTTCAAATTCGAAGAGTCCGTGAGACAGATGGTTGTCAAAATTTCAAGTTACCACTCGTTTAATCAAGTCTATGATATCATAGTACAATTCAGAAAACAAATTTAACTGAAGTTGATCGAAAAAGAATCTCTGGATTCAACGCTGCAAGTCATCAAATAGCAGTTGCAACAAACGTGTTTAAAAGACAAATAGAAAGTATCTTCACTTGCCAATTCTACTGTTGACAATTAGGATAAGGCCAAATCTTCTTTGAAAAAACTGGAAAAACTTCAACAAGATCTGAACGCGTTCATGACCAAATCTCAGCGCGTAGTTAACTGCGAAGACGCAAGCAAGTTACTCAAAGAATAGTAGAATAACAACATTGATGCTACTATTTCCCAAATTATGACAGAATACGAAAAGGAGGTAAAAGAATATGAACTCGCACAGTCACGCAAAGTAAAAGAATCACCAGCTCCTGCAATCAAGCCACTTCAATCCTAACTAGGCGGAAGTTATGCTGAAGAAGAGCCATTATTAGATTAACAACAAATAGCCAAGCAAGTTAAAGACAGACTGGATGTCATATGGTATGCGTTCGATGTGTGTCAGCAAGCTGCAGATTAGCATAAACCTTCACGTTATCAGTTTACTACTAAAACGTATGGCCAGCTATTAGAACCATTACTTCAAACCAAACCAGAGCTGCGGATCGAAGAGCTAAAGAGACAAAACATAAAGCTTATAAATCAAGCCTAATAAAAATTTGCAATGCAATCGCTGTAATTCGAGTTATATATTTAGGCGAAAATACGAGAGTAAATGGATTTGAAAAACCCAGAAGCTACTAACATGCAACGCGTTACTTAATTCGAACAATCTGTAAGAAATGTAACAAATGACATTTTAGATCATCGAATCTTCAATCAGGTGTATACCACATTAGTAGACATACGAAATATGATATCTCTAAATATTTTCGACCAAGAGTCATTGATTAGAACTTCTTCTAATATTCGCGAAGAACTACAAATCAACAATGAACTTATTGCACAATAGCTACTCTAATTATTAGCACTAAAGCCTGAAGAAGCTACATAACAATAAATAGTGCAATAGTTGAATACTTTGAAGCAGAAGCACGATAAAATATTTGCGACAGCGAAAACTACTTAAAACTGCGAGGCATTGTTCAGACTGTTTGATGAAAGCCTTTAACTCAAAAAAGATATAGTATAGATTGCAGCTTCGTTAAATTCCTAAAAATAAAATACTCAATAAAGCGAAGGCGACTCTGACGATGAATTATTGTTGCCAGAAGTAACACATATTGAATCGATGCTTCACAAAATAGTAAGTTAATATGACACGTGGATTCAACAATCTAAATAGTCTTATTATTAATTCTAATCAGTAACATTTTGGTAGTTACATGACAATAATTAGTCCAGTGATAAATAAATAGTCCGTTTAACATCAAAGGAAAAGAACTTTTTACAGTACAACATAGAAAAGTTGAAGACGTAATCAATTTAGTATTAGCTGAAACTAGAAGATGTTCTTCAAGTTGAAAAGCAGCTCGATAATCCATACATATCTGCAATGGAATAAGTTTTCAAATTCGAAGAGTCCGTGAGACAGATGGTTGTCAAAATTTCAAGTTACCACTCGTTTAATCAAGTCTATGATATCATAGTACAATTCAGAAAACAAATTTAACTGAAGTTGATCGAAAAAGAATCTCTGGATTCAACGCTGCAAGTCATCAAATAGCAGTTGCAACAAACGTGTTTAAAAGACAAATAGAAAGTATCTTCACTTGCCAATTCTACTGTTGACAATTAGGATAAGGCCAAATCTTCTTTGAAAAAACTGGAAAAACTTCAACAAGATCTGAACGCGTTCATGACCAAATCTCAGCGCGTAGTTAACTGCGAAGACGCAAGCAAGTTACTCAAAGAATAGTAGAATAACAACATTGATGCTACTATTTCCCAAATTATGACAGAATACGAAAAGGAGGTAAAAGAATATGAACTCGCACAGTCACGCAAAGTAAAAGAATCACCAGCTCCTGCAATCAAGCCACTTCAATCCTAACTAGGCGGAAGTTATGCTGAAGAAGAGCCATTATTAGATTAACAACAAATAGCCAAGCAAGTTAAAGACAGACTGGATGTCGTTAAGAAGGCGTTCGATGTGTGTCAGCAAGCTGCAGATTAGCATAAACCTTCACGTTATCAGTTTACTACTAAAACGTATGGCCAGCTATTAGAACCATTACTTCAAACCAAACCAGAGCTGCGGATCGAAGAGCTAAAGAGACAAAACATAAAGCTTATAAATCAAGCCTAATAAAAATTTGCAATGCAATCGCTGTAATTCGAGTTATATATTTAGGCGAAAATACGAGAGTAAATGGATTTGAAAAACCCAGAAGCAATTAAACTTCAAAGTATATCAATATTTGAAACTACTATTCGTTCAGTTTTAAAATATGTAGACTAATATTAAGTGTTTAATTAAGTATATTCAGAGATTCAAAACAAAAGAAATTAAATATAAATACAAATTATTGATTCAGAAGCTGTATTTGAAACACTGAAATGTACAAGAAAATAATTCATTGATAACCACCAAATACTTTTATAAAAATTGGAAGATTTACTAAAATAACAAATAAATATTTCAATAAAATCATAAATAGAAATATTATTAAATGATATTGTTGTGCTTATAAATAAAATTTCAAAGGCATCAAACTGTGAAAGAGCTTTTCATGTAGTTTAAGAAAGTAAAATAAGAAATTTCGATCAGAAAATAACTGGTATACAAAAACTTATTGATGATTATAATAAATTAATTTAAGAACAATAACAAAAGTAACAACACTTAACTGAAAGTAAAAAAGAAGATTAGACTCAGTAAATAATTTAAGCGAATAAACCTAATAAACCTTCAAAACTTGAAAATAATATAAGTCAGATTGAATTATTTACCTTCATGAATAACAGTAGATTAACATTGCTACAACAGTTCAATAAGTGTTAATAAAATCAATTTATTGCAGACAGTAGCATGATGTAATACACATAATAAAAATATTCAGATTTAAGTTCTATTTTAGCCGATAATGAAGAAATAACACGCTAATAGTATATATCTAACAGCAAATAATATTTAAAGGCAGCTGAAAATACAATTACTGAGTAAAATGTGTTAAACAATCCTAACGTGTCATAAATAAAGTAAATAGTAGATTTTGAAAAAAAAGTTGCTCAAATATTTGAAAAATGTGCGACGCAAAGCATCGCGTTTAATATTAATCAAATTGTCTTGTAATATAGGGACTAAATAGTACTATTCATTCTGACAGAAGAATTGATTGAACAATATGTATCAAAAATCAAACAAAGTCAGGCAAAACTGGTTTAGGAGCAAATTAACTACGTAAAGCAGGTTATTAACACCGAGTAGCAGCAAAAGCAGTAATTGCAGAAGTCTTTGCAGCAGTTAACCGATTTGCTCGTGAAAATCAGCGATGTGAAAACGATCAAGCAGTCCGATGAAATGCAAGTAAAGTTGGAGCAAGTAATAAAATAAAGCCAATCAATTAAGCTACACACTAATAAGCAATAAATTCAAGAATCAAGGCCAGACTCCCAGTTAAAGTACACACTTCAAAACAATTCTTCTAAGAAAGTAATGAACGTCTTCAAGAAGTCCTCTGTGATGCTGATCAGCGAGGTGAAGATCCAGATGACAAGGCTCTTCAATTAGTACTTGCTAATACGAAAGATGCACAACAGTAATTATCTTCCGATAAAACCGATTTTCAAGAACTACAACGACACCTGCGATTTGCTAACTCGCTTGCGCACGGATATAAAACCTTAAAAAACTACGAAGCTAAAAAACGAGCTTTTAAGAACCGAATCGAATAAGATAATCGCGTTATCAAATTTCTTTATATCCTCGTTAAATAGAACGCTCGAATCGCAAGTTAAGTTCCAAATCCAGGACACGGAAAAAATAGTTCAAATCAAATGCTTCGAACTAGTTTTTGTCCAAATCGTAAAAGAAACGGACGACGGGCGAGTGCTCAACGAAATCACCGAACTCATGAAACAACTCAGAAAAACAATCACTTACTTTTTAGTGAACGAAGAAATTGAAGCGGAAGTAATTACTCAAACAAAATAACTCATCACTAAAAATATAAACGGAAACGACCGAATCATTTAAAACGGAATACACATACTTGAATAAATTGGTACTAACGTTGCGTACATGAAAATAAGAGAACTCGAATACATTCAAACACAAGAAAAAGAATCACTTGAAGAATACAAAAACATTAAGAGCGTTGACGAAGCAGTTACCAAATTAAAATAATTCTGCACCAGGAAAAATAAAGAAAGACTGCTCATATTACTAGAATAAAACAAATCTGAATATTAGCCAAGCACAGATGACTAACCACTGTGCATGCAAGCGTATCTTAAATAATATAACGGATTCTTCGATATCGCTTTGCAATTTGTAGCGTTTTAAGAAGCATACACAACTTTAATCCTTTAAAAAGAAATGACAGTAGTCCCGCAATAAGCAAAAGACATTGAATAGGAAATACAGTTCACATTAAAGTACCAGAATAAACTTAATGATGATACAGTTGAATATTAATAATACAATTTCCTGCTCACCCTGAAAAAAGCATTAAATATATATAAAGATCAGCTAGCACGCAGAGTACTAGAAGATCTTGAGTGAATTTTTGAATAACACCTTTCTCACTCTATATTTCCCAGATTTCATTTTAATAATTATGAAAACTATATGATTTACTTTCTAAACTCAAGCTATTTAATAATTAATTGTAGTTATTATTCTTCGTTCATATCTATATTAGAGGCAATGAGTTAATTTATCATCTTTATATCATTACTATTTTAGTTATCAATTACAATACTAGTACAATATATATTCTCTCTATTTTGTGCTAGTTTTATGTACTCAAATTTGAAATATTGTTTTAATTCTATAACCCCAACATTTAATATTAAAGAAAGCTCAAACCAAATTTAATTATATTTGTTTTGCAAGGATTTTAATAGCATTGATATTATGTGCTGATAGATTATTTGTTACATATTTAATAAAAGAGACGCTGCACGTGTAAAACTCATGAAATTTATCATTGAATGAAGTGTAATATAATAATCAAATAACAATAATTTTACAAATATATAGAAAATACTAATACAAAGAAAACATTCACATTCACAATAATAGTATTGTATCTATTTATTATATGTTTACGTTTTGAAGATGGTATTATAGATTTTGTAGCTTAGGTTTTCAAGCTTTGATTTATACATAGATAACTGTTCAAATTGTTCATTTTAACAATTTCGAAAATTACATTATTTATCTTCTAAATTCAAGTTATTTTAATATTAGCTGAGTCTATTATTCTTCGTTCATATCTACGTTACAAGCGATAAGTTAAGTAATCATTTTTATATCATTAATATTTGAAAAGCTATCTATAATATTGTCAGGAATATTATTGTACTACATATATTATAATATTGCATCGAATTTATGCTAGTTTTATATACTCGAATTTGAAATATTATTGTAAGTCATAAACCCCAACATTTAATATTATGGATAGGTCAAACCAAATTTGTTATTACTTATTTGATAGTGATTTTTACAACGTTGTTACAATTTATTAATAGTTGGTTGATTACATATTTAATAATAGTTACACTGCACGTGTGAAACTCATAAAATTTATCATCACATGGAGTGTTATCTGCCAAAGATAATTACTACGCTACTGAACAAACTTATCATTATTTCACATTAATTTAAATTAAACATTCACATTCATGTAATATTATAAACATATGTGTATATATTAAGTTTACGCATATAACATAAAAATGTACACTAATTAGTTTCCTAAGATTGTTGTATCCATTTATTATAATTTTGTGTTGCACTATTATACATATGAAGATAATAGCTGGTAATATGAAATTTGTATCTATTTTAGCGTAATATATTACAATATATTAAATATTGCATTGTTATATTTATATCTTCTGTGAACTATTTCTTTTTGATTCAGTATTACTCCAGTTTCATGTGTATAAACTTTTTTCAAAGTCAAATAACAGTTTAATAATACTACATATACAAGAGCTCATTTACATCATATTATCAATTCAATCATATTTATAAAATATACATGTCATGTAAATAAATCAAAGACTACTAACACATATTTAGACTACTATACTAACACTTCTTTCATTTATTGTGATACATGGTATTGACATGTTGGTATTGAGATTAATTAGTGTTATTGTGTACTAAGAAGACATCACTGCGTAAATTACGTCTACTGATCACCCTTTTTCTCTGATGATCACATTTCCTTTCCTTTCTAAACGATGATCAATAAGAACGAAGAAGTGTACTAAGTATGGATGGTTTCGAACAAAGCGAAGCTAGATAGTTGAACAAATATTCTCGGAACACCATTATTTAGCAAAGTGAAACTTTTCCATAATTGTAAAACAGTTGAATAACCAATAACCAAACTACTGATTTTTCACATTACCACATTATTCCCAAACCACAACCCAAAAAATATGTCACTCTCAGAACTTGGGCGGGCAGCCCCAGATGCAGAATATGAGCAGCATCACGAACAGTCCAACGCACACCACGTCCCCCAGCAGCCACCAGCAGAACCAGTCCCTTTTGATCTCCTTGACCAATTTCGCTGTGTTTTCGTTCGCACTTTCAACAGCTTTCTTCGTTTATTGGGCGTCGTCAATGTACCCGTCCAGTTTCTCGTTCGAGTTTAACAGGGTCGTTTTGAAGGTAGAGGCCGCGTTATTAAGTAGTTTTGCGTTTTGGGCTAATAAATCAATTTACTCCTGTTTTTGCTCCTGAAGTTCGTTTATTTGGCTCATAATCTGTTATAATGATTTTTGATTCAGCGTGGGGTCGTCAGTGGAGGTCGGGACGTAATCGCGCTGCGCGGTGGGCGCGCGGGACTCGATGAGCTGAATCCGGCGCTCGAAGGACTTCACGTTGTTCCCGATGATTTACAGCTGATCGGCCGGAATGTTCATCTGCTTCAGCTTGAAAAAGGTCTCGGACAGCTTCTCACGCTCAAACTGCAACTAACGCACCTGCGACGTGAATGAAAGAATCAAATAAGAAGGAATCTGCTTACCAGCCTGAACTAAAGCCTAAAAAGACTCAACGACTTACTCAGCCAACACAGTATTCTTCTTCAAATACTCAAGAGAACGCTAGACCTACTGGGACATCTCAGTCATCGTCATTTGGATTGAAATCACGCATACATAATTTTAATTTAATACATACAACAACTACAAAAATTACACTCCATCCTTTTAATTTATATGTACACCATTGAATAAATTCGCAAATGCTTTGTAACTATGGACAGCATCCCAATCGATGTCGCCATGCTAAAAATGACAAACAACCAGCTCCCAATACGCGATACACCAATTCGTCCTCTCTTCATGGATTCACTTTTGGATGTATCAAATGTACTCAAAGAAGATGAGAAAAAGCCAGCCCGCCAATCTCGCCCTGGACAAAGAGTAGTCCCAACATCTACTACTCCAAGAAACAACAACTCAAAAGATACACACAGCGCTCGTGATACTCCAGCTCGCAACAACAACAGCTAAAACAACAACAAAAATTAATAACAATATTAATAATAAAATGATCAACCAGTTGATCCTGAAAGTTGGAAAAAGATGTGGGAACTTCCTACTGAAACAGATGATCTTTCAAAAATTTTAAATCAAGATGTCCTAGATGATATTAGAGGTATTGAAAAACAAGTGGATGATATAACTAGCTTCATCACCATTGATCCACCAAAGCCAGCAGCTGCAATTCTTGATATTATTAATTTTGATATCTTAGATCCTACTATGACCAAAAAATCAGCACCTGTTCAATATATGCCAGTAGTGCAATAGCAACCACAATCCCAATAACCACAGCAATAAAGACCTGTTACCCAAAGATCATTCTAATGGTAATATATCGACTTAAAAGGTGTTGTGAGAGGTCCATTTGACTAGCAACTTATGGCAGGATGGTATTCTAAAAGATAGTTACCAGAAGATCTTAAGATCAAACTCTTTGGAACAGATTAAGACTTCAATCCCCTTAATGTGAGATGGGCTGGACAACCTGCTTTCTAAGGATTCCCACCTCAGGGAAGATGGTGAAAGAGATTTATACATGATATTTATTCTTCATATGTATTTAGATTTATATCAAATTCTATTGAAAATTAAATGGACAGTAGTTAATTAATTGTCAATTAATTAATTGTCAAGCTCATTTTTGTTTCATTTGTATGGTTAAGGATACAATCCAATTGTACTATAATAATATCATAGCATAACTCGTAAATTACATCTATATAGGTCATTTTTTTCTCTGATTACAACGAATTAATAATACGTAAGTGTTTTCAAAAATGATAAAACTAAGTTTTGATTGCCATGCTATTATTTTGTTGTACAGTTAAGTCATTATATTACTTGATTAGTTACTTACTCTATAAGTCATAAAACAAATCTGTAGATTTTTCAAATAAAAATATATATCTAATTTTGCAAACTAGAATGCCATGTAGATGAAAGTAAACAATTAATTGTTTACCTTACTTTAGTCTAATTATTTTACATGAAATGTTTGAAATGATTATATATAGTTATTTAATTTATATACAGCACTTTCTTTTTACCACTTCTTTACAAATGGTGTGTTCTACATTTATCACCAAAATTTTTCCAGATTGTCTATAATAAAGCAAATTAAGTTTTGAGATGCTAGTTACATATTCTGTTGTATCGATTCTGTTTTTTATTACTTCTATTGTCTATATAATTAAATTAATTTAGCAACGAAAAATTCACTAATAAGCTGCATAGAATATTGCTGTTTAAATATTTTCGTGCATTAATATGTTCTTTAGACATCATTTTTGGCTTGTTTCAATCTATGAATATAAATACGACACTGATGGCGATAAATATATTTAAATGGTAAGTAGGTGTTGTATGTACTTGAATTACATGTCATTAAGTTCGTATATATAAACTTGGCTCAAGGTTTTAATGGCTGTGTATCGTTATTAAGGCGAAAAAGCTATTCGTATTTCGTTTTCAATTATAGATTCATTAGTTACGTTAGTATTTTTAACTGCTGTGATATCACGCCCATTTATTGCATATTAATCAACGCTATTTTAAGATTTAAACGTGTTTATAGCTGGATTTTTCGGATTTTTAGCGTTAATATATTTAATAATGGGTTCGTTACTTCTTCATTCCCTCAGACAATTTTATCAATGCATTTCTCGTCCAGTTATATCGTTTTTTACAATTTCAGTTTTGTTTTGTTTAGTATCAGTGATGCGGATTAGCTGTATATTGTGGTCGTAATTAACGGATGCACGATTAAACTCAAATTGTTTTGTAACGCTTTGTATATTCATACCTGATACCATACCGTGCTGTGTATTCTTTTATTCTTAATATTTGATTATAAAAGAAGGCGAAGTAAAAAGGAAAAGTATCCGGGATGGGGAAACCGAAAGCATGATTATAAAATCTCCATACGTGTGACTTAGTTTATCATTATGTTCTGTTTAGCAGTTGTATCATAGTTGTTATAATATGCAAAATTAAAATTTACAAATTAACATAATATATCATAATATGGAGAATGAAAACTGTAGACATAATATTTAGCGTATTTTCTGGAATAGCATGTCCTTTCCACTCCTTTACTTTAATGTCATTTGATTTGAGGAAGGAGTTTTAGCAGAAGAACAGCAGAAATCAGAACAGAAATTAGAATTACGACAACGACGAGGAGGAGCCGTAGAAGGAGTTCGTTTCCAAGCACACGTACAAGATTCAGGAGAATTCTTCCACCATTGTGGTTTCTTTTGTGTACAAAACGCAGCCTGATTTGAACGAGGGCAAGATTGTGCACATTTTGAAGACCGTGATCAAGCAGAATCCCCTTTCGCAGCCCCCGCGTGTGTACGGCCACAAGTTCTACCTGACCTTCACGAACAGGCCCGACGGCGAGGAGATCAACGAGATCCTGCAGCTCACCAAGCAGGCCTACAGGGACTGCAAGGTCTTCGTTAAGAGGGACGAGGTGACCCAGAGGGAGAAGTCAACAGTATATCTCGGAAAGCTCCTGGGTGTTGACAAAGAGCAGATTGAAGAGCTCCTCAAGCACCTTAACCTGAACTACAAAGAGGTCAGAGTCGCCTACGACAAACAAACACAACGACCAAAGAACTTCGGATACATCGAATTCAGAACCGAAGAAGAAGCCAGAAACGCGGTTAGTTAGTTGGCCGGGCAAAAACTCGGGCTCAGCGACGGCCTCAAAGCGGTCATGATGGTTGACAAGTGAACGGATATATTTGAGTACAGTATGTTTGGAGGTAATAAATGATATAACTGTAATATACTATACAGGATAGTATTACGTATAATTATATTATAGTTATCATATTGACGGATTACAATTATAAATAAAATTAGTTTGGAGGTAATTATAAATAAATGGTTATAATAGTGTTTAATTGGTAGTTATAAAGCCAAAAGACACAAAGTCATGAGCCAAGAGACCACAAAAAGATAATGTATACTAGTATACAGGTGCAGATAAAACATAATTATTTAAATATTTATATAGAATGTAAAGAAACAATATTTTAAACGAGTTTAATCTGTAATAATCTTAAAAATTTAGAGTTTAGCTATACAAGAATATAGCAATATACTGTGTTTGGTTGACATAAGTGTAATTTTGTATTGTGTTAATGTTATCATTTTTAAATGAAATGATCAATTTAAATAAGAACTTTTAGCTACATGATATTTAGCTACATATCAAAATACAACTTAATCACTTAAAAGATATTTATGGGGTTTAATTAGAATACAAATCCGATTTGAAATCGATTGTGTGAGAAAAAAATTACAAGTAAATAATTGAGTATAAATACTTTTACACTCGACTTATTAAAATGACAGTGTCCCATCTCAATTAGGAATGTGATTTTTCATGTTCGTTCATTTTCATATTATGTTATTTTTACTTGTTTACTCACTATTTTCTGTTTATATTTTCCACCTCATATACCTTCATGACCGAATAATCTCTTGCAAAGCGATTGAGCGATTTACAACCTCATATCATTCCAAACAACGATTCAACAGACTATATGTTGAAGTACTGCATGGAGAAGGATCTCGATGCGATGGCAGTTGTTAATGTCTCTATTCTTAAGCGTTAGGTAGAGTTGTGGAAACGTGCTATGCCATCCGTATGGCCGCATTATGCGATCAAGTGCAACCCACACCCGGTCATAGTGCGTACTTTGCACGAGCTTGGTTGCGGTTTCGACGCTGCTTCTCCGAATGAGGTTGAGAAGGCTCTATCTGTCGGTTCAACCATCTCTTCTATCATCTATGCAAACCCATAAAAGCAAGCTGTGAACATTAAGAAGGTTTATGAACTCGGTGTCGACACTTTCACCTTCGACTCGGAAATGGAACTCATAAAAATGATCGAAAACACCCCAGAAGGTAAAATAGGGTAGTTTGTCCTCAGAATCCTCCCAGTTAACACTGGAGCACACCAGAACTTCGGCTCTAAATTTGGCGCCTCCAAAAAAGAATCAGAAAGACTCTTAAAACTGGCCCAAAGATTAGCTCAAACCCACAAGAACTTCACTATTGCTGGTTTCAGCTTTCATGTTGGAACTGGATGTCCATTCGGAGAGGCCTACGTTAAGGCCATTCAAGAGTGCACTAGACTCTGCTCATTAGCCCAAGAACTCGGTTTTGCTCCTAAACTGATTGATATTGGTGGCGGCTTCATCACATAAGAAGCACTCCTACACCTAAAAGATCATGAATCAATTCCATCGTTCAACTTCATGGATATCGGTGCAGCAATCGAAAAACAACTCATCGAAGCTAGAAAAGTATTCGGGGAAGATATGAAAGCCATCTCAGAACCAGGAAGATTCTTTGCGTCTAACTGCGTCAAACTCGTTACAAGAATTTACGGTCGCAGAATCATGTTCGACGATAATGAACCTGATGTAATAGAGTAAATGCCAAAAGTAGACGAAGAAGAATCCCTCACTGAATCTGATATGATGATCCGCCAAAACAAAATCGAGCACGTGAAGTATTACGTCGGAGAAGGTATGTATGGATACTTTAACAACATCATGTTCGATCACGTTTTACCAAACATGCGTTTCTTCAGGAACGAGTTTCCACTAGACGAACAAGACTGCGAAAAGCATATTTCATACATCTTTGGTCCAACCTGTGATTCAATGGACTGTATTCTTGAAGGAAAACAGATTCCACTACTCGAAATAGGAGATTTCATCGTTGTGGAATGCTTTGGCGCCTACACCTGGGCTGGTGCCACTGAATTTAATGGAATTGCAGTTACGCAAATGGTTACCGTAGTTGAACCAGAGGATGCATGATCATTTTTAATACCATTCATGTTTTAATGAATATAAATTACTTTCTTTTAACAATAATATGCGATTCATAAAAAATAACGTTTATATTTATATGTTGGACCTTAACTTGTAATTTAAACAACATAATCATCCAACTTGTTATTAAAATATTGGTTATATATTTTATATAGTAAATTAATTATGATATTGTTAATTCACACCACACCCAATGCAAAACTAACCTAATAACCCAACAGAATAATAAGTAAATGAAGATAAAAACAGTGACTAAAAATAGTAACAAGATTAAAATAACGAGCAACTAAAATAATTATAAAACGAAACTTCTGATATCAAATAAAATGATATATAAGTTGTAGAAGAAGATGAGTAAGATAATGAGCCTTCTAATCAAAGCACCTACTCTGACAAATAATATTTTGAAGATGAAGACAAGACCGATTTTAGTACATAAGCAAATACAGATTAAGCCCATGAAGATCAATATTTTCCGAAACAAGCTTATTCAACTCGTAAAATTCCCGTTCAAAAAATAAAAAAGTTCGAATAAGCGTTATTAGAAGCTTTTGTTAAAGAGTTCAATGTATAATTTACAACTTTAAGAGAAGCGTATATTCATTATAAATAGAATAAACTAATAACCTAAAATAACACTAAAAGAAAGAACACTAAATTATAAATGAAATAAATCGCACAATATTGTGACTTAGATTTAATAACCTGCTATAATTTGTTGAAGAATATTGAAAAATAACTTGAAAAATGGGATTAAAGTATTAAAGATAATATTTCACAAAAAATTACAGAGTTATTGAACTAAGAACCCGAGTTAACATTAGTACAATTAAAACAATAAATTCTTTTGGAGTTCAAAATTAAAGAATAAGTATCTAAGAACTACAGAGAGATAAATCTTTACATTAACGGTTAGATTTAGCTTCTGAAATAAGTTAAGTCCCCAGAGATTAAAACTTAAAATAGACTTCTAAACTAAAAAATTATGAAGTAGTAAAATAAATTGTAAAAATCGTGTGGTATTACAATATAAATGATTAAAAGTGCAGATGAAACTGATAATTCAGATGATGATGTATTAATAAGTCATTTAACTGTAAATAGAAATTTATAACCAATTTAACTTGAATTTACGTAAGCGGTAACTCAAACTGGAATGGATACTCCCATGTGTAATAAAACATACGTAAAGAACTTTATTTCCTTTGTGGCTAACAAAGTCAAGTAAATACAAGTTGGTAAGTCACTGATTCACGAAGAAATCATCGTGCCCGTTTTTGACAATTAATAAGCTGTATTGGTTAGTTCCTCGGGCAAATCTTAAAACGTTAAAATTAATAAGTGCGCTGGAAACAATGATGACGACAACAATCAAAACTAAGCGAAGAACTAACACGACAAAGTGGATTCCGATATCGATCAGCCAAGTTTTCTTAATGTGTACAGTTAAGAACCTGCGCACAATTAAACTTCAAACAACGAAGCTGAAAGAAATTAAAACTAAATAAACGCAACGGATTTAATATTTTAACACCCTCCGTATTTTACTCAGATTCAACATGAACCGTATGTAAACATGAACCCGAATAATAGAGAACTCCATGAAAACGAACAACTAAACAAATTACTCCTCCTACAAATCTATAATATAACTGACATTGATTTTAATAATATTGTTGACGCAATAAAATACTTGTTGATGAATGGAAAACAAATAAGTACCAGCGAATAAAAATTCTTTAAACGGGTAAATGGCTTCTTTGAAAACAAAAATAGAAACCCAAAATATTGGTAGAATAAGTATTAGGCTCTGTGCGATTAGGTTTAAAGTAGTATTTCGTAAGAACAAGAGAACATCAATGAATAAAACACAGAAGAATACGTGCAAACAATATCTCAAACATATATTAACTAATTAACAAATGTAGAACAAAATTAAAATAACCAACCATTTGAAGAAAAACATGTAACGAACGAAGAAGGTTAGTTAATACAATAAATAAAAGATTATGACTATTATTTATTAGAGGCAATTACAAATTTTTTCAAAAGTTTAAACGACAAAGAATATCCAAGTGATTTTAATGATTTAAAGGTGGCTTTAACACAGCATCAGAAATATAGTCATTTGAGAGGTAACATCAATTTAAATTTCGAGTTAATTAAATAGAAAAGCAATATGCCAAAAGAAAAACAAAATAGTAACTTATTTGTACAAGCTAAAGGAAGACATTTATCAGAATTGGATACTGAACAAAGAAAATAAATTAGAAGTCGAATTCAATAATTAAAAAATGAGGGTTATAGTAAATAGGACTCTAAAATAAAGATATACGAAGAATTTAAAGTAGAAGAATAATATGATTTGAACAGGAAGGAAGTTGACGAAATCATCAATAATAAGTTTAATAAATCGACAAAGTAGTGATTTATCTATTTTTATGACTATTTCACAACTCTTAATCTTTCTTTTTTGCTCTATTTTTCAAGGCAATAGTTTGAGTAGAATATGGCATAAAATAATAAGCTATTCAATTGTAAAATGTTGTTTAAACGCAGCTAGAAAATTAAGAGAATTTAATTAATAATTAATCTGAGCATAATACAAATTTAGGTGAAACTTAAACCTTTACTCAATCCACATAAGAAAAAGAAAATAGAGTTAGAGACGCATACAGAGATAAATTTAAAGACCAAAATTTAACAATAACAGAAGTACTTGTAAAACGCAAATAAGAAATATATTAAAAGGATGGTAAAGGGAAAAAAGTTCTCATAGATTACAATAGCATTGGAATCGACGAAAATTATATTGACTTTTTAGAAAATAGATACTTAAAAAGGCGAACCAAATAGGAGCTTAAAATAATTGGGCAAGAAATTGAAGATACCTATAACTAACAGAAGCTTTTAGTTGGCGATTAACAACAAGAATTGATCATTAGCAACACTAAATCTATTATAGAACAAAAGTACAAATAATAGTTCGAGTATTATTACAAACAAATATCAAATAAACTACGATATGATTTAAATAAGTTACAAAGTGATTAATGAATTATATTTTACATATATTATAACTGACTTTTTCACAGCTCTTTCTTAAACTTACTCGCAAATGTTTCAAGCCATCCTCGATGTCTTGTTTGATTAACGTTTTATTACTATTCTCCATAATTCTATAATAGCGCTTTCTTTATGTTACATTACATTCGCCGATCACAAATAAATTTAAAGGAATTTAAGAATCGTTCGATATTCAAACAGTGCTTTGTATTTAACGAATAGTAGGTCCAAATATATTTAAATTGTTTATAGTATTTAATATCATTTTCACACATCAATTTCTAGACTAACCAAACATCAAATATTTCGGACCGGCTGAATATTTTGTGTGGCTGAACTCGTCACTTATTAAATTTTGTTTTGCCAAAATGGATATACTGCATCACAGCACTATATATTAACTTCATGCCCCACTCCATAATATAGCATCAATGCAAGCAATCAAGTACTTCTCCTACACCGAGCCGAACTTCGAGCACCTATTCTTCAACAACCACAACAAAACAAACGACACTCAATTATCGCTCTAGTCCGACTCCGAGCACCAGACTCGAACTAACCTCGAATCAAAACAGCGCCAAAGGACTGAGAGCGACATCCTCGACACCACCCTCGAATGCTCTCGCGCATACAGTGCAACTCCACTTTAAAAGCCTGCGCAGCAAGAGAGCGTCGCGGGAACTCTGCCCAAAGCCAAAACGATGGCCTTCGAGTTCGAGCTGCTGTACGCCATCCGCCTGTACTTCAGGGACCAGCGCTTCGAGTCTCTCAGAGAGGCCTTGATCTACCACAAGCAGTACCACGCGACTACGAACAAGAAAGTGCACCTCAACTTCAAGCAGCTCGGCCAGTCGTGCGGAATCAGCGAGAGCCAGGCAAGGAACGCCTTCGACACCGCCAAGCAGTAGCACCTGGACTCGCTGACCACAGAGACCAAGAACAGGGTGACGGAGAGAATCGACCAGTTGTGGGCGCAGGTCGGAAGCGAGGTCGAGTTCGCCGCCAGGAAGCAGCTCGTCCTGGAGCAAGTTGAGAAGGAGTTCTAGCTCTCGGCACAGCACAACCTGAACCACAAGGCCGTCACGAACATGCTCTACTACACCGTGAACAAGCTAAAGGCAGCCAAGTGACGTATTTTAGAATCTGATATTAAATGTTTTGAATTAATGGATATTATATGTTTTGCTAATTTCTATTTTTATGATGTAATACAGTAATATCAAACATACCATATTTGGCATCGAAACCGTAGGAATAGCAATAATTCAAGCTAGATATAATTTGTCCCCTAACTTTCAAATTACCCTTAGCTAAAGTCATGCAATGCCGCATTCACTCATATATTTTCTACTTACAAAAATACATTTGAAACCACTTCAAATGCAATCAGACCTGTCGGAAACCGATTCGGAACAAAACCAGACGAATAGTAAAGCGGAAGAACCATAAAGCCAACCTCAATAACTTAACGAACAGGAAACCGCTCCCAAAGTGAATGCTGATTAAGAGGAACTCCAGAGCGAAACTCTTTCTTTCAATATTGAGGAAGAAACTGATGAAGAAGAAAGTGAAGAAAGCCGTTCAACAAGTGACGTAGAAGGAGGAGACATAACAACTATTGCGAATACGGACCAGCTTAAAGATGCACAGTAGTTGGATAAGCCACAACTTCACGACACGCGCTAGGTTCCAGAATAAAAGCTGAAAAAATTTGAAGAAGGGCTGCTTGCGTCTTTCGTATAGCAATACGGGATACCGTTTAAAAGCATGAAGGAGGCGTTCACGTACTACAAGCAGTACAAAATCGAAAATGACGGTAAAACAAAGCTGAACCTGCCAGTGTTGGCTAAATAATGCGATTTAACCAACGAACACTGCAAAAACCTATTCATGAACACAGAAGCGAAGTACCTAGATAAGTGGGATTAAAAGACCAAAGACCAGGTGAGCGAGAGACTCACCGAACTCTGGAATCAGCCGCACGTGGAAAGCTACAAAGACTACAAAGTTAAAATAAAGGAGCAAGTGCTAGAGGAATTCAAGATTAGACAGCAAGTGGCGAAAAACTACAGAGAAATGAAGAGTCACATCCACTACAAGATGAACCAGCTCGAAAGCAAAGTACCACAAGATCCAAAAGAACAGCTATAAGAAAATAATGAAAACAACCCCGAACCAGAAGCAAATTAGTAAAACGAAGACAAGAAGCTAACAGTTTTAAATGAAAAAGTTCCAGTTCTTAATTGGAAAAATATTACAAAAGTAGAAACAGAAACTGTTGAAAGTCTCGACACAAATAATTAAAATAGTAATAACTGGTATTTTATTGTGAACGGTAAGATTAAAGGTCCGTTCACAACGAAGCAAATGAATACATGGAACTCAACGGGAGATTTACCCTTGAATTTATTTGTATAGCGTGGAAGTTATGCGGTCAAGCTTCAAAATAGCGATAGAAATATAAATAATTTCTTCCTAGATGATATTGATAATACCATTAAAACAAAAAATGAAGGTAAAAAGTTGATACCCAATGTTATTAAAGAAAAACACCATGGCAAAAAGCTTACACCTTTAAATATATAGGAAAAACAAAGAATTAGCTTGATTGAGGAGTAATAAATTACCTAACCAATTGCGGTTGGGACTTTAACAAAATAACCCAAAAATATTATTCAGCCAAATTCAAGCCAACATTTTATCCCAGACAACAATAAATCAAAAGATAATTAAACATAAAAACCGGCAATAGCGCAATCAATGCGTGACAGAGATTAAAATAGTAATCATCAGCTTCCTAATAATCAACCAGAAACGTACTAATATGAATAAAATTCTGAACCGTTATAAAGATATATAGAACCGTCTGAAATTTCAGTTTATGAATCAATACAGAACCAATAACCGTTAAACAATCAAGTTTACACAACCCGCTTTTTCAGTGATAGAGAACCAACTGACAATACTCATTTTGAAAATAATTTAAGACCAATTCCCGAAGAAATATTTTATACAAACGAACAGAAAAAAGATTTAGAGTTTTAACTTTTAAAGCGGTATTAAATATTGTAAAAATATGAGTATAAGTCACTTTAAGAAGCAATTGATTAAATGATTCGAGCGAATGAATCCAAAATAATTTAATAAGGTTTGATTGATGTATAGTAATATCTTATGAATTTTGAAGGTATGAACTTAGAAGATTGCTAAATGTTGATTGCGAATCTAGAACGAGAATATGGCATAAAATAATAAGCCATTCAATTGTAAAATGTTGTTTAAACACAGCTAGAAAATTAAGAGAATTTAATTAATATTTAATCTGAGCATAATACAAATTTAGGTGAAACTTAAACCTTTACTCAATCCACATAAGAAAAAGAAAATAGAGTTAGAGACGCATACAGAGATTATTTTAAGGACCAAAATTTAACAATAGTAGAAGTACTTGTAAAACGCAAATAAGAAATATATAAAAAGGATGGTAAAGGGAAAAAAGTTCTCATAGATTACAATAGCATTGGAATCGACGAAAATTATATTGACTTTTTAGAAAATAGATACTTAAAAAGGCGAACCAAATAGGAGCTTAAAATAATTGGGCAAGAAATTGAAGATACCTATAACTAACAGAAGCTTTTAGTTGGCGATTAACAAGAATTGATCATTAGCAACACTAAATCTATTATAGAACAAAAGTACAAATAATAGTTCGAGTATTATTACAAACAAATATCAAATAAACTACGATATGATTTAAATAAGTTACAAAGTGATTAATGAATTATATTTACCATATATTTAACATGCTGAACAAAGAAAATAAATTAGAAGTCGAATTCAATAATTAAAAAATGAGGGTTATAGTAAATAGGACTCTAAAATAATGATTTATCTATTTTAATGACTTTATTACTTTACTTTCAACAAACAATTGAGAAGCGGACCATTTTTAAGTAATATTCCATTATTGTTTTTACAAATATCGATTCTTTATCCAGCCACTGTTTCCTGAAGTATTCACTTCATATTTAACTTGTATTTTTAACTTTCTCCATCGGAGCTCTTTCTTAAACTTACTCGCAAATGGTCCAAGTCTTCAATCATCGACAGTTATTCTGAGCTAGCCCTTGGGCTTCACCTTGATGATTCTAGCATTACTTCTACACCATCGATGTTTATCGGCATTTTTTTGATTAATGTTTATTATATTTTTTCCTTCTATAATTGTGTTTTCTTTTTGTTACAATACATTCGACGATGATTAACAGATTTATAGGAATTTAAAAATCATTTGATATTTCAAACAGCGCTTTGTTTCAGAGGATCCTGTGTGTATTTAACGAATATTTAGTGGGCCCACATATATTTAAATTGTTTAAAGTATTTAATATCATTTTCTCGTATTACGTTTGAGAGCAGATGAACATCAAACATTTTGGGCCGGCTGAATATCTTGCGTGGCTGAAGTCGTCACTTATTAAATTTTGTTTTGCCAAAATGGATATACTGCATCACAGCACTATATATTAACATTATGCCCCACTCCATAATATAGCATCAATGCAAGCAATCAAGTACTTCTCCTACACCGAGCCGAACTTCGAGCACCTATTCTTCAACAACCACAACAAAACAAACGCCGCCCAATTATCGCTCTAGTCCGACTCCGAACACCAGACTCGAACTGACCTCAAATCAAATCAGCATCAAATGACTGAGAGCGACTTCCTCGACACCACCCTCGAATGCTCTCGCGCATATAGCGCAACTCCACTTTAAAAGCCGGCTGCGCAGCAAGAGAGCACAGCGGGAACTCTGCCCAAAGCTAAAACGATGGCCTTCGAGTTCGAGCTGCTGTACGCCATCCGCCTGTACTTCAGGGACCAGCGCTTCGAGTCTCTCAGAGAGGCCTTGATCTACCACAAGCAGTACCACGCGACTACGAACAAGAAAGTGCATCTCAACTTCAAGCAGCTCGGCCAGTCGTGCGGAATCAACGAGAGCCAGGCCAGGAACGCCTTCGACACCGCCAAGCAGTAGCACCTGGACTCGCTGACCACAGAGACCAAGAACAGGGTGACGGAGAGAATCGACCAGTTGTGGGCGCAGGTCGGAAGCGAGGTCGAGTTCGCCGCCAGGAAGCAGCTCGTCCTGGAGCAAGTTGAGAAGGAGTTCTAGCTCTCGGCACAGCACAACCTGAACCACAAGGCCGTCACGAACATGCTCTACTACACCGTGAACAAGCTAAAGGCAGCCAAGTGACGTATTTTAGAATCTGATATTAAATGTTTTGAATTAATGGATATTATATGTTTTGCTAATTTCTATTTTTATGATGTAATACAGTAATATCAAACATACCATATTTGGCATCGAAACCGTAGGAATAGCAATAATTCAAGCTAGATATAATTTGTCCCCTAACTTTCAAATTACCCTTAACTAAAGTCATGCAACGTCGCATTCACTCGTATATTTTCTACTTATAAAAATACATATGGAACCACTCCAAATGCAATCAGACCCGTCGGAAACAGATTCGGAACAAAACCAGACGAATAGTAAAGCGGGAGAACCATAAAGCCAACCTCAATAACTTAACGAACAGGAAACCGCTCCAAAAGTGAATGTTGATTAAGAGGAATTCCATAGCGAAACTCTTTCTTACAATATTGAGGAAGAAACTGATGAAGAAGAAAGTGAAGAAAGCCGTTCAACAAGTGATGTAGAAGGAGGAGACATAACAACTATTGCGAATACGGACCAGCTTAAAGATGCACAGCAGTTGGATAAGCTACAACTTCACGACACGCGCTAGGTTCCAGAATAAAAGCTGAAAAAATTTGAAGAGGGGTTGCTTGCGTCTTTCATATAGCAATACGGGATACCGTTTAAAAGCATGAAGGAGGCGTTCACGTACTACAAGCAGTACAAAATCGAAAATGACGGTAAAACAAAGCTGAACCTGCCAGTGTTGGCTAAATAATGCGATTTAACCAACGAACACTGCAAAAACCTATTCATGAACACAGAAGCGAAGTACCTAGATAAGTGGGATTAAAAGACCAAAGACCAGGTGAGCGAGAGACTCACCGAACTCTGGAATCAGCCGCACGCGGAAAGCAACAAAGACTACAAAGTTAAAATAAAAGAGCAAGTGCTAGAGGAGTTCAAGATTAGACAGCAAGTGGCGAAAAACTACAGAGAAATGAAGAGTCACATCCACTACAAGATGAACCAGCTCGAAAGCAAAGTACCACAAGATCCAAAAGATTCTAAGGAACAATAAGAAAATAATGAAAACAACCCCGAACCAGAAGCAAATTAGTAAAACGAAGACAAGAAGCTAACAGTTTTAAATGAAAAAGTTCCAACTCTAAATTTTAAAACTATTCAAAAAACAGATGCTGAGACAGTTGAAACCATCGATAATGAACCAATAATTCACACTAATGAGTGGTACTATGTTGACCTGAACGGCAAAATCCAAGGTCCATACTCAACCAAGAAAATGAACAAGTGGAATAATGATGGGAAATTACCATTGAATTTGTTAATATAACGCGGAACTTATTCAGTAAAGCTTCAAGAAAAGGATCAACATCAAAATAATTTTTTCAAAGATGATCCCAATGTTGTTAAAGAAAAACATTATGGCAAAAAGCTTACATCTTCTTCAAAGATATAGGAAAAACAAAACAATAACTTGAGGTTACTAGAGGAATAAAGTACCTAACCAATTTCTGTTGGGGGTTCATCGAAATGTAATGTTTTGTCTACAAATTCCAAGGTAAATGAAAATTACTTTTCTCCAGAAGTCAAAAATTCAAAAAGATAATAGAATGTGATTCAGAATACACCACAAATATAAAAATATAATCCAACATCCAGTATTTTGAATAAAGATGGTTAAAAGAACACTGAAACTGATCAAAAACTTCCTTTTAGTTTTGTTGATTAAGATTCAGAACACGCCGACGATGATTAATAAACATCAGATTAGACCTGGAATCCTCAAAGTGTAATATACACATAAGAATAAGATATTCGAAACAATTCAGTTAATGAAAATTACAATAATAGTAATCATCCATATTTTAATCAAAATCCGAATTAAAATGCTACAAATTTTGGAGATTCATAATTTATGATAAATTTAAACAATACTTAGTAAATAAGTAATGATCCTAATGTTTTACAAATAGGGAAATTATTTAAAATTTATTTACTACAATTTTTATCCAATTTATCTGGTAATATATATTAAAGCGTTGAAGAAGCTATTTCAAGTACACCTGAATTATAAGAAGGGTAATTCACAGTGATTAGTGACATGCTTAAAGTTTCAAATAAGATATGTTTCGTATTATACAATTAAATTAAACAAAAATAACAAAATATTTAACCATAAAACGATTAATCAAAACAATAAACAGTTGATGCGTAATTGATTGAAGTATAAGGCAACTTAGAAATAACTTAAGTAGATTAAACTGCAAATAAAACTGAAAATATTGAATAACTGTAAAAATAACACGTAAAAGACTTAAGTTAAAAATAATTTGAAGATTATGAAACGAACTTGCTTTTAGCAATTAAAAATCATTTTCCGAAAGAATAATTCTCTGAGAATTTTGAAAATTTAACAAAAAACGAACAAATGAAGGAAGCATTAACGTTGTAAGCGAAAAACGGAAAAATATAGCTTAATAAATATATTGCACAATAATGCAATATTTTATATGAACCTAATTTATTTACCAATTTGCGTGTGAAAGTATAAAGAAAGTATCTGAACAACCAATCATTGGATGATAATAGGAAAGTAATAATTATCAGAATAAAATAATTATGGAACGAAGTTCAAGGTACTGATGAAGAAAAGAAACAAAATATTAAAAATACAATTATCGAAGAGTTTCCGTTTGACTCAGCTGATAAAAAATATAAAAAAGATTTTGATAATTTGTTTGACTATCAAATCAAAAAACTATCCACGCCAAAGTGAATATATCATAGATTGTTATTATATTATTTGGTAAAATCTCACTTAATCTTAGATACAGTCCAAAGCACGTATAAGAAGTCAATAAGTGAGATTTGTGTTAAAACTAACAAAGTTAAATATATGTGCATGCTTGGTAATAATATTGATATATAATTAAGTTAGTCAGTAATGCTGGGAATAGTGAATTAATAACTTTATATTTAAATCATAATATAAAAAAGCTGGTTTTAGTACTAAATTGTACTAAAATTTCGGTTATGCGTGAAGAATCATATTATTATGAGATTTCTTATCCATATTCTTTTGATGTGTTCTAAACCAAAAATTCCCAAATTAAAATCACCAAAATAATGCAACAAATAATATCCACTCCAAAGACGCTTTACTTCAAAAACGCCACCACTCAAACCGGAACCGACTCCTCCGCTTCAAATCTCGTTTACTTCAAGAAGTTCGGAGCGGAGGTACCGAACGTCGCGAAGAAAGTTCAGGCGGATTTATATTTCGTCGAAGACGAAATTTCTTCAATCGAAATAAACGAAGACGAAATTTCGGATTACCTGAAAGAAAATTACGAAATCGCTCAAATTCAAGACATAAATGAAGAAGAATTTAGAGACTTTCACAGTTAAGATAATGTTAGTAAAGAAGATAAAATAGTTAAAGAAGATTAAGTGACAGATGAATAAGATTAAATGAAAAAGGAAGAGAATGTTGAAGAAATTTAAACATGCTTAGATAGATCAACCAAAGAACAACCGAAATCTAAAAGTAAGGACGAAGTTGTTGAAGAAATATTTCTTGAGATGAAATCCAGCTAATAAAGCTTTAAAGAGGGATCAAGCCAACCAACTAAAAAAGAACAGCCAAAGTCAAGTAAAGCTCTAGGAATTACAAAAGAAGATACAAAGAAAACAGTTGCAAAAGATTCGAAGTCTTAAAAGCCCAAGAAAGACGAAAAACCGAAAAAATAATAAGATTAGATGGAATTAGGAATGGCATAGTCCAAAGGTGGCGCATTCGGAAGCTGCGCTCCCAGAACCAGGTAACCAGCTATCTAACCATAAATTTAATAGGTAGCAAGAAGATAGAATCGTATGCTAGAAAATGAACCTAGGTAACAATAGTAATAATAGCAATAGTAACAACCATAACAGTAAGCATTCGGAGCTCAATTGGACTATATGGTCCCTCCCCCACCTGGTGCACAACCCATGCCATAAAATAATATGGCGTAACTTCAATAACAGCAGTTCGCAGTGAATGCACAATAACGTTTCATAGCACCTCCACATGCACCTGTTCCATAACAAAATATAGTTTAAATGTAGTTCATGAGTCAATCCAGTTAAATGCCTCCGCCACCTCCATTCACATCCTCTAAATCCTTATTACCTTCTTCAAGTCAATTTAAAGCGAGCAAACAAGCGCCTCCTCCACCTCAAGAAGAAAGCCAACCAATGAAGAAAATGAAATCCTCAAAGAAAGTTCAAAACAAAGAAGAAGAGTAACACAAAGTTCAAGAACGTTTTGAAGAAAATGAAGAATAAGGTTACGACCAAGAATAGCAATTAATATGCTGCGATATTCAACCAGTATTTGACGAAGCCCCATAAAACGTCCAATACCAAATGGACGACGATAACTACCAAATTGCTCCACTTCAAAACGAAGAACAATAATATTTTGAACCCGAACAAAACGAAACGCAAAACGAAATAATGAAGTCCCCGATGCAGGTCATTGACGAATTCGCGCTCCTCGAACCGCTCTTCGGCCTCTTCGACGATAACGACCCCTCCGTGCAAACGGCTTCATTCAGCGTTTCAAGTTTACAATAATACTTTAATTAACAGTTTAATGGTTAGAATGGTTAATAATAAGGTTAATAATATGGTTAGAATAATTAAAACAGTTACCAAAACAGCTAATAAAACAGTTAACAGTTAAGCAATTAGAACAGCTAAAATAATACGTCGATGAGCGTGTCAGGGAAGGAAAAACAGAGCGTGTACCAAATTGAGCTGTTTGGACAGTAATTACTTGTTTTTATCAACGAGTACTTCAAATCGCAATTCGCCGGTCTAAAGGAAGCGCTAGTTTACTACAAACAATATACACGCCAAAATGGCACCCGCGTAAAGCTGAACTTCAAAAAACTGGGCGATATGTTCAACATTAGCGCAGACGACAGCTACAACCGATTCGAACAAATTCTTCAACAAAACCTAGACACATGGGACGCAGACCAAATAAAAGAAGTAAAAGCAGAAGTCAAAAGACAATTCGAACTCGCCAAAGGAATGAGCAAGAAAGATAGAGCTTTCCAAATTCGAAAACAAGTCAACGCTATTCTAGCACTTGAAGACCAAGTGGAGAAAAACTACAAACAAATCGCCAACGTGATCAACTACCAAATCACCGTTTTAGAAAAGAGCTTGTGAGAGAATATAATACTACGTATATATATTTACTTTACATACCATAAGATATATAATAGTTACTTGGTATTAAAAGATGTTAAACCACATAGTAACTACATTAAAGCTGTTGCATAAATGAGGAAGCAGAATTACTTAGATTGGAAACAAAGATATAAACCATTTTAATTAACTGGAAAATTACCACAAGAATTATTAAATTATATATTATTTTTACTTGGCTATAGTAAAATAACTGGTATATATTTATTTATTGCGTTAAGATGTATTGTTGGATTGTCATGTTATTATTATACTTGTCACTTTCTTACTTTTTATATCTAATTTTGTATAATGTTATATTATTTAGCTCGCTAGTTTACGAAATCTATTTGTTTGTTTGTTTCACCCCCATATTTGAATAAATGAAAATAGATTTATTATTATCTATTCGCAATTTGTTGTTTAATTCCATATATCATATAATTTATTTATTAATTCATTCCACTTCCATATTTAATTATGATATTTTCGATTTGTTTAACACAGGTACATTACATAGTATAATAAGACGCCACTGGAATAATAACTGGTTAATTAACTTCAGCAAACAGTAAAGATTTTATAGTTTTTCACAATTCTAAATTATATATAGCAGAGAATGGAACAATAATGGGCAAAGGAATTTACAACGGTCTTTTAGATCGTGACGCTAGATATGAGTACGTTTCTACTGGAATAGATAATGTGGTATAATTAGCCCGTAACAGTCCTGACGGAAAAATAGTGTATGTAACAACTTTTGGACGTGTATATGAAGAAACGACTGTTGTTAAAGGCAAATTATAATTTTAAGAGATGGCTTTTATGCCGGAAGGAGTTATTAAAATTATATTTATAAACTCTTTAACCTATGTCCTTACTAAAAAGGGAATATACACAATAGGTACGTGTGTAAATTATTTGTGTGCAACTTACGATTATTAAACTACATAAATCAATTACACCATTCTTCCAATCGACTAATTTATTCAAAATAATATTAAAACAATAGAGTATTATGAATTTTCCGATCTTTCTTAGTAGTATCTTTTCATTTATTTGAACAATGGAGACGTGTGGGCATTAGGCAACAACACAAATGGTTACCTTCCTGCTCCTTATCCAGACAAAGGAGTGATAAGAAAAGTAGGAAATGGAATAAGAAACATATAAATAGGATACAACGTAACTAGAGTTGAATATTCTTTGTACTATATGAATGGAACCGAACTTACAGTTTACAGTCGTTAGAGTAACCCAACTACTAGAGTTATCGAGAGAAATGTTTATGACTTCCAATATCAACCTCCATCAGTATATTAAATATCAAATTTAGTATCATATTAAACGTCATTTCTACTTATAAAAGAATAATCAGTTGAGAACTTAGCAGAGATTTCAACATTTCTAAAATATAATGATTTATTCTGTCACTATAATCTTAATGATACATTATGTTAAAAGGTTGCAAATGAAGAGTATAGATATACTGATTGTCCATCTACTAGTACAGAAAAATATTGTTAGATTCTATATTGCGCAAGTAATATTTATGATAAAATGTGCATCACAGACTCATGTAACGATAACAACTACACATGTCTCGCCATATATTGTGGTAACCCCACTAAAATATAAGGGTCTCTTAGATTCACAAAAGGCGGTTAAGATCCAAGATGTTATTTTTATTATCAAAAGTCTATTAAAGAAACATAATTTGAAAATGCAAAAGACTATATATTCCAAAACACAAACCGAAATCACATAATTTCATAAGTATCATATTCAGAATCTAAAAAATGTGAGAATAATAAAATTTCAAATGGCGGGGCAGCTGTAATAGCTATTTTTGTTTGTTTAGTTGTATTTGCAATAGTATTGGGGGTATTGTATATTGCGTATAAATAATAGCCACAGAAAGTTAAAAAAGCTATTTATTAAAGTAAGTTTCAAACTATAGCGATATGAGTGATAAAATTAAATTATATTTCCCATATTTTACTTCATATTTCCATGCAAGCCGTTTATATTACATATAATAAGAAATCAAACGCTATGATATTAAAAAGTACATAATGTTTGCTGAAAGACTGAATCTTAATTACTAAAATTACTCGAACCGCTCTTCGGCCTCTTCGACGATAACGACCCTTCAGTTCAAACGGCTTCATTCAGCGTTTCAAGCAATTAATAGTAAAATAATTAATAGTTTAATATAATACTTTAATTAACAGTTTAATTAATAGTTCAATGGTTAATAATATGGTTAGAATAATTAAAACAGTTACCAAAACAGCTAATAAAACAGTTAACAGTTAAGCAATTAGAACAGCTAAAATAATACGTCGATGAGCGTGTCAGGGAAGGAAAAACAGAGCGTGTACCAAATTGAGCTGTTTGGACAGTAATTACTTGTTTTTATCAACGAGTACTTCAAATCGCAATTCGCCGGTCTAAAGGAAGCGCTAGTTTACTACAAACAATATACACGCCAAAATGGCACCCGCGTAAAGCTGAACTTCAAAAAACTGGGCGATATGTTCAACATTAGCGCAGACGACAGCTACAACCGATTCGAACAAATTCTTCAACAAAACCTAGACACATGGGACGCAGACCAAATAAAAGAAGTAAAAGCAGAAGTCAAAAGACAATTCGAACTCGCCAAAGGAATGAGCAAGAAAGATAGAGCTTTCCAAATTCGAAAACAAGTCAACGCTATTCTAGCACTTGAAGACCAAGTGGAGAAAAACTACAAACAAATCGCCAACGTGATCAACTACCAAATCACCGTTTTAGAAAAGAGCTTGTGAGAGAATATAATACTACGTATATATATTTACTTTACATACCATAAGATATATAATAGTTACTTGGTATTAAAAGATGTTAAACCACATAGTAACTACATTAAAGCTGTTGCATAAATGAGGAAGCAGAATTACTTAGATTGGAAACAAAGATATAAACCATTTTAATTAACTGGAAAATTACCACAAGAATTATTAAATTATATATTATTTTTACTTGGCTATAGTAAAATAACTGGTATATATTTATTTATTGCGTTAAGATGTATTGTTGGATTGTCATGTTATTATTATACTTGTCACTTTCTTACTTTTTATATCTAATTTTGTATAATGTTATATTATTTAGCTCGCTAGTTTACGAAATCTATTTGTTTGTTTGTTTCACCCCCATATTTGAATAAATGAAAATAGATTTATTATTATCTATTCGCAATTTGTTGTTTAATTCCATATATCATATAATTTATTTATTAATTCATTCCACTTCCATATTTAATTATGATCATTACAGTAAGTTTAGCTCAAGCGTACTATGTATATTCCGATGCAATGTAAGGAACTATGTATAGTTAGATTACACCATCAAATATTACAGATCTAATAACTTGTCGCATGGCAAAATTTTAGTTGACAGATGATGGTACTATTATGGGTAAAGGTACCTATAAAGGATTTTTGGATTATTCTGCTGAATTTTAATTTGTCAGCACAGATATTCACGATGTTATATAAATTATGTGCATATAAGATAAATTTGGGTATGTTACAAAATCTGGTTAAGCTTATCTTGAAGGCTCCTTGGCCTAAGGACGAATTACATTTAACTAATATACTTCTGTAATGCCAAAAGATGTTGTTAAGATTTTATCATTGGGATCTCTAACTTATATATTAACTAAAAATGGTATTTATGCAGAAGGGGATTGTGTAAACTACTTATGTGCATCAACCAATAATGAATATTTTTGGCATTTTACACGATTACCAATAGATGAAATCATTTAAAATAACATCAAAACAATAACATTCTACAGTCACTCTTTTGTATAATAGTAGTATCTTTTCATTTATTTGAACAATGGAGACGTGTGGGCATTAGGCAACAACACAAATGGTTACCTTCCTGCTCCTTATCCAGACAAAGGAGTGATAAGAAAAGTAGGAAATGGAATAAGAAACATATAAATAGGATACAACGTAACTAGAGTTGAATATTCTTTGTACTATATGAATGGAACCGAACTTACAGTTTACAGTCGTTAGAGTAACCCAACTACTAGAGTTATCGAGAGAAATGTTTATGACTATTATTCTTTAGGTACAATATATAGGTATGGACAAATTATATTAATAAAAGATTAAGAAATTAGTAATATATACGAAAAATCAACATTTTTAAGAAATATTGAGTATTTCTGCTTTTATAATCCATAAGATTTACTTTGTAAAAAATTGGTTGATTAAACATTTTCGTAAAATATTGACTGTCCACCTTCCAATGTAGCATCTAGCCCTGATGCAGTTTGCAGAATTGGTTATTGTATTAATAACTAATATGATAAATAGTGTGTACCAAAAGTTTGTGCAAACACAAATTATACATGCCTTGCATTATATTGTGGATACTATGAAATTATTGACAAACGCTTATTTGGAGAATATGATCCTAGATGCTATGTGAATTATGTTAAATCAGTTACAACTGTACCTTTCTAAAATGCCAAAGATTATATATTTCTCTATTAAAGTTATATTATGTAAGTTTCCTATTCAGAATTAAAAGAGAGTTGCCAAAATTAAAATCAAATGTCAAGTGGAGGCGTGGTAGGAATCACAATCTTTGTTTGCATATTAGTCTTTGCAATTATTTTAGGAGTAGTTTACATTTTATATAAAAAATTCTCACAAAAAACATTAAAACACAAATTATTAAATAACAATAAATTCTAAACTATTGCTATTTGAGTGATAATATGCTGCATTATTAAGGAACTTATTTTTTCATTTATAAATAGTTAATTCTGATAAAAAATATTCCGTAAAAAATATTTATATTTCAATGAAAACAATATGGTGAAACTTTATAATCTTAAGATATCTAAAGTACAGTATCGTATATATTGAATGGTTTTAATCAATTATACAGTCTTATATAGTAATAACTTATACAAAACAATTTTTATACATACAGAGGTGACATATTTGCTAAAAAGAGAGTTACTATTTCTCTTATAAGTGAGTTGACCTACACTGTAGTTTAAATCTTTACTAACTTTCATTATTAATATTTACACTATTCTTGCTGATTAATTAAAAATGCCTTTATTAGCTATTTAACAAACATATTCATAATAAATTCCACTTCAAATGTAACCAATAACTTTTACTAACGCTTGCACCTAGACTAATTAATAATGCGAAATGTCACTATTAGCATATATTAAGAACTACACGTGCGAATTTCCAAACGTGTGCTAATAAACCCAAACTGAATTTAATGAGGATAACAATATACACTAAATTAACCAATCTAATTAACTTGATTGTGATGAGAGTAGCATTATTGAACTTGTAACTGTAAAGAGCAAATTCGTGAACTACATTAAAGAACAACGTTAACCGATTAAAGCCATTCGCTAACAAATTCAAGTGCGTCCATAATTATCATTTTTGGAACTGAGTTAAAGCTCCGTTTACTTTTAAGGATTCGTTTGTCCTCCGAATCCAGATTTAGGTTTAACTCCTTCATCTCACTTTCATTTTTCGTAGTAATTTTAACAGTCAAATAATTATAACCAAGTTCAAGAAAGTTCGGCTGTGTTCAGCTAAAATAAATTCACAACATTGAAATCAGAGAGCTATTAAGGCGAGTTTAGCTATGCGACACAATCATACCAACCTGTGATTGAAATAAAATAACTTCTAAAATCAAATAACAAGTGTCAAAAGCAATATTAAGAATATTAAGAAGAATTAAATTTTGAATTATTTGAACCGCTGTTTACATTACAAAAATCTGAGCAAACTACTTCATAGGAATCACAGCGAAAATCTTTTAAAATAGATAATTTTGACGGATAAGTACTGCTAATGATCAACCAATATTTCAAAACAGATTTCAGCAGTTTGAAAGATGCATTAGTACATTACAAAAAATAAAGCGAGAAATCAAGAGTATAACTAAATTATAAATCTCTAGGGGAAATGTACAATATAAGCTAAGACACCGCATATAACAAATTTATTTCTTTGCAATAAATATACTTAGATTCTTGGAGTACCGAAGAACTCGCGGAAATTAAATAATAAATCAAACTTAAGTGGATTGAACACAGCAATATTACAGCAAGTGAAAGAATAGGTTTAATCAGAAAAGAGATAAATCAAGAGTTTAAAATATAATAGCAATATTCTAAAAATATTAAATAAGTAAATAATGTAATAAACTACTAATTAACTCAACTAAGTAAATCGAAGCCTGGTAATATTCAATGAAATTTAAGTGATTAATTAGTTCAATTATAATATAATTATCTAGTATAATTAATAATTTATATGTAGCGTTTGCAGACTCTCACATATTTTACCTGATCTATTTTCGATAAATAATTTACATTTGAAAGTATTGAAGCCAGTAATATTTAGAATTATACTCGAAACAAATGACTATCGTACTATGTGTATTTTAATTAATTTAGGTTCGGTTTCGCAAGCCCAAAAGTTGTTGTGTTTAAGGTGATTCCAACACACGATTATTACTTTAAATATGAATATACATATTTAATAGTATTTAGTGTCATGAGCTACTTTCGAACTTAAGTCTGAAAATATTCACTGCGTAATACTACTTTTCAGTTTCATATATCTGTTTATACGTGAGATAACATATATTTATGGTTATATTCTCTTCGCTGAAAGACCTGAAGACCAAACTATCAGTTGAAATACGATAGTGCCATCATTTCATAAACCTTGCTATTTCCTCTGCATCGACACCATGTTATAAATATATATTTACAGTTCAATTATTCTAGCAAGCATAGCACATAATGTTCAAATAATTTTCACTAACTGCGTCTTCTCACATTTTTCTTTCGGCTCACTTGGCCTTCAGCTTGTTGATCTGGTAGTTCATCACGTTGGTGACGGCCTTGTAGTTCAGGCTGTGCTGGTCCGCGAACCGGAACTCTTTCTCCACCTGCTCCAGCACTGTTTTTCTTTTAATGGCGAAGTCTTCCGCGGTCTCTGTCTCCCACAGCTGGCGGATGCGCTCCAGCAGCCCGCGCTTCACCTCCGGCTCCAGGAAGTCCAGGCGCTGCTGCTTCACCGTCTCGAAGGCGTTTCTGGCCTGGCTCTCGCTGAGGCCGCAGGTCTCTCCCAGCTGGGCGAAGTTGAGGTGCACTTTCTTGCCGGTCCTGGCGCAGAAGGCCTTGTGGTGGACGATGGCCTCTTTGAGGGTCTGGAAGGGCGTCTCCGCGAAGTACTGCTGGATGGCGCGGAACAGCTCTCCTTCGAAGACACGCAGCCTCTCCTTGGTCAGAACGGTGCTGGAGTTCTCTGGGCTGAAGGCACCCTAAGTCTGGGGCTTAAGGTCGTAGACGATCTGGGAGGGCTCGTTGGTGATCGAGGAATCTTGCCTTTCTATAGCGGGCGAATCGATATTCGGATGCTACTTGCAGCTGTTCAGAAGAATCTGGAGCTGCTGGATCAAGTCGGACGAGAAGCAGTCGGAAAGCGCTTGCATTATCTGGAGTGGGTGATTTATAATATCACGACACTTAATTGATGTAAGAAACGAAATTATTGAACTTCAATAAGTACTTACATTAAGCAATTTAACAGTAAGCAATTTTCTAAAATTGGACTTAACTTAAAATACAAATATGCTATTAAAAATATATGATCACATCAGCAATTAACATTAACATAGTAAAGCACCCTAAGCAATTTTGTAAGCAAAAGTCGATATTTAGTAAGTTAACGAGATGAATATCACAAACCACATATTTGAGTGTAACCACTAATTAATCTCAATATCCATTTAAGTCTGAATATAGTATTTGTAACTGGTCAAAGACTGTAAAAATAAAAGTGCTCTAGCAATAATTCATCCAATCACTTGAGATTCTTGAAAATGTAGTTGATTTTGTTTTGCATCTCCTTGTACTTGAACTGTACTTGTTGTTTAAGCTGGAATTCCTCTTCGATCATGACTTTAATTAACTTCTTTCTTTGGGCGATTTCAGGTTCTTGGACCTGCTGCCACAATTCGAGTACTCTGGTTTTAACAGCTTCTACTCTTTCTTATGGCCACGATTGCAACGTGTTTTCGAGGAGAGTTTGGAATTTTTGCCTGCATTCCTTTTCAGATATTTTGCCGTCACATGCTACAAATGTATTAAGTATTGATTGTGATTTCACTGTTTTTCATTGTTTTTCCTCATTTTGCGAAGTTGAGCGTTAATGAAGTTTTCGACGGACTTTAAGTTTAAGTTGTATTGGGTGCTGAACTTGAACTACTTTTCGATTTCCGCTTTGATTTCACCTTCGTCTTTTGTAGTCTCCCACAGCTGCTCCATTCTTTCTTTCAACTATTATTTAACTTTCGGGTCGAGGGGAGAGAGGTGCTTTTGCTTGATGGTTTCAAGTGCGTTTCTGGCTTAAAATGCTGTCATCCCGCATGTTTTTCCTATAAATTCGAAGTCAAGTAGAAATTAGATGTGATTTTCATAACACATTCGTTTGTGGTGAATAATGGTATCTCTAATTTCGCAAAAGCTTTACTTAAACTTTTAACACATTACATTTAAAAATTCCTCTTCAAATTTATATATGTTTTGATTTTTAGATTAGGTGATCATTAGATTAGATGTGGTAATTCAAATTACAATTCATAATTAAAACAATAACTAAGCTTTAATTAAAACACCTTAACTCATAAATAGCATTAAATAATTATTAAGCATATATACATATTATATTAAACTATTAATTATTTTACTATTAATTGCTTGAAACGCTGAATGAAGCCGTTTGCACTGAAGGATCGTTATCGTCGAAGAGGCCGAAGAGCGGTTCGAGTAATTTTAGTGATTAAGATTTAGTCTTTCAGCAAACATTATGTACTTTTTAATGTCATAGCGTTTGATTTCTTATTATATGTAATATAAACGGCTTGCATGGAAATATGAAGTAAAATGTGGGAAATATAATTTAATTTTATCACTCATATCGCTATAGTTTGAAACTTACTTTAATAAATAGCTTTTTTAACTTTCTGTGGCTATTATTTATACGCAATATACAATACCCCCAATACTATTGCAAATACAACTAAACAAACAAAAATAGCTATTACAGCTGCCCCGCCATTTGAAATTTTATTATTCTCACATTTTTTAGATTCTGAATATGATACTTATGAAATTATGTGATTTCGGTTTGTGTTTTGGAATATATAGTCTTTTGCATTTTCAAATTATGTTTCTTTAATAGACTTTTGATAATAAAAATAACATCTTGGATCTTAACCGCCTTTTGTGAATCTAAGAGACCCTTATATTTTAGTGGGGTTACCACAATATATGGCGAGACATGTGTAGTTGTTATCGTTACATGAGTCTGTGATGCACATTTTATCATAAATATTACTTGCGCAATATAGAATCTAACAATATTTTTCTGTACTAGTAGATGGACAATCAGTATATCTATACTCTTCATTTGCAACCTTTTAACATAATGTATCATTAAGATTATAGTGACAGAATAAATCATTATATTTTAGAAATGTTGAAATCTCTGCTAAGTTCTCAACTGATTATTCTTTTATAAGTAGAAATGACGTTTAATATGATACTAAATTTGATATTTAATATACTGATGGAGGTTGATATTGGAAGTCATAAACATTTCTCTCGATAACTCTAGTAGTTGGGTTACTCTAACGACTGTAAACTGTAAGTTCGGTTCCATTCATATAGTACAAAGAATATTCAACTCTAGTTACGTTGTATCCTATTTATATGTTTCTTATTCCATTTCCTACTTTTCTTATCACTCCTTTGTCTGGATAAGGAGCAGGAAGGTAACCATTTGTGTTATTGCCTAATGCCCACACGTCTCCATTGTTCAAATAAATGAAAAGATACTACTAAGAAAGATCGGAAAATTCATAATACTCTATTGTTTTAATATTATTTTGAATAAATTAGTCGATTGGAAGAATGGTGTAGTTGATTTATGTAGTTTAATAATCGTAAGTTGCACACAAATAATTTACACACGTACCTATTGTGTATATTCCCTTTTTAGTAAGGACATAGGTTAAAGAGTTTATAAAAATAATTTTAATAACTCCTTCCGGCATAAAAGCCATCTCTTAAAATTATAATTTGCCTTTAACAACAGTCGTTTCTTCATATACACGTCCAAAAGTTGTTACATACACTATTTTTCCGTCAGGACTGTTACGGGCTAATTATACCACATTATCTATTCCAGTAGAAACGTACTCATATCTAGCGTCACGATCTAAAAGACCGTTGTAAATTCCTTTGCCCATTATTGTTCCATTCTCTGCTATATATAATTTTGAATTGTAAAAAACTGAAAAATCTTTAGTGTTTGCTGAAGTTAATTAACCAGTTATTATTCCAGTGGCATCTTATTGTACTATATAATGTACCTGTGTTAAACAAATCGAAAATATCATAATTAAATATGGAAGTGGAATGAATTAATAAATTATATGATATATGGAATTAAACAACAAATTGCGAATAGATAATAATAAATCTATTTTCATTTATTCAAATATGGGGGTGAAACAAACAAACAAATAGATTTCGTAAACTAGCGAGCTAAATAATATAACATTATACAAAATTAGATATAAAAAGTAAGAAAGTGACAAGTATAATAATAACATGACAATCCAACAATACATCTTAACGCAATAAATAAATATATACCAGTTATTTTACTATAGCCAAGTAAAAATAATATATAATTTAATAATTCTTGTGGTAATTTTCCAGTTAATTAAAATGGTTTATATCTTTGTTTCCAATCTAAGTAATTCTGCTTCCTCATTTATGCAACAGCTTTAATGTAGTAAAAAATATCATAATTAAATATGGAAGTGGAATAACCATCCTGACTACTTTATATTGCAACCTATTATAGATGTATTGCTTTAACCAGTTGCATGTTAAGCACCTTTCTTCTGGTTCCTATTTTCTCTATCTGACCGAATGCTTTTTGGATACCTATAATTCGTGCATATTGAAGTTTTTATTCTGGTGTAAGTTATCTTTGTTAGCTATTTGAGTACTGTGTGCTTATATAGCGCAAGAACTACTCACTTGGAATGCAGTTTCCATCGAGTTTTGTAAATTTCAACTTTCTAAGTGGTAGAAGCGTCTATAGTCATAATGCTGTTATTTTAAAGATTCAGTCTCTCTAATTCTTTCATAAACCTGATTTCCGATAATTTTAGATGCAGTTTTGAAAGGTTGGTTTTTATTTTGTCTATCTGAAATAACACCAAATTTTATTAACAAATATTATTTATCATCTTTTAAAAATTTCTCGGTATATACATGTATATAGTCATGTATATATTCATGATCATATATTAATATTTGAAGTTGAAACTGCAATACTTATATTTAATATTTTTTAGATTGCCTAATGTGAATCCATTAAATCTAGTACTTACATTGTCATGATGATATTAAAGTGGTATATTATACTATACATTTTGATAGATATTTTAACTTCTCACTTACGAATGGTTTGTAGATGCAGCAGTGGTGACTACAACAAGTTTATTTCCGGCGTGTTCGGCGAGTGCGTGTCGGGCGCGAAGGGTGTCGTGTCCTTCATATTCGGATGGATATCCATATGCTGCTGGATTGTGGCCTACTTCCCCCAGGTCCGGATGAATTTCTTGTTAAAAAGGTCCGAGGCCATGTCTGTGGTCTTTCTGTTGTGTTGGATCTTCGGGGACTCGTTCAACCTGGTGTCATGCTACATGTTGAACCAACTCTTCACACAATAGATCCTGAGCATCATCTTCGTCGCATTCGATGTGGTCTTGGTCTTCCAGCACTTCTTCTACCTAAAGGCCAAGAACCAGTCCGAGAGCCTGCTCACGAAGTTCAGAGTGGCAGAGTCTCTGGTCTACGCTTTCTTGGCAGCAACCGTGGTGAACAACATCCTTTGGGGCGGGTTTTACAACCAGTTCGGTCTGGGCCTAAAAGAGATGACGTATTCGTTGTGCAAGACCCCAAAGGAGCTGGGCAAAAAGTTAGCGCAATACATCGTTGGTAACGTGATCGCGTACGGCTCGATCCCGCTGTATTTGGCCTCCAGACCCGGCCAGATAGGTAGTCGCGCAGTGGTTCATTTACGCTAAAATGGACAGGTTCAGATGCACCAAGAACGAAGCACAAGATTGCCCCAAAGACCTACCGAATGATGTTCACACGAATGGTGACACCGCCGAGATTACTATCGGCGTTTCTGCACTCACTGAAGCAAAGTGACTGTTAATAATTTGACTTTAAACTTATTGTATTATAAATCATCGTATAATATGAATTTTATTCTGACATTATTCTACAGCATTGAGTAATTACTGGGTACAAGGCAATATCATCACCTTCTTGTTTAGTCTCTTCTGCTTCTAAAATTATTGAGTGAAATATATTATTTTCCAAAATCAAAAGTTTAAGTTATAAACTGTAAAGATGAAACAGCAATCTTCCAAATGTTTAGCTTCTCTTAGGGTATATATATATATATATGAGAATGTACTGCAATAATTCATCCAATCACTTGAGATTCTTGAAAATGTAGTTGATTTTGTTTTGCATCTCCTTGTACTTGAACTGTACTTGTTGTTTAAGCTGGAATTCCTCTTCGATCATGGCTTTAATTAACTTCTTTCTTTGGGCGATTTCAGGTTCTTGGACCTGCTGCCACAATTCGAGTACTCTGGTTTTAACAGCTTCTACTCTATCTTATGGCCACGATTGCAACGTGTTTTCGAGAAGAGTTTGGAACTTTTGTCTGCATTCCTTTTCAGTGATCATATCGCTGTCGTTCGCCATTTGCTTGAAGTTCAAGTGAATCTTGGTTGCTTTTCCATTTTCTGAACCGACAATGCAGTTTCTGTAGTGAACTAGAGCTTCTTCGAGAGTTTAAAACGGAATGTTGAAATACTACTTAATCGTATCGAAAACTACAGTTTTGAATATCATCCACTGGCTTTACGACCAAGAAGTTGAATCTGTTGGAGCGTTCGTGATTTGCTCCGGCTCCGATTTCTTTTATTATGTGCAGGTTTGGTTATCTTTTCCATCGCTAAGGTCTTCAAAGCGTTCATAATCATAGTCTTGGCCGACATCTTCGATCTGCTTCAAGTTAGTTTGAGGGCCGTCATGCGAAACGTCGTTCGGGTTACTTATCTTATTATTAAAGTCAGTCTCGTGCTTACCTGGGGTTAGAGTCAACTTATCTTTTGATAGTTCGATTTAAACGCCTGCGCTTTCGTCGGGTTGCGCTTTATCAGTAGTACCAGGTTAAAGATTAATCATGTGTTAAACATCATTCGTGTTAAAGGTGTTGACGTTTTCTTAGCTGGAAAGATCGGAGGGACTCGGAAATTCGGACGTTTTCATATTGAATAATTATTGGGGTGGTAGAAAATATAACTGACTCATTTATGTTTAATACTAGTTAATAAGTATTTTCATTTCTACAATAATTTCAGCAATATTTTACAATATCTGTCAAAATAATCACATTTACCCTTCGCAATCAAAAGCTATCAACGACTTTCTAAATCATACTCCATTAGTTAGGAAGAGCTAACGGAGATTCTGTGTGGAGTGATCCAATGAGACGCAATGTGATGCATTCATGTATTTAGTAATAGTATTGTTGAAATCACATTAGATTCCTCTGACTATAGCTAATTTTGTTTTGTATCTCTTTACCACTTGATTAAACTTGTTATTTAAGTTGACATTCTTCTTCAATCTTTTCATTTATTAGTTTATTTCGGACACTATAATCAGTTCAACTAGTTCATTCAATAATTCTAGCTCTTATGGCTTTTACTGTATCCTATGACCACAATTTTAATTCATTAATCAAAAGAATCTAAAATTTTTATCTATATTCTATTTCAGAAAGTGTCTCTTGCTATTTTTTCAAAGTTCAAGTAAATTTTGGTTACATTACCTTCTATACAAACAACGCGCTATCTATAGTAGACGAGAGCTTCTAGGAGTATTTCAAACTTCTGATCGAAACAGTTATAAATTGCATCGAAAACAACTGATTAAAACACAGCCCATTAATTTTCCGACTATCTTTCGGTGTTTGAATTAGTAGCTTAATCGTATTATTGTTATTTTGGCAACTTGATGACTCTTGTTCATTAGATTATGACATTAGATTAGGTGTGAAATTAGTATCACAATTAAAAAAAATTAAACATTAAATATACTTTTTTTACTTATAAATAGCTTTACAAAAATTAACATGACTCAACAATAAAATGACTCACTTAACTGTAACCTTATCATCAGTACTAAGGCTCAATTCAATCATTCCATCTTCATCTCATACTACACTACTTCGGTCTCAAAAGGCATCCTTTTCACTTATTAGGGGATTACCTTTTTCAACCCCCTTATAAGTGAAAAAAGAATGTTGTATTTGAAGGGTTTACGGTCAAAAAAGGTTATGTTATTTTTTATATTTTTGATTTACTTTATCTTCTATCAACCAGAATATCTCAGCGCATTGATTAATCAGAATAAATTACTGTTATCATATTATGTTTAAGCATTGTTAATATATTCAGAGTTCTAGTATTCTAGCAAGCATAGCACATAATGTTCAAATATTTTTCACTAACTGTGTTGCCCACGTTTTTCTTTCGGCTCACTTGGCCTTCAGCTTGTTGATCTGGTAGTTCATCACGTTCGTGACGGCCTTGTAGTTCAGGCTGTGCTGGTCCGCGAACCGGAACTCTTTCTCCACCTGCTCCAGCACTGTTTTTCTTTTAGTGGCGAAGTCTTCCGCGGTCTCTGTCTCCCACAGCTGGCGGATGCGCTCCAGCAGCCCGCGCTTCACCTCCGGCTCCAGGAAGTCCAGGCGCTGCTGCTTCACCGTCTCGAAGGCGTTTCTGGCCTGGCTCTCGCTGAGGCCGCAGGTCTCTCCCAGCTGGGCGAAGTTGAGGTGCACTTTCTTGCCGGTCCTGGCGCAGAAGGCCTTGTGGTGGACGATGGCCTCTTTGAGGGTCTGGAAGGGCGTCTCCGCGAAGTACAGCTGGATGGCGCGGAACAGCTCTCCTTCGAAGGCCCGCAGCCTCTCCTTGGTCAGAACGGTGCTGGAGTTCTCTGGGCTGAAGGCACCCTAAGTCTGGGGCTTAAGGTCGTAGACGATCTGGGAGGGCTCGTTGGTGATCGAGGAATCTTGCCTTTCTATAGCGGGCGAATCGATATTCGGATGCTACTTGCAGCTGTTCAGAAGAATCTGGAGCTGCTGGATCAAGTCGGACGAGGAGCAGTCGGAAAGCGCTTGCATTATCTGGAGTGGGGATCAATAGTGTTACTGGTGGTGGTTCTGGAAACTATCGCAATAGCGCAAGAACCTAATTCAAACTTCCTAACATTAAGCAATTTTTCAAGCAATTTTCTTAAGCCGATAAAACAATTAATTATATTTAATAATAACATATTTATGTGATTAGTGGTATTTAGCTGCAAAAACCAATAATTAATTGTATTTTAAGGACCAAAGTTAAGCTAACTAAGCAATATCGTAAATCTCAATATTCTAAATTTAGTAATATTTAGAATTAGACTCGAAACTAATGACTATCGTACTATGTGTATTTTAAGTAATTTAGGTTCGGTTTCGCAAGCCCAAAAGTTGTTGTGTTTAAGGTGATGCCAACACGCGATTATTACTTTAAATATGAAAATACATATTTATTAGCATTTAGTGTCATGAGCTACTTTCGAACTTAAGTCTGAAAATATTCACTGCGTAATACTACTTTTCAGTTTCATATATCTGTTTATACGTGAGATAACATACATTTATGGTTATATTCTCTTCGCTGAAAGACATGAAGACCAAACTATTGGTTGAAATACGATAGTGCCATCATTTCATAAACCTTGCTATTTCCTCTGCATCGACACCATGTTATAAATATATATTTACAGTTCAATTATTCTAGCAAGCATAGCACATAATGTTCAAATAATTTTCACTAACTGCGTCTTCTCACATTTTTCTTTCGGCTCACTTGGCCTTCAGCTTGTTGATCTGGTAGTTCATCACGTTCGTGACGGCCTTGTAGTTCAGGCTGTGCTGGTCCGCGAACCGGAACTCTTTCTCCACCTGCTCCAGCACTGTTTTTCTTTTAATGGCGAAGTCTTCCGCGGTCTCTGTCTCCCACAGCTGGCGGATGCGCTCCAGCAGCCCGCGCTTCACCTCCGGCTCCAGGAAGTCCAGGCGCTGCTGCTTCACCGTCTCGAAGGCGTTTCTGGCCTGGCTCTCGCTGAGGCCGCAGGTCTCTCCCAGCTGGGCGAAGTTGAGGTGCACTTTCTTGCCGGTCCTGGCGCAGAAGGCCTTGTGGTGGACGATGGCCTCTTTGAGGGTCTGGAAGGGCGTCTCCGCGAAGTACAGCTGGATGGCGCGGAACAGCTCTCCCTCGAAGGCCTGTATTTTTTCATTGGTCAATATTCCCTACGAGTTTTCTATATGATAATCATAAAATTTAGATTTAAGGTCTTATTATAGAGGAGACATGGGTTCATTTAATGGTTCAATATGTTCTATATTTGATATCTATTCTAAATCAGTTTGATTATCGCATTCAACTATATTCTGCAGCTCTTTTATAAGATCGCCAAAGTTATATTTTAATTCAACTTGCATTAGTGAAGTGGATCACATTTTTTATAAATACAGATATTAACTAGCTTAAGTGCAATTTGATGTTTCAAAATTTTATGTATATTATAAATGTATGGAGTTAAATATGTGTGGAAGAGCTCACTGGAAGTCGCCCCATCCGAATCCGAATCCTGATCCGGAGCTTTGGTTATCTTCTTTTTTGCCCATGTCTCCCCATCCTTGGTTTTGGTTTCCGAATCCGAAGAAGTCGTTTTGTTGGAATCCTCCGAATGCGCCGAAGCCGGTGTCGAACACGCCTTGTGTCTTTTTCTTTTGTTTCTTTTGTGCTTGGTATTCTGCGGTGAGTCTGGCGTCACCGAATGTTTTTGGGATTTCGTCTTCGTATTCGAGGCATTTGGACGAGAATGTCTTGAAAACTTCTGATTGTGTGAGGAATTCGTAGATGATTTAGTTTGGCTGCTGTGTTTGCCCATAAATTTTTATAGTTGCCGATAAGTGCTGTGGAGCTTACTGTACTTACTGTGTTTTCCCTGCTACGAATTTTTGCTTGTCCTCTACCGAGGACTCATCCGGAAGCTTGAGCGCGATTCTCAGGAACGACCTTGCAAATGAAATGTAGTACGTTTGGAGGGAGGTTCTTGACTTGAACGGGATGAACTGGTCCAGTTTCCTGCACATGTTTGTAATCAAAGTCGTTTCCTTGAGCAAGTGGAGGGTAATATCGGGCGCTGAATCACCGAATTCAACCAGCGGAACGAAAATTCTGCTTGCTACGAAGTGGAGGTTCGAATTAGACTCGAATTGCTCTACGAAGTCAACCAGTTTTTGCACTAGGCCAGTTTGAATTATTTTACGGACGATGACCACCACTGAGGTGATGAGGGGGACCTGCCTGTGCTTGAAGGTGGACGAAATCTCAACCGTGGACGGGCCGCCAGAGCCGGCGTGAGCTGCTAGTGAGAGCTGAGCGTACACCGAATCGGGCTGGACCATTGACGTTTGCGAGTCCTCAACCTGGTTGAGCCAGTCAACGGGCTTGTTCTGGGACTTGAGAGTCATTTGCTTTTACACCGTTAACTTCAAATCGGCCGAAATGGCGAGAATTCTGGCCACGAATTGCAGAATCACGAATGTACCGTAACCAAAGAGGTTGTTCTTGGCCTACTCGCGCATGTAATCAACACGCTAACACAATTGCTCTAAACTGTTCAAAATGGAAGCGAAAACTGGGACCATGACCTTCTCAAACGCATCAATCTCGTTAATACCGGTTACTGGAAGCTCCAGGATCTTCTGATTTTACACAGTGAGCTTCACCTTGCCCTTGATTAATTAATCAACGAACTAGGTTCTCTTCTGCAATACATCGTAGGTTATCTTCTACAACTGATTTTCTTGCTGAATGTAGACAGAGAGACCACGCTGCATCATGAAAGACAAACCACAGACCACGAAGTCGGCAGCATAGTGCAAACGGAGAAGATTCGAACCAACAAGTTGAGCATTCATAAGATACGTGCAAACTGGAGTAATCTTGGTGATCACAATTTCTTACAAGTACGGAACGTTCTGGGAAACAATCTGAGACAAAATCTAGCAGGAGTTGGAAACACATTCCAATGGAGCGTCGGTGATAATGAACTGAGCGAGAGCATCAATGATACCATTTTTAAGCAATGCGCTTATTTACTTGCAGGTATCATCACCACGACCTTTGTAATCAAGAACAAGAGATCTCAATACTTCAGTCATTTGGGAGCTTAGCATATGACTTGTCCATGTACGCATGTGCTTTGGATTGTCAACTAAGAATTGAACCAATGATTAAACACGCTTTGGAGACATCAATAAAGCGGAAAAGAGCTTGTGGAAGCCTTGATAGATATGTGGTGGAGCGAGAGTCGCAGGAAGGATATCGTTACCAGCTTGAGTATATGCAGCAAGGGCTTCGAAAGGAGCAGCTATCAACTCTGGTGTAGCTAATATTGATGAAAAAACATTTCTAAGAGCTTCAGCACATCCAAATACTTCGATTGCACGATCTGTTGATTCAGTTTTAGATGCAACAAAAATGTGCTTCATTAAACGCTTCAAAGTATTTTGTTTAACCAGATAGTCTAAGACTATTTGATTTTCAGAACGGATCTCAAAAGAGATAGTTTTGACTTCGAGCAGTTTTTCTAAGAGATCTTGAGAGATCAAAGACTCAAGTGACTGCGCGCCATTATCTTACGTTTCATAGATTTACCAATATAATGATTAACCGTTGATCATAATATGAGAGGAGTGGATTCGTTTTAAATATAATTAAGAATTTGTTAAATACTCACTCAAAATTTATCAAAGCTTTGCTTGTTGGTCTAATATCATCCTTTTCAACTAATTATGATGGTTTGATCCACGGTTATATTTTTGGTCTAATTTACGTCATACTTGACTTGGCTCTTGGTATATCTTTTGAAACAACCTTTTTAATTTCAAGAAGATCCAACTTTACGTCACTTTCTTTGCGAACTTTATGATTTATTGAACACATGTTGTCTAAGTTTTTCTATCTTTTCTCTAGTGTTTAATTCGAGTGGAAAAGCTCTCTATTAAGTACAGCTAAAGTACGTTGGCTTGCAGTAAGATCTACGTTATTAGTCATTGCAATACAATTAAAAAATTTAGGTCCCTCAATAGGTTTCACACTGGCTGCGTTCATTCGTTATTATTCTATTTATTATTCGAGTCTTTATCTGTATACTAGTGTTTTGCTTATAACACACTCTTTTTCCACGCTGGCATACAAACGACGCGATTTAAGGCGTCTTTTGATCGTGTCTGTTAGGAAATATCCAGGTGTTTGAAGTTTGTATAGATACACGTTATCATTTGGTGAAATATCCTCTAAGTTGTTTTGTTTTAAGTATTATTTGCGCGGGTTATTCATTGTAAAGTGAGTGGTAAATAAATTTCACTAATATATAATAATATATTATTCTCATTCATATGTTATTTTTTGTTTTTTATAACGTATCTTTTTCCTTTTGAATTCACATTTGTTTAGATTTTTATTTTCAAGTTCTAATTCTTCAATTTTGTCGATAGTTACTTGACATCCGTTATTTCCGGCAACCTGTTAAGCATTTTTAACCTTTTACTTGACTAATATATTTATCATTTAATCTTTTGTTGTTCATTTACGTTAATTCGCTTATCTATCTTATCTTTTTAACTATATCATTCATTTCTCTTTATCCAGCTATGTCCTCTGGTTGATCACGTACATGGTAACGTTGTGCTTGAAGTACTTCGTTTCCGGGTGCATTTTCATGAACATTTTCGTGATAGTTGCCGGTTTCTCGTTTGGGTTATTTTCGTTCAACTAGGTTAATATTATTTTGTCCTGAACGGTGATGAAAGTTGTGTAGAGAACTTTTTAATAAGTGTTCGCGTAGTACTCCCTCAGTTGTTTAACCGTTTTATTTTGTAGTTTGTTTTGTAACTGGTCCCAGAAACCCGAGTGCCTGTTCAACTGCAAAAATGAGTTCAGGCTCGTGCACAGCTCAGCGTTGGAGTGGGAAAGGTGGGATTTGTTTGATAATTGAGTTAGAATTTACTTTAGAGCGGTTGTGAACTCGTTTTGGAAGAGGGATGATGCGGTGGGGGCGGGCTCTGATTGCTTTTAGCGAATCGCCCTTATTTTGTACTGCTTATCCGCTTATATGTTGTTAGCCTGTTGTTACTATTGTTATTGTTATTGTTGTTGGTCTTGAGGAGTGGGTAGAGGCTCAGAAGGGAGTTGAATGGGCGGCTGGACGAGAGGGGCGCTGCTGCACTTGGTAATTACTTGGGATTGGAAGAAAGAAACGATCTAATCGCGAGAAAGGTTGAAATGGTAGGCTATCTCCACCCAAAACTGCTTGGAAGCGGTAGAAGAAAGCGTTAAAATCTCAGTCACCAGAATCACCTCGTTCACCGTCTGATAATTTAACAACTACGCAGCAACTTTTATAAATTCAGTTACTGACAAGGCGGGCTGCTAAAACAACGGAAATATCTGCTCTTGCTTAAATAATTGATTGGAGTTGCTAATTTACTTCTATTACTAAAAATCGTCAAACATTGACTGCTAAATGCTACTCATAGTCTACGACTAATATTATTTTGAGTTACTAGCTGTGGTAATACTAAAAATATTATCAGATAAATAGTCTATGAACGAATTCTAATTTAATTTGCTTTTACTCATTATGTTAGACTTTGGAGTGATTATTATATTACATAATGCTGAATATATAAATAGCACTATAATATTTTTATATATACAAATTCAAAAGAAAATTGAAATCTTTGAATAATTATTTTAATAAAATAACAAAGCGCAAAGCTAATAACTATAACATTACACAAATTAATGATTGAATTCAACACTAACGAAATATTCAATATTCATCACTTTTCAATCTGGAGATGAGTTGATGGTCTTTAAATACATATTTTATAAAACCCAATAATTATCTAAATCAAAATTACACCTCCTTATCGCCCTCCATATTCTGCAAGCAGCATCCAAATATCAAATTGCCCACTATAAAATGCAGATTAATAAAATAAATATTTATTATAACTTTTCAATACTTTTCACATCAACACCCATTTGCTAAAAACGCGTCAGTTAGAATCGGACAATTATTAACTTGTGCCCCGTTCACAAAATTCTGGGATGAAAACGAAGAAGTGATTGCGAACGTATTTACATCAGATTATATTCCGAGAACGATTCCAAGACCAGAATTTCCTTTAATTTATATTTGTTAAATGGACGAAGAACTTAAAGCAATATCAGATTTGTAGGTAAAACCTACGATTCCTCCTACATTTATTACATTTGGGCCGGAAAGAAGTACATTTTACACAACAATACTCTACATAATAAGCTTTGAGATATATGAATAGCCAATTATCCCACCAATAACATTTGTACCAGAAATATTACATTACGACACAATTGAGTCTATAATAGTTGCATTGGATGAATCTAAACGCCCTATAAAACCACTACTGTATTAACTAGTTCCACTTATGTTGTTATAACTAACAGTAGAATTTATTATCAATAATATAGCCTTGTACAAAGTGGAAGACTGTTACATTCCAATAAATCCTCCTAAATTTTGTTAACTAGATAAATTAACCTAATAAACGCTTGAATTCCTGATTAATACGCTTATATCACTAAATTTACCAATAAATCCACCAACATTAAAGTCAGCCTTCATATTAAGTAAATTTGCTGTCGAATTATCGATAGTAAGATTACTTCCAACTGTTAAACTACCAATATAACCACCAATTGTTTAATAACCTTGAATTGTATTTTATTTCGAGGTAGAATTATATATTGTTGTATTTGCTGATGATTATCCAACAAAGCCACCAACAGAATATGCTGAAGTTGATGTCGATGAAATTATAGTGCTTTCGGAAACAGTAGAATTCTGTATTAATAGATTTAATGATAAGTGATAACCTACAAATCCTCCAATATAATATGTTGTAGCTGATATCATACTATTATTTAATATTGAATTTGATATTGTTGTATTTTTAGTAGAATATCCAATGAATCCTGCTATACTTTAACTGCTTCCAAAAACAATACCACTATTTAATGTTGAGTTTAATATTAATATATTTTAAGAATACCCTATTAATCCTCCAACATTCATTTTTGAGCTTAAATTACAGCTAACCACAAAAACGTTTTCAATATATCCAGATTCAGAATTTAACTACCCAATCAAAGCTCCTATGTTCCCTTAAGAACTAGAATTAGTAATCATATTTACACTTACTTTAATATTTATCATATCTAATGCAGAATATATATATTAAAGGCCTATTAATCCTACTTGATTTAAGTCTATTCCTTAAATCGATAAAGTTATCATTGATTATTATATTGAACTATGTCCTTAAATATAACCTAATAAACCAAATTAGTTAAATTTTAATGTTGTGCTATCAATTAATTGTTAGAAACATAACTTTAAAATCGAAATATTAGTAGTTTTATATGATGAATAGCCAACTAAAATTCCAGAACTCTAAATATAATCTGTTTTATACACTTGGTAACTATCATAGATTAATTCATTTATACTAAGTTCAGAAATATTCATAGTTGTAACAACTCCACCGAATTAATAACAAATAGAAGAATTTGTTGTTATCTCGTTGCTAAGAGAATAGCTTATATTATTGCCTTATATAATTGATATGTTGTTTATATTTAATGTACTTTAATTTACTATACATAACATTAGCGACGAGTAGTTACCAACTATATAAATTTGAGGCATAAAACTTAACAAATTAATGAATATATTAGATTAACCGATTTTATAAGCTACCATAGAAACAGTACCTGTTGACTAGTAACAACCAAGTATTTAGTAATCTGAAATATTCAAAACTCCATTTATTGCTTTAATTAAATTTATATTACCAGTAGACTATGAGATGCTTAAGTTAAGTAATAATTTTGTTATTTAACATGAAGACATAGAATTCATAATGCTTAAATTAGAATTAGCTATAATGTGAGTTTAATCCTTTGAAATTATATTTACTTTTAATATCTATATTGCTGTTAAAGTGGTTAGAATAGCTCCACTGCTTACTGTTTATAATCCAATTTAAATTTTAATGTTCTTAAATTGATTTTAACTTTAAAATAATGGTGTAACAGTTGTATACACGTTGTCAAACACATCAATGAATGCATTTTGAATCATAACAGAAGAGTTGAATACATATCCGTTGCTGAAGTTATTTTGTGAAACTATCTAATGTGTGACTGCGGTTACGTCAAATGCAGTCATATATGTATATTAACTACAAGTTGTCGGGAGTACATTGATTTCATATAATAGTTAGCACATGTTATTTACTACAAATTATTATATTGGACACGCACAAACGCCTCCCTGCATATATTATCCTTCGATAGTGCATATGCAGATATCATATGTCATTATAGAATTCTCAGGGCATGTACATATACTTCCAACCAAAAATGAATATTTTGGACAAATACATGAGTCATTAACTACGACTGAGTTGAAGTTCGCACACTAACAAATTCCATTAATTACTTATTAACCTTTTATAGCACAACTTGTTTGTATGCAGGACCCATTAACCATTTCATAACCGTATTTTCTCACACAAGTTACACTCAAAACGAATTCATTTATAAATTTTGTTATATTCTGAACTTATACGTTCACATCAATAAGTGAATAGTTAAGGGCGGATATATTGTAGAATATCCTCCAATCCAATGTGGTTGCGTTTTAAATTATGTATTACTCAATAGTGCTTTAAGAGGCTATGATGCTGTTGTTCAAAGATGTTATGTTGTCGAATATTTTTTTATCGAGAATATTCGTGTTTGCGAGTAAATTTTACTAAGCTAAAGAATAATTTGTCTTTATGTAGTTTTCCAGAGTAGATTGAGATGACTGCATGGTATTGTAGATTTGATTAATGTTGTTTTATATTTACGTGTCAAGCTCAACAATTTAGTTTCCCAACTCGTCTATATCAGCTTGCATTTCCAGGAGAACTGCCATATCCAAGCCGCCTGAGCTGGACACATTGTTGATGGCTTAAATAACGTCCACACATGTCGAAACATTTAACAAAAAACCGTGCACACACACAAGAATTATTGATATACTCAAACGGATATACGCACTCCTCAGTGCCGTTCACTGTTTTTCCGAACTTTAACGCTTCTGAACATAGACCATACACAACACCGATACCATCACAGATGTCACACTATTGAGAGTCAGATCCGTTCCATATTATTGAAACACTAAGACTACCAAGTTTTGAAATATTATTCACGCATACCAACAGTTTCTGTATCGATATCGTTACTTGAGAAAATATTGCAGCAGATAAATAACCGTTATAACTGCTATACATTAGGTCGCTTCCAGCCAACCTACAGTCGATAATTGAGAAGTTTAAAGCTGAACTGTTGATGATGTTCACTATTCCGGAAGAGTTGCCGCTGAACGCTCTGTACTGGATTAATGTTTGTTGTAGTTGAATTGTTTAGTGAGCCTCTATAATCAAAGCAGATATAATATGGCCTGTAGCAATAAATACCGTTGTGCTATTTATAATGTGCATGTCACATGAGATACAGAGCAAGGCTCCTTACAACACTTCGAAGTTAAGACTGATGTTTATTAACGAGTCCGATACAAATTATCCGTTTGCAGCGAATCCAAATAGTGCAAACACGTTTACGTCGTAATTGTACAGTTACGAGTTGACTGTTGTTTTTTGTGTATATTCTGTGTAAAGGAACACATGGATAACTCTTTGCTTTTATGATAGGTAAAGATCGCTTTGCACTTTCTGGCTGTTCAATGTGTTGGACTTTTGGCAGAAACTGTGTTGATTGTTGTTTATTATTATGCTGTTAAGGCATTTTGTTTGCTGATTGTAACTCAGTTGTAAATATATAAGTATAGAAGAAAACATTATGATTATTTTTAATGAAGAATAATTTATCAGGTTCCAAATCTTCAATAATAATCGGTAACTTCTCGCCAAATCAAGTATCGCATTCATACAATTGATGTATGACAAGTAATGATAAGTAATGAACCTCGTTATAATGTTATAAATTAGAATGTGGTTGATCCGTTCTTAAGAAAGGAGCTGTGGCTCCAACAGCATAGTGAACGGCGAAAAAATTACAGGATCTCGAGTGTCTTAAGACGAGTGATACGGTTGCAACAGACAGCGCGATGCGACGATGGAGCCGTACATTCACAAAAATCAGATTTCAAGCTTTCGAGCAGCCGCTAGCGATGACAATTAACTGAACGCGCGACAGTTTAAACTGATACTCGGGCAACCTGGAAAAGACTGCGAGCTGCTGGGACTCTGTTTCATGTCGAAGCTGCCAGAATCCACAAGTGGTTTGCAAAGTAAATACAGGCCGTTCCTAGTTCTAGTTCGTGGACTATTAATAAGTGATTACGTTGTACCGGAAGAAATCGAAGACCGCGTTTGGGTGTCGTTGAACCATCCATGTGAATGTTCTGGGTTATTTCGCCAGCCAAAAGTTCGCTCATAGTATTTCAAACAGATCCAGATTATCGTCACTCAAAGCACCGCGTTTTGCAGCTATTTTTCTCTGATAGCTGAATGCAGCGCTTGTATCCGTGCCGTTTTGAGCAAAGAATTATACCGCATGCATCTGCATTCTCCAGGCCCAGACGGTATACGGAACACAACCGTACATTTTGTATCGCAATTGATATAATGTCTGCCGGCGAAATCAGCTAAAATGCAAGGAAACGTGGGTTTTCCACGAAATAGCGATGTACGTTTTTAAAATTTATGTACGTCTGAAACCGAACCTCAAATTATTTTGAACTAGGAAATCGCTGAATGCAGCGCTACCTCTATCCATCGCAACAAACAACTGCGAAATTATCGTTATTTTCCAAATTTCGTTTAAAGTTATAAATTAGAATGTGGTTGATCCGTTCTTAAGAAAGGAGCTGTGGCTCCAACAGCATAGTGAACGGCGAAAAATTACAGGATCTCGAGTGTCTTAAGACGAGTGATACGGTTGCAACAGACAGCGCGATGCGACGATGGAGCCGTACATTCACAAAAATCAGATTTCAAGCTTTCGAGCAGCCGCTAGGATGACAATTAACTGAACGCGCGACAGTTTAAACTGATACTGGGCAACCTGGAAAAGACTGCGAGCTGCTGGGACTCTGTTTCATGTCGAAGCTGCCAGAATCCACAAGTGGTTTGCAAAGTAAATACAGGCCGTTCCTAGTTCTAGTTCGTGGACTATTAATAAGTGATTACGTTGCACCGGAAGAAATCGAAGACCGCGTTTGGGTGTCGTTGAACCATCCATGTGAATGTTCTGGGTTATTTCGCCAGCCAAAAGTTCGCTCATAGTATTTCAAACAGATCCAGATTATCGTCACTCAAAGCACCGCGTTTTGCAGCTATTTTTCTCTGATAGCTGAATGCAGCGCTTGTATCCGTGCCGTTTTGAGCAAAGAATTATACCGCATGCATCTGCATTCTCCAGGCCCAGACGGTATACGGAACACAACCGTACATTTTGTATCGCAATTGATATAATGTCTGCCGGCGAAATCAGCTAAAATGCAAGGAAACGTGGGTTTTCCACGAAATAGCGATGTACGTTTTTAAAATTTATGTACGTCTGAAACCGAACCTCAAATTATTTTGAACTAGGAAATCGCTGAATGCAGCGCTACCTCTATCCATCGCAACAAACAACTGCGAAATTATCGTTATTTTCCAAATTTCGTTTAAAGTTATAAATTAGAATGTGGTTGATCCGTTCTTAAGAAAGGAGCTGTGGCTCCAACAGCATAGTGAACGGCGAAAAAATTACAGGATCTCGAGTGTCTTAAGACGAGTGATACGGTTGCAACAGACAGCGCGATGCGACGATGGAGCCGTACATTCACAAAAATCAGATTTCAAGCTTTCGAGCAGCCGCTAGCGATGACAATTAACTGAACGCGCGACAGTTTAAACTGATACTCGGGCAACCTGGAAAAGACTGCGAGCTGCTGGGACTCTGTTTCATGTCGAAGCTGCCAGAATCCACAAGTGGTTTGCAAAGTAAATACAGGCCGTTCCTAGTTCTAGTTCGTGGACTATTAATAAGTGATTACGTTGCACCGGAAGAAATCGAAGACCGCGTTTGGGTGTCGTTGAACCATCCATGTGAATGTTCTGGGTTATTTCGCCAGCCAAAAGTTCGCTCATAGTATTTCAAACAGATCCAGATTATCGTCACTCAAAGCACCGCGTTTTGCAGCTATTTTTCTCTGATAGCTGAATGCAGCGCTCGTATCCGTGCCGTTTTGAGCAAAGAATTATACCGCATGCATCTGCATTCTCCAGGCCCAGACGGTATACGGAACACAACCGTACATTTTGTATCGCAATTGATATAATGTCTGCCGGCGAAATCAGCTAAAATGCAAGGAAACGTGGGTTTTCCACGAAATAGCGATGTACGTTTTTAAAATTTATGTACGTCTGAAACCGAACCTCAAATTATTTTGAACTAGGAAATCGCTGAATGCAGCGCTACCTCTATCCATCGCAACAAACAACTGCGAAATTATCGTTATTTTCCAAATTTCGTTTAAAGTTATAAATTAGAATGTGGTTGATCCGTTCTTAAGAAAGGAGCTGTGGCTCCAACAGCATAGTGAACGGCGAATCCAGAATCCACAAGTGGTTTGCAAAGTAAATACAGGCCGTTCCTAGTTCTGTACTGCGAGCTTTGACAACGCTCGTATCCATTCTGGATGTTTTAGGTTATGTTTTAAGAAATCTAATTAAAACCTACCTTTTAACTCATCATAATATGTATCTCCACTCCAATGATAAATCGTTTAGTCATTTTAATTATAACTCTACTACTTATGTATCTCTTCAAGCTGTATCTTAAGAAGCCTGTTACGTTGGCTAAGTATCACTCCGACTATGCGTTCGTTACTGGTGCTACTGGTGGTCTGGGCCGAGCTCTTTGTGCTCGTTTGCTCTAGGAAATGAGTGTGATAGCAGTTGGTCGTTCATAGTCCGAGTTGGACTCTCTTTAGTCCTTGGTATCTCTGGATTCCAAATATAAGTTAATTCCGTTCAGATTCGATTTCGAGCTTTAAAATCTTGCCACTTTCGAGCCCCTATTCAGCCAGTTTCTCCTCTCTCACCAAATTTAACCAACGTAAATTGGCGTGTGCTTCTCCAACGCGGGCTCCGGCGAGTTCAGGCCCTTCCACTCAACTCCACTACATACCAAGCTCGCTCACGTGCGCCTGAACCTCACCCAGCACATAATTATATCTTAATTCTTCACGGTTAACTTCAAAAACAGAACCACCAAATCCGCTCTAATAATCACTTCCTCGGTGGCCGTTTACATCTCTGGGAAGAACACTGCCCTTTATCAGAGCTGTAAAACGGGTCTTACCGCCCTCGGAATGTCAATCTACACCTCTTATAAACGGTAAATTGACGTTTTGACCGTTCACCCGCCTGCGATTTCGGGGACTAAGTTCTTCAAGGGGGATGAATTCGCTCCAATTAGAAGTTTTGAGAACTCAAAAGCAGCTGTAAGTCCGGTGTATATCGTTGAGCACATATTCAAAAGATTAGGTAAAATTTAATAGACCAATGTTGGAAGCACGGCCATGATCACTGAGATAATCTCCAAAGTGGGAAAGAACGCACTCGGATTCCTGTTCAGCTGCACGAAAGTCGTTGGAAGCAAGTGAAGGCAGAAGGGGAAAACATAAAAATGAGAAATTTATAAATGGACTGTATTATATTTCAATATATTTCGCTTTTTACCAACTCAACCAAAAAGCTGTTATCAATTATTGTTTTCTTACATGGATTAGATTTAGAGTGATTCAAATCTAACTACATAAGACGCTAAATACGCAATTCTCAATCACGATCTTACTGTAATTCAGCAATAGATAACACACAGCCAACTATTTTTTGATGGAACATTTGATGGCCCTTCAGTATCGCTAGATTCTTTTAATGATAACTAAGCGAACACTCATTTCGACAGTGGTTTCGATATATGCAGAGTAGATCCACATGAGTCACACGATATATGTTAAACACTCTTGTAATACAGAGAGAACAAAATTGAGAACTTACAGTTAAATACTTAGGAAGAAGATTTCAGGATAGAGATAAAAGTATTTACTTTGTTATCAGAAGAATTTGAGTGTTGTGAACTCTACGACAATTTTTAAGCTACAACTGCAGAAACTTAAAGCTGTACAGACGATTATAATGATAGCTGCAAATAGTAAGCTTTATTAAAATAACATAATTGTTCAGCTGAAAGTTAATAGAACCCAAAAATAATTCACAAAGAAGGAAATATTTATAAGAATCCAAAAGTTTTAACGTTTGAAAAAGTATTTTTCAATAAAATGTGTTAGGAATATAAGGCATGCTTTTCAAATGTTAAAGAGGCCCTTATTCACCACAAAAAATATTCTTAAAAGACAAAGCTTAAGCTAAACTTTAAAGACATAGGAGAAACTAGCGGAATGACGGAATCTGAAGCCAGAAATGCGCTTGAAACCATCAAGCAGAAGCACCTCGATCCCCTCGACCCGAAAGTTAAATAATAGTTGAAAGAAAGAATTGAGCAGTTGTGGAAGATTACAAAAGACGAAGGCGAAATCAAAGCGGAAATCGAAAAGTAGTTCAAGTTCAGCACCCAATTCAACTTAAACTTAAAGTCCATCGAAAACGTCATTAACGCTCAACTTCGCAAAATGAGGGGAAACAAGTGAAATCACAATCAATACTTAATACATTTGTAGCAAGTGACGGCAAATATGAAATATGGATAGATTTCTTTTATTATGCTTTTGTATTCATATGTACATGTATAATTTTATTAATTGGAGTAAAGACGGATAGAAATCAATCAAGTATAATATGTGATCCACTTTTGAAGGCCTCCCCGATAAGTATACAATCAGTTGTCAATTGTTTAAAACAAGGTTATTAACGACTCACTTAACTGTAACCTTATCATCAGTATCATTTTTACTTTTATATCTTGATATTGTAACTATTTTGAAAATTTGATGATAGAAAAGGCGGAAATAATAATATATTCTTTAAATTGATCAACAACGTATCTCAAACGAAATGTTTAATTTAGCTTATCAAAATATTGAGTTTGAACTATTTCTGATATAGATAGCTCTAGATACTAGAAATAATAAATTCTTACATATATAAAACATGTACTGATGATAAGGTTACAGTTAAGTGAGTCATTTTATAAAACATGTATCTATCCTATTAAAAGTGCGTACACATATATCAGCTATTAATAGTACGTTGCCGTTAATTCCATACCAGATACAAAATAGCACTGAATTTGACCATCACCAGATTTAGAAACTTTTGATAAATTAAAAATAAAAACAATGCCTTGAGATGAGTATTAATAAAAGAGCATTTAATGTAGTAAATCCACCCTATGGTCATATTTAGTTCAGATAATTTTTTATATTTCTTTGATATTTGCAGTTGGTACTAGTGGCTATGTTTATAACATTAAACAAAATTACGTTTCCACTTCCAATGTTGCAACTTGTAAACAAAGTCGTTGCGTTGACTTGTGGATAATATCAGGAAGAGAACGATGGAGCATGCCGCTGTAAGCTGCCTCCGTTTGTAAGAGTGTTCGAAAAGGTGCTTTCTCCAGACGAGTGCACGCAGTGTCCGTATTCGTTCGCTTTGAGAAACGGGAAGTGCGAGTGTGCCGTTCCAAACACGCAGTACGTGTACTACGCGCAGCAATGCGTGTGTTTGGCGCCTTTTACCATTTTCGATGGAAAGTGCGTTAAGTCCAAGAGAACTACTTCAGTGTTCGACGCCTTGAATCCCCTTGGCCCTGACGGCCCACTTGGTTAGCTCGGTCCTCTTGGTCCCAACGGTCCGTTGGGTTAAGCCGGCGCTCTAGGTCCGAATGGCCCTCTTGGTAAGCCAGATCCATTGGGTCCGTTGGGTCCAGAGGGTCCGCTTGGTAAGAACGGTCCTCTTGGTCAATATGGTCCGCTAGGCCCTGGTGGTCCGCTCGGTCCCAGCGGCCCGAATCCGATGATTTACATCAACCCGCTTGGCCCACTCGGTCCTCTTGGCCCCTTAGGCCCCTTGGGTCCGCTTGGCCCCGTTGGAATCCTTGGTCCACTTGGTGCGCTGGGACCACTCGGCCCTCTAGGTCCACTCGGTCCGAACGCAACCCCTCCTCTTAATCTTCAAAACCTAAAGCTCTGTCAGGAAGGTTTCTAATATAGCTTCGGCTTCTGCCAGTGCTCCGGTGTAATTAAATACGTGAACGAAGTCCAGACCTGTGTTTAATGCCCAGAGAACTCTGTCTTTTAAAACGGTGCCTGTTAATGCACGGACGAATTGATCCTGAATTATTTGGAGAACGAGTGCGTTTCATGCCCAGAACTCTCTTAATATAATTTTGGAACGTGCGAGTGCGCTGATACAAGTATGGTCTTCGACCACGTTATGAACCAGTGCGTGTGCCCGTTTGGAAGCAGGTGCTACAAGAAGCAGGGACAAAGCAACTGGGTCGTTCCGGTTGTGGCCACGTTGATTGTTATTATTGTTGCTGCTGTTATTGCAGTTATTGTTGTGGCGAAGGGAAAGAAACCTGTTGTTGTGAAAGGGAGTCTAAAGCAAGACTTGGAAACCTACGTTTGAGTGACTCACGACCGATTATATTATTTAAAATGTCTTGCAATGATGTTTTAATTTGTATAATTTTAATATAAATAAATAGTTGAGTGCAAATGATAAAAATATATGTATTACTCATAACTATTTAGTTACAGAAATTTATTAAATCATTCTTGTTATACTTCTCCTTCTCTTCTTCTGCGTTCTTTGCACTTAGCTGTTATCTTTGTTCTAGATATAGTTGTTGATCTTGGCTCGACACCTTAATGGAGGCCTTCGCCAGTTTTGGCGCTACAATCTTATGCGTGCCAGTCGCGGTTACGAAGTAGGTTAAAGTTAAGTATTTCAGCTAACTTACCCGAGAATAATAGAAATATATCGGCTCACTCTTTTGGTACATCTCAAAACATCCACTCAATAATCAATTACTTCAATCACAGGAACATTTTAAAATGATATTTTCATTTTAATGCGTTCTTTACTTCTGTAACTATGTACATAAAGGACTCTATTATCAAACTATATCAATTCAGAAATGATAGTATTGTATTTTTTCTATTATTCTTTTACACTGTTTTACACTATTAAAATTTACAGCTCGATTCCTATTATTTTTGTGTTTCTTTTTAATTATTTTTCGATGTATTGCCACTCCTTTTACAAAAGATGTTGCACATTGGATTCTAAAGTGATATATCATAAAAACTATACTAAGTAACTAAATAAGTGTTAAACGTCAAGAAAAATATAACATCCAACATGTAACCCAAGTGTAGCACCAAATCCACCTAAACTGATGACCAGAGTATGATTCTAACTGGTGCCTCGCCTTCTGCTACATGTCCAGACAGAGTACAAGACTCATAAAGAGAGTTCGCGCAACAGGAGCCAACTGCAGTTGAGACTCAAAAATAATGCAGGAGAAACGCCAGCTTTGAGTTTAAATTTGAGGGATTAATCTTCACCGCAATCAAGGAATACTTCTCACTGGAATAGTTTGAGAATCTTCAAGATGCACTTCTTTATTAAAGGTAGTACACTGTTGGAGCTATAAATGGAAAAGCGTCCCGAGTTCGCATGAACTTCTAGAAGATAGCGGTAGAATGTGAGATTACTGAGAAGCAGTGCAAAGATAAGTTCCAACAGCTAGTTGCAAAAGAGTTGTCGCAGCCGTGGCCAGAAGAAATCGTCGCAGCTGTGCGGGAAAGAATAGAATAACTATGGCAATATCCAAGTGCGAATAAGGAGGAGAAGATTCGCAGAATCAAAACTATTCTCGAAGATGAGTTTGAGTTTAAACAGAAGGTGCAGTACAACCGCCAGGATATGGCCAACATAATAAACTACAAAATTAAGTAGTTGGAGAAGTGAGAAGATCAAATGCTATTTTATGTTTCATATTTCAGAAGTTGAACTGATTTGTCGTCTGGAGGTGGAAACCATTTACTTGATTTCGCTTCATAATATAATGCAACAGTTAATACTCGAGTACCAGTTATTTAAACAAAATATTCGCAGTTCACGTGTTCAATTAGCGGAATCAACTTGTATAAATGACGGTAAATTACACAGGAACAAGTTAATAACAACATAATAACAGTGAGCATATATTACGCCCACTTCATAATATGAATCAAGAAACGTAAGTGGCCTTAGCAGAAGTGACCCACAAGTTCTACTTCCTGAACGACAAACAAAGCAAAAACGAAATTATCCTCGACTATCTGAAAATGTAAAACGTGAGGAAAACGATCATCTTCGGAAACGAGCAGAACGATCGCCTCGTGAGCGCTTTGAAGCAGAATTTCACCGTTCAAACCGTTCACTCCAGAATGAACTTGGAGTAAAGGGAAACGGTATTCAGAGATTTTTTAGATAACAAGACGAACTGCTTCTTCTACCTCAACTTCAACTATTTTAACTTCGCAGACTTCGAGCGCGACGTGGACATCAGCCGGATCGATCAGCTGGTGTTCTTTGATTACGAAGGCCAGGAGGCGTACTTCAAGAATATCATGCTGTGCGCGAAGGCCGGCTTCCAGTGCGACGTGCTGACGCTGGTTCAGAGCAAGGTGGAGAAGGGCAAGTGCAAAGCCATGCTACAAGAAATTAGAGAAATAGCCGAGACGGAAGTAATAGAGGACGAGTGAATCGCTTCTTATTGATTTAATTTAGTATTTGTTTTAATTTAGTTTATCCCATTTATGTTAACTTCTAACCTTCTATTTATCATCTATAAATGTATCAAATAATAGTGTTATTCCACTTTAAAATGTAACGAGACATGTAGCAGAATTATTCCTGTATACTACTATATATTGTTTGTATATGCAACAAAAAACCCTATATCACATTGTACTAGAAATAAAATTGGAGTATAACAGTTAATTAATATTTTGACTCAAGGCTTAATAATATTGCTGATAAAATTGCTGAACTTATTTATGATTACATGAATATTTCATAATATTTCTTAAATGCTAGTTTTTACTTAAACACCTATAACTACTTATAAAAACCCACCTCCAAACATGGAATAGACAAATCAAGTCGCAAATGACATTGAACACTCTATTAATCACAAACCTTGTGAAACTAGGTAACAGTGCGCTGATGCAACATTTGGTGGCCCTTCAGTGCCTATCGAAACTCTGATAAACTAGGATCTTGACAACGACACTAATATTTTTACCGTCGACCAATAATAGTCGAGTGAAATATGCTAAGATTTCCTGTAAAGTAAAATGAATGATGAGAACTTACAGTCTCCTATAATGGATCCCTATGAAGAAATCAAAGAAATTGATTTACGAGTGCCAAAAGATGCAAAAAATAATCAGAATCAGGAAAATAACCAAGAAATCACTGCATAAACTCAAAGTTGCACCTAGAGCTCAGCTAAATAAAAAGTTAAATATAATACTAAACTTTAAAAATTCGAAGAAGTGTTCAATCAAAGAATGTGTTTACTATTTCCATTAATGTATTTTGTGAACGTGAAGGCTGCCATTATTCACCACAAACAAATTTGTTATGAAAATCACACCAAGATTCCGCTTGACTTCGAATCCATTGGGAAAACATGCGGAATGACAGAATCTTAAGCCAGAAATGCGCTTGAAACCATCAAGCAGAAGCACCTCGATCCCCTCGACCCGAAAGTTAAATAATAGTTGAAAGAAAGAATTGAGCAGTTGTGGAAGATTACAAAAGACGAAGGTGAAATCAAAGCGGAAATAGAAAAGTAATTCAAGTTCAGCACCCAATTCAACTTAAACTTAAAGTCCATCGAAAACGTCATTAACGCTCAACTTCGCAAAATGAGGGGAAACAAGTGAAATCACAATCAATACTTAATACATTTGTAGCAAGTGACGGCAAATATGAAATATGGATAGATTTCTTTTATTATGCTTTTGTATTCATATGTACATGTATAATTTTATTAATTGGAGTAAAGACGGATAGAAATCAATCAAGTATAATATGTGATCCACTTTTGAAGGCCTCCCCGATAAGTATACAATCAGTTGTCAATTGTTTAAAACAAGGTTATTAACGACTCACTTAACTGTAACCTTATCATCAGTATCATTTTTACTTTTATATCTTGATATTGTAACTATTTTGAAAATTTGATGATAGAAAAGGCGGAAATAATAATATATTCTTTAAATTGATCAACAACGTATCTCAAACGAAATGTTTAATTTAGCTTATCAAAATATTGAGTTTGAACTATTTCTGATATAGATAGCTCTAGATACTAGAAATAATAAATTCTTACATATATAAAACATGTACTGATGATAAGGTTACAGTTAAGTGAGTCATTTTATAAAACATGTATCTATCCTATTAAAAGTGCGTACACATATATCAGCTATTAATAGTACGTTGCCGTTAATTCCATACCAGATACAAAATAGCACTGAATTTGACCATCACCAGATTTAGAAACTTTTGATAAATTAAAAATAAAAACCATGCCTTGAGATGAGTATTAATAAAAGAGCATTTAATGTAGTAAATCCACCCTATGGTCATATTTAGTTCAGATAATTTTTTATATTTCTTTGATATTTGCAGTTGGTACTAGTGGCTATGTTTATAACATTAAACAAAATTACGTTTCCACTTCCAATGTTGCAACTTGTAAACAAAGTCGTTGCGTTGACTTGTGGATAATATCAGGAAGAGAACGATGGAGCATGCCGCTGTAAGCTGCCTCCGTTTGTAAGAGTGTTCGAAAAGGTGCTTTCTCCAGACGAGTGCACGCAGTGTCCGTATTCGTTCGCTTTGAGAAACGGGAAGTGCGAGTGTGCCGTTCCAAACACGCAGTACGTGTACTACGCGCAGCAATGCGTGTGTTTGGCGCCTTTTACCATTTTCGATGGAAAGTGCGTTAAGTCCAAGAGAACTACTTCAGTGTTCGACGCCTTGAATCCCCTTGGCCCTGACGGCCCACTTGGTTAGCTCGGTCCTCTTGGTCCCAACGGTCCGTTGGGTTAAGCCGGCGCTCTAGGTCCGAATGGCCCTCTTGGTAAGCCAGATCCATTGGGTCCGTTGGGTCCAGAGGGTCCGCTTGGTAAGAACGGTCCTCTTGGTCAATATGGTCCGCTAGGCCCTGGTGGTCCGCTCGGTCCCAGCGGCCCGAATCCGATGATTTACATCAACCCGCTTGGCCCACTCGGTCCTCTTGGCCCCTTAGGCCCCTTGGGTCCGCTTGGCCCCGTTGGAATCCTTGGTCCACTTGGTGCGCTGGGACCACTCGGCCCTCTAGGTCCACTCGGTCCGAACGCAACCCCTCCTCTTAATCTTCAAAACCTAAAGCTCTGTCAGGAAGGTTTCTAATATAGCTTCGGCTTCTGCCAGTGCTCCGGTGTAATTAAATACGTGAACGAAGTCCAGACCTGTGTTTAATGCCCAGAGAACTCTGTCTTTTAAAACGGTGCCTGTTAATGCACGGACGAATTGATCCTGAATTATTTGGAGAACGAGTGCGTTTCATGCCCAGAACTCTCTTAATATAATTTTGGAACGTGCGAGTGCGCTGATACAAGTATGGTCTTCGACCACGTTATGAACCAGTGCGTGTGCCCGTTTGGAAGCAGGTGCTACAAGAAGCAGGGACAAAGCAACTGGGTCGTTCCGGTTGTGGCCACGTTGATTGTTATTATTGTTGCTGCTGTTATTGCAGTTATTGTTGTGGCGAAGGGAAAGAAACCTGTTGTTGTGAAAGGGAGTCTAAAGCAAGACTTGGAAACCTACGTTTGAGTGACTCACGACCGATTATATTATTTAAAATGTCTTGCAATGATGTTTTAATTTGTATAATTTTAATATAAATAAATAGTTGAGTGCAAATGATAAAAATATATGTATTACTCATAACTATTTAGTTACAGAAATTTATTAAATCATTCTTGTTATACTTCTCCTTCTCTTCTTCTGCGTTCTTTGCACTTAGCTGTTATCTTTGTTCTAGATATAGTTGTTGATCTTGGCTCGACACCTTAATGGAGGCCTTCGCCAGTTTTGGCGCTACAATCTTATGCGTGCCAGTCGCGGTTACGAAGTAGGTTAAAGTTAAGTATTTCAGCTAACTTACCCGAGAATAATAGAAATATATCGGCTCACTCTTTTGGTACATCTCAAAACATCCACTCAATAATCAATTACTTCAATCACAGGAACATTTTAAAATGATATTTTCATTTTAATGCGTTCTTTACTTCTGTAACTATGTACATAAAGGACTCTATTATCAAACTATATCAATTCAGAAATGATAGTATTGTATTTTTTCTATTATTCTTTTACACTGTTTTACACTATTAAAATTTACAGCTCGATTCCTATTATTTTTGTGTTTCTTTTTAATTATTTTTCGATGTATTGCCACTCCTTTTACAAAAGATGTTGCACATTGGATTCTAAAGTGATATATCATAAAAACTATACTAAGTAACTAAATAAGTGTTAAACGTCAAGAAAAATATAACATCCAACATGTAACCCAAGTGTAGCACCAAATCCACCTAAACTGATGACCAGAGTATGATTCTAACTGGTGCCTCGCCTTCTGCTACATGTCCAGACAGAGTACAAGACTCATAAAGAGAGTTCGCGCAACAGGAGCCAACTGCAGTTGAGACTCAAAAATAATGCAGGAGAAACGCCAGCTTTGAGTTTAAATTTGAGGGATTAATCTTCACCGCAATCAAGGAATACTTCTCACTGGAATAGTTTGAGAATCTTCAAGATGCACTTCTTTATTAAAGGTAGTACACTGTTGGAGCTATAAATGGAAAAGCGTCCCGAGTTCGCATGAACTTCTAGAAGATAGCGGTAGAATGTGAGATTACTGAGAAGCAGTGCAAAGATAAGTTCCAACAGCTAGTTGCAAAAGAGTTGTCGCAGCCGTGGCCAGAAGAAATCGTCGCAGCTGTGCGGGAAAGAATAGAATAACTATGGCAATATCCAAGTGCGAATAAGGAGGAGAAGATTCGCAGAATCAAAACTATTCTCGAAGATGAGTTTGAGTTTAAACAGAAGGTGCAGTACAACCGCCAGGATATGGCCAACATAATAAACTACAAAATTAAGTAGTTGGAGAAGTGAGAAGATCAAATGCTATTTTATGTTTCATATTTCAGAAGTTGAACTGATTTGTCGTCTGGAGGTGGAAACCATTTACTTGATTTCGCTTCATAATATAATGCAACAGTTAATACTCGAGTACCAGTTATTTAAACAAAATATTCGCAGTTCACGTGTTCAATTAGCGGAATCAACTTGTATAAATGACGGTAAATTACACAGGAACAAGTTAATAACAACATAATAACAGTGAGCATATATTACGCCCACTTCATAATATGAATCAAGAAACGTAAGTGGCCTTAGCAGAAGTGACCCACAAGTTCTACTTCCTGAACGACAAACAAAGCAAAAACGAAATCATCCTCGACTATCTGAAAATGTAAAACGTAAAGAAAACGATCATCTTCGGAAACGAGCAGAACGATCGCCTCGTGAGCGCTTTGAAGCAGAATTTCACCGTTCAAACCGTTCACTCCAGAATGAACTTGGAGTAAAGGGAAACGGTATTCAGAGATTTTTTAGATAACAAGACGAACTGCTTCTTCTACCTCAACTTCAACTATTTTAACTTCGCAGACTTCGAGCGCGACGTGGACATCAGCCGGATCGATCAGCTGGTGTTTTTTGATTACGAGGGCCAGGAGGTGTACTTCAAGAATATCATGCTGTGCGCGAAGGCCGGCTTCCAGTGCGACGTGCTGACGCTGGTTCAGAGCAAGGTGGAGAAGGGCAAGTGCAAAGCCATGCTACAAGAAATTAGAGAAATAGCCGAGACGGAAGTAATAGAGGACGAGTGAATCACTTTTTAATGATTTAATTTAGTTTTATCCCATTTATGTTAACTTACACTTCTAACCTTCTATTTATCATATATATATATATATATCACTTCCTCGAGACGGCACAAACAGACTTCATTGAGACTTTCGAAAGCAAAACATAGGCTCTCACACGCCCATTTTTCCACTTTCAAAACTGGCTCAACCCGTCATTTACGCCCACTCAGTAAAGACCCAACAGGGCCCTCACTAAGTCGTTATCGAACCAGTTTTACCTGATTCGCTAATTTAATTTCAAGAAACTGGTTCTCGCGTCTCAGTTTCTATTTGCTCGTTATTTTCTTCGGCTTGCACGGGATGTTGTTCCGTTGTATTGGTATTGCTTGGTGGTGGTTGCCTTTGATGCATTGTTTCATTAACTTGATTATGTACCTGGGTTCCTTCTTAGTTTATTTGTTTTTGCAAATTCCTAAGGGTATATTGCCAGTGGTGGATTAACTTTTTTTTCCTAGGACGCGTTGATACCTTCCTTAGTTCTCTATCGTTAGATAAACTATTTTTGATATTCTATTTGTAGCTTCTTCTTCTGGGCTTTCGTTAAGATTGGCTCAGTTTCCTATTTTGCGTCAGTTATCGTTTATAATTCATTTTGACCAACTTTTGGCAATTTTATTGACTTTGATTTGACGTACTTTTCTAAGACAGGCCTCTTTCTTTTTCTAAGTTCGGCTTTTTCTCTTGCTAAAAACCTTCCTGAAAATAATGTAATTATAATACACAAATATAAGTAATATGCGTTTACCACCTCCATTATTGAAATGAGCGAGGATAAAAATTACAAAAAATAGGGCTAAAAAGAAGTCTAAAAGCAAGATAAGAAAAATGAAAGCTAAGAAACCTCAACTATATAACCAGTTCAATTTGATTCTTTCCCAATTGACAAGACAGTGAAGCAGTTGGAAAAGGAAAAAGCTAACACAGTGTTGTTCACTGAGAAGAAACCCGAGGCGTCTATAATGAAAGCTGAACACACCGAATCTAAGCCATCTTAAATTATATTGAATTTAAATAATTAAATCCAACAAAATTAGCTAGATTTGTGTAATAATTTTAAATCTGAACAACCTGGTTTAATTAAATGTTAAAATTCTGCAGAAGAAAAATAGACAGATTAAAAGTAGGACTAAAAGATTGACTAACCAATGTCAGATATGTCAGATAATCCACCTGGTCTCGGCTTTGATCAAAACAATATATTTAACAATAGTAAAGACAAAAAAATAATGTAAAACATGCAATAAAAAATATAATTTTCTCCATTTGAAGTGTCTTTTGAAGAAACTGAAAAAGAACCACCTAACATTAGTTCAGAATAATCAGAGCATAGCAAAAAATAATTATAATCATATAGTTCACACAATAAGCAGGAAACTCCAGAAATAATTAATAATCCGTTTGATGAATCAACAAATGAAAAACCTGAACAAATTACTAATCCTCTTACAGTATCAAACAATTAGTCAGAAATGTAATGGAATGTATTTAAAACCGTCGTTTTCGAGGCAATTAAAAACTTTTTCAAAATTGAGTTTAAAACACTTGAAGAAGCTTTTATTCACTACAGAAAAGCAATTGTTGGTACAGAGGACGGAAAACCAACAAAAATTAATCTAAATTTTAAGCAAATGGCAAGCGATTGTAAAATATCAGAGAAATAATGCAGATAATAGTTTTTTAAAACACTTCCGTAAAAGATTTTGTAAGAGTGGCCACAAGATATAGTAAGTGCGATAAAAGCTAGACTAAACTAACTATGGGAGTAAAATTAGGAACCTGACATTGCCACAAAGAAAAAGATAATTAAGGATACTATTGGTTCTGAGTTCAAACTTATGTAACAAGTTTAGTATAATTACATTGAAATATAAAACAAAATTGACTACATTCTTAGGATACTAAAGTGATTTTGTGAGCTCCAAGTTAAACTGTATTGTGTTTGAATGCACCTAAAATATTATTGTGTTCATATTTTAATATTCTTAAACAATAGTCCTCAATGGGAGTTAAGCTCTCAACAAACGATATATTTAAATATTTCCTATACGCCATAACAATATTACTCCGCTCCACTCCAGCTAAAATGAGCCGAAGCAACCTAGAGAAACCAAACGAAAATTCGCCTCAAAACGAGGACATTGAAGGATTCAGTCACAAAATACAAATAAACACAGAAAAGTCAGCCAACTAAAATACCAGAGCACCTCGACAGAGCTGAAACTGGAGTGGAGGCTTACTATTTAATATTTATAATAATCATTGGATTCCTAAATTGACCAGGTATTTTCGTTATATTTCTATTTATAAATTTAATCAATCCATTCCACTTTAGGTGATGGGCAAAATGAGGTAGAACAACTGTCAGATAAGCTCATTCATTATAAGCTGCAAAAACAGCAGAAAATTGAACGCAATATCACATATGGTGAACAAAAATGTATGAATACAGAAATAACAAGTCCCTTGTTCTTATCAACCGCTATACTGAGGCCTATTATAAATGTAGAACTATATACCTTCCAGCGATCAGAACTTACTATATTTGGAATTTGAAAACGTTTGAATATCCTTTATATTCGAAAAGCTGAATTTGCACCAATGAACATCATAATTACGTAGACGAAAGTAAATGCGGGCAACTTCAACTCTGAAAAGTTTTGAGCCAATTGTTATTCCATGCAAGTTATCAGGAGTTTGTTAGATAAAATATTTTAAGTTTGTTACTTCATATTACATAAAAATTGAAAGTAGAAGAAGTCAATACTCAAGCTGAAGTTAAATAACATGGCTTTGAGAGAGCATAAATTATACAGCTCATCTTAATCTGCTGATTAAATTTAGCTACCATAAAAATCTAACCTCATTTGGAAGTTACATTTTATTGACGACAATAAACAGTATCAAACAGCTTATGAATATCTAAAAACCTTGTAGAAATAATTAGACTTACGCTGCTCAAGCAGATCTTCTTATTTCAATAATTCAAGATTTTCTTCTAAAACTGCCTGAAATTACGCAACTATCTTGGTTTACTCATTATCGTTACATAAAATTGTTAAAATGCACGTAAGAATTAAAATTATTTCACTTTTAGAAAAGTTGAAAAATGGAATGGTGTATTCAGATATCTATAATCCAATTACAATACTGTACTTCTGATTAAGAAAGTTGTTGAGAACTTATACCAGAAGAACATTTTAGCTCTCAAAGTCATATTGAAAAGTTTGTTGCAAAAGTCAAGTTCAGTTTCAGTTCTTACTTTGATTAAAAAAAAGGTAACTTTCGTCTATAAACAGTGCAAATGTTGAGTTGATTTAAAGTCATTTTAAAATTTCAGAATTTACTCCCTACAAAACTTTAACCGGAATCGTGTGTTATAGTAATACAATTGGTCAAAATAGTGAATGCTCATAAATTCAAAGCAGTTATGGTGTAAGATTTAAAAGTGAGAAAATCATAAAATTCTAAATTTTGTTCTCGATTTTTAGCCTGAAACTATGGGGTTAATTTAGCTTGCTGAGACATAATCAGCTAACTTTTTTCTTTTTTGCAAATTCCGCTCCAAAGTTTGTCGAGGTGCTCTAAAATATACCCTCGACGTTGAAGGATACACTCTTAAGAAGCTACAGTGATTTTGTGTGCACCAAGTTAAACTTATTATTCTTACAATAATAAACTGTTTTGCATCAACAATTATGTTACAAGGAAGCAAAAGTGACTTGAATAATTTTAATTATTATCTGTTTTTAGGACTGTACTTTATAGACATACTGAGTCGCTTTGGTTTAACCAGTTTTGTTCTGTCTTCTCAAAGTACTACCATTCTAGAAAGTACAAAAAATGAAATCAATATTTAAAAATACAGCTTTAAACGACGAGCTGGAATACTGGATTTCGCTTCATAATATAATGCAACAGTTAATACTCAAGTACCAGTTACTACATTACCTCGAATGCAGACCCCCACCCATATTCACTTACAAACCCCATCAATATTTATGAATAAAAGGGTGTAATAGAACTGTATTTGGGGTCTGTTACTGAAATGATTCGATATTTAATTGATTAAATATTATTGATTCTAACGTGTTTTAAGACTAACATAAACGAGGAAACTAAACAATCTTTAATACATCGTCCTATTTAAGTCATTATGTACATTAAATTCAAAAAATGTTTATATTTGAAGAATATTTTCAGAAAAGGGTTCTGTAACTGAAATGGAAACCCAAATCTGAAATAAAATATGAGCCATAATCAGCCAGATTTGCTCTCACTTATAGACCCCTAAATATTTTTTGGGAAATCAACAGAGGTCTGTAAGTGAATAGGAGTGGGGGTCTGCATTCGAGGTAATGTAGTATTTATACAAAATATTCACGTGTTCAATTAGCGGAATCAACTTGTATAAATGACGGTAAATTACACAGGAACAAGTTAATAACAACATAATAACAGTGAGCATATATTACGCCCACTTCATAATATGAATCAAGAAACGTAAGTGGCCTTAGCAGAAGTGACCCACAAGTTCTACTTCCTGAACGACAAACAAAGCAAAAACGAAATCATCCTCGACTATCTGAAAATGTAAAACGTGAGGAAAACGATCATCTTCGGAAACGAGCAGAATGACCGCCTCGTGAGCGCTTTGAAGCAGAATTTCACCGTTCAAACCGTTCACTCCAGAATGAACTTGGAGTAAAGGGAAACGGTATTCAGAGATTTTTTAGATAACAAGACGAACTGCTTCTTCTACCTCAACTTCAACTATTTTAACTTCGCAGACTTCGAGCGCGACGTGGACATCAGCCGGATCGATCAGCTGGTGTTTTTTGATTACGAGGGCCAGGAGGTGTACTTCAAGAATATCATGCTGTGCGCGAAGGCCGGCTTCCAGTGCGACGTGCTGACGCTGGTTCAGAGCAAGGTGGAGAAGGGCAAGTGCAAAGCCATGCTACAAGAAATTAGAGAAATAGCCGAGACGGAAGTAATAGAGGACGAGTGAATCACTTTTTAATGATTTAATTTAGTTTTATCCCATTTATGTTAACTTCTAACCTTCTATTTATCATCTATAAATATATCATATATTATTGTTATTCCACTTTAAAATGTAACGAGACATGTAGCAGAATTATTCCTGTATACTACTATATATAGTTTGTATGCAATAAAACTCTATATCGCAGTGTACAAGAAATAAAATTGGAGTATAACAGTTATTTAATATTTTTGACTCAAGGCTTAATAATATTGCTGATAAAATTGCTGAACTTATTTGACATGAATAATATTTCTTAATATTACTAGTTATTACTTTTAAACCATATTATATAGATATATATATATATATATATATATATAAAGCCACCTCCAAACATGGAATAAACAAATCAAGTCGCAAATGACGTTGAACACACCATTAATCACAAACCTTGTGAAACTAGGTAACCGTGCAGTGATGCGACATTTGGTGGCCCTTCAGGATCTATCGAAACTCTGATAAACTAGGATCTTGACAACGACACTAATATTTTTACCGTCGACCAATAATAGTCGAATGAAATATGCTAAGATTTCATGTAAGGTAAATTGAATGTTGAGAACGTACAGTCTCCTACAATGGATCCCTATGAAGAAATCAAAGAAATTGATTTACGAGTGCCAAAAGATGCCAAAAATAATCAGAATCAGGAAAATAACCAAGAAATCACTGCATAAACTCAAAGTTGCACCTAGAGCTCAGCTAAATAAAAAGTTAAATATAATACTAAACTTTAAAAATTCGAAGTAGTGTTCTATCAAAGAATGTGTTTACTATTTCCATTAATGTATTTTTTGAACGTGAGGGCTGCAATTATTCACCACAAACGAATTTGTAATGAAAAGCACACCAAAATTCAGCTTAACTTCGAAGCCATAGGGAAAACGTGTGAAATGAAAGCATCTGAAGCCAGAAACGCGCTCGAAACCATCAAGCAGAAGCACCTCGATCCTCTCGACCCGAAAGTTAAACAATAGTTGAAAGAAAGAATGGAGCAGCTGTGGGAGACAACAAAAGACGAAGGTGAAATCAAAGCGGAAATCGAAGAGTAGTTCAAGTTCAGCACCCAATACTGCTTAAACTTAAAGTCCATCGAAAACTTCATTAACGCTCAACTTCGCAAAATGAGGGAAAACCAGTGAAATCACAATCAATAATACTATATACGAATTTAGTATGATATTAAAAATATCAATAGATACTACTCCAGTGACCATATATTATCTCTAATTTAGAACTTGAAAATATTCTATTTATAAAATTAAAGTGGAAAATTCATATATTTACTATATAGTATGGTGTAACATATTGTTACACTTCACAAAATGTCAGATCCAGAGAAAATAGCAGTTTCTATTTCGCAGTCTGCGTCTGATCGCGATATAATAATGGGTTTGAAGCGTGTGCATTAGTTTTTGAAGCAGCCATAGAAGTTGATTCAGATAGTCAGCGTGCCGAAGGTGATTCCGCGTATTTTGGATTTCATTTTGGTGGACAACGCGGACGTGGTGATAGAGGTCTTTTTCTTGTTGACGAAGCTGTTTGAGGTTTCCGACGACCAGTTCTTGATTTGTTTTACTGAGTAGTAGTTCGTGTAGTAACTGTATGAGCGCGTGCGCAGGCCTCAGTTCGAGTCCAATCTGACCTCTTTCAAGAACGGTCTTGAAATACAGTAACTATTCTACTTGACAGTGAATAATCTCTGCTCACAGCCGATAACCTTCGTGCAAGTCCTCGAATCCCCAATCCCCGACTTTATCCTTGCTCAATCCCGCCTCCCAACGTCCCCACGCGTGCGCAGGTTCATCATCCTAGCTGTGTCCAATATACTATACCAGGCTGAACTGCAGTCTGAATAGCTCACTCGCCTTGGGTATGAACTGTTACAGTTCACCAAGGAGAAGGATCCGGACTCCGTTTTCGCCTGCGTTCAGGCAGTTTACGCCTACTCGTGCATTGAAAACAATATTTTTTAATTTGACCTGAATTTGATAGTCAAACTATGCGAAGTATAATTGTTGGAGGTTAAAACGTATCAAACGGAGAGAATCGCAAACGAGTGCATAAAAATACTTTATAACTACTCGGACGGTGAACAGCTACTGAAGGCTAACATAATAAGCGGGATGGCCCAAATTCTACTGATCGCAGAAGAATACCCGAACTTTCAACGCGGAATACTTAATTGCGTGCTCAACATGACCAGCGGGCAAACGGGATGTGGTATTATCGCCAAGCACACCTCCATGCGTGAAAAAATGATCGGATTCTTCATGCTCGGGCACCACACTGGCTTACTTATATAAATATACTAAAATTTACTGTTCTACGGCTAAATGGAGCGCATTGACCCAGCATTTGTAACCAAATGCGGGAAAATATGCCAGCTGGCACTCCTGCACGACGAAGAATACGCAAACGACGCCGTAAACCTCGTAAACCAGCTCTGCTTCGCTCCAGACGGACTCAAAGGACTCAAAAACATGGACTGGTCAGACGTAGCTGACAGAGGACGAGGAATCGAATTTGTAATTGATAAAGTTGACAGAGGCTCAGTCAGCACCAGTGATGTATGAAAATAATTATTAATAAATCAAATCTATCACTCATTTGCGTCATCAACACCTCCCTCGGTAATTTAGAAAACAGCCTCTCCCTCAGGAAGCATCGGAGAATCATACACTTTGGCTACTCTAGTTTCACCTCTACCCTTTCTCAAACTTAATCTTGTGGTACTAGCATGGGCCAGAATATGACCACCAATCGGCTTCTTTGGATCAGCTTAGAACATAGCAGCACCGTCAACCATGGCCATAACCTAGTTGGTGATAAACACAACAATGTTGTACTCTTCAGCTAATTTAATCAACTAACTTAAATGTTGTCCTAATTTTTGCTGTCTATCAGCAAGTTCCCCTCTTCCAGTAAAATCTGCTCTAAATAAGGCAGTTATAGAATCAATTATAATAAGTGAGAACTTATCTTTGACTAGAATTTGTGGCAAGTATGACAACGCAGCCATCTGCTACTCATGATTATAAACTCGAGATACAATGATGTTTTCAAGAGTTGTTTTTTCATTCAACGAAAATCTTCTGGCAATTTGTTAAATTCTTTCAGGTCTAAATGTAGCTTCTGTGTCAATGTATATGACTTTGTGCTACTAATTACTTGGCTTGCCATTAACCATGGGATGTTATCCTGTAACAGCCATTGTGTGACATAATTATGATTTACCACATCTAAATTCTCCAAATACTTCGCAGATCTGCTGAGATTCAACACCACCTTGAAGTAAATTATTTAATTCTGCTGAACCAGTTGAAATTCTAATTAAATTCTATCGTTTTTGAAGAACCTATTCAGCAGTAATAAATTGATCGGGAGCCAATAATTCTTTGGCAGCTGCTAACAATTTATCAACTTTAGCTTCAGAAATACCCTTTACTTGAGATAACTGTTTATGGGTTTGCATTGCAAGGGCTTGGACAGTTTAAATACCAGATTCTTTGAGTCTGTTTAAATCTGCTTAAGCAATACCTTTTGAAGTCAAGTCATCAATCTTTGTGATTATGAACTAGGATTCAGCAGTAACAACATTTGATACAGTTTATGTAACTGATTTGGTTTTGGTTGTTGACTTAGTTGCTGCTTTTTTGGTCTTTACTTATGGAGCGTCTGAAGATGATTCAGTTATTTCGCTTGGAGAAGAATATGCGTCTTCGGTTTCTGAGTCAGGCATTGGAGTGGATAAAGAAAGGGCAAAAATAAGTTGTTTAATTATGCGTAAATTATTCCATATCAACATTCATTTATTAAGAATTGTGAGTTAATAATTAACAACATTGGCGATTTATTTGTAATTCTTCTCAAATTATTCTTCTAATTTCATTTCTTCATTGATTTCTTTCCGGATTCTCCAAATTCTATCTTTTTTATCAATGTCTTTGTATAAATCCCATTTTCTTTTTACTTCTTCTTTTATTCGTTTGATTTCTTCTTACTGTGGTGTCCGAGCCAACTTTGATTTTAACAAATGTTTATGTAATAATTGCGCTTGAAAATTAAATCACTGTATTTATGCTAATTATAACATATTCAATTAATTCTGCGGTTCATTTCTTTTTCACTTCATCCTTCAAATGACGAAGCACACACGAAGCCGACGGATCACAATACAAGAGCGTCGCATAATGATGAGAATGTGAGAAACAGAATCACAAACTGTTGCAACCAAGAAATACATTGCTTGTTGCCTTCCATGTAGTCTCCAAACTGTTTATTCCATTTTTAAGCACTTTGAAGTTACAGGCAAGCTAGAAGCTTCTCATGCCGATAATAGTGTCAGAAAATTTGACTAAGCTGAGATTTTCGCGTTGTTAAATATCGCCAGAGCCATAGATTCGAAACTCGACGAATCATAGCTGAAAAATACTAAGCCCTTCGTGGAATTTCCATGTCTCTAACAACGGTATCTCGTCTCCTGGCCAAATTCAGTTTAAGCTTCTATGTTGCTAAGATAAAGCCAAAACTTACCGAAAAGCATAAATTGGAAAGTTTGAACTTTGCTCGAATGAACCTGAAACAACCAATTGAATATTGGAGAACTTTTTAGTATACCGATGAGTATCGCTCAAAATGCTATGCAAATCGAGCGAGTAGAGTGCTCAGAACACCTAAAGACGAGTGGAATCCGAAGTATTTTCTCGAAGTGTAAAATATGGACTGTTTTCGTGCATGATCTATAGTACGATTAGCTATAGATATAAGGGTCCATTATGGCTTATGCCGTGCGGTACGACCATGAATTCAATTGTCAATTCTTAAGTTCTCAGACAAGTTACACTTCCATCACTTAATAGCATAACTTGAAGTTGCAACAAGATAACGCCCCGACACATTTTAGTAAGTATATGAAAAACCTTTATACTGCTAACAACATTGAGCTCTATCGCTTTCCAGTAATGAGTCCAGACTTAAATCCACTTTTTCACTGCTGGAATCCACTGAAGTCAAACATTTCCCCTGAAGAATGTACCACATATGACTTATTAAATGAAGAAGTAAAGAGGGCGTTGGAGTAAATCTCGTTAGATATCATCAATCATTTGATTGACTCTATGCCCAAAAGGTTAGAAGAAGTAATAAAATAGAAAGGAGACGCTACTAAACATTGAGTTAATATATAGTTAAAATTAATACAAAAAATAGTTTTGAAATAGTTAGTATTTTTTGAAATCAAAGTTGGCTTGGCGACCACAGTAGTCCCAAGAATCTAGATAGCTTTGCTGAAGTGATAAGAACTTATTGTAGGCTCCTTCGTAGTTTATACCAAACATTTCGCCTAATGCTTTAAAATTGAGTTGAACTCTAGTATTATGGCTCATTTTTCTATAATGTACTATAGCCTCTTTTAATTGAGTAAAGTTAGTTTTGAAGTAGTCGTTTATCATTTGAAGAACTTATCCGTTGAAGTCAAGTGGTTTTGGCGCTTGTTTTATGAATGAATCTGATGGAGTGGGTAAATCTGGTTAGAACAAGGTGAAAAGAGGTTCATAGAGTTCATAATCATAGGCAGGATTTGAGTATTCAACTGCTTAAAAAGATGGTTTTTGAGGAGGGGCGTTAACATTTGGCATCTGCGGCATTTGTGGTTATAGAAATTGCAACTGGTTTTGCTAATAGATGTTGTTGTGTTGATTGTTGTTGTACACATTATTATTTTGGTACGATAATTCTTGGAAGTTATCGTAATTAACTCTTTATTGATTATTTGAGCTGTATTATTACTGTTGTAAGCTTTAACTGTTTTCATTGAATGTATTTTATGAGTATTGGAAGTTAATATTCTGGCTTGAGTAGTCCATCTGCTAGTATTATGTTGATGGTGTTTGAGCCCCAAGTTGTTGTGTTCTGTTTCCAGAAAATAATTAATTTTAATGCACATTGCTCATTTAACTATATTACTAGCTCATTTATTGTTGACTGAATTCGTTCTGTCCATAAGGTCCCCAATGCCCTTATGGTCCCATTGGTCCTGCTCTGACTGAGATTTGTGGTCTGCTCACAACTTGAATTGGGACTCGTTTTTCTTGGTCGTGAGCGAATCTAGATAGTGGATTGTAATTTTGTGGTGTGGTTTGTGCGAGCTCTACTTCCTCATCGTCGTTTTTGCTCATTTTGGAGAAGATGTTCTTCTTGGCTGGTTTGTTCCATTTTTCTGTTTTTGAGATCTTTTTCGTTGAAATAGAAGAAGTAGATATTTCAGATTCTTGTTGAGGTTCAGTTTGAACCTCTGTTTGCGTTATCTGTACCTAAGTCGGACAAGGTGCTTCGTAGTTCTTCACGTATTAATTCTTTGATTTATTTACTGTATCTTATCCAGTGTTCGTGGACGAGTTGCTGAACGTTTTCATTGGAGTGGAGTGGATGTTTGATATGGTGAGGAAAATAGCTGATGTGAATTATAATATTCAGAAATGATAGTGTAAATATTTTGTAAATAGATGTATCTATACAAAGCGCGAATTATTGCGTATATTGGAGAGATACCAAGGGGAAACAATTTTGAATACATTAAAATGGATACAGAGTATAGAGTCAGTAAAAGACAGATAACTAATCATTTTTTAAGTTGTGTAAGCTGGTAGTTGATGATGTTATTGATTTGTTTGTAGTTCTTTTCAAATTATTCTTCTAATTTGAGCTCTTCATTGAGTTCTTTTCTTATTTTCCATATTCGCTCCTTGGGGTCTTCATTTTGATACAGCATCCATTTACGTTTGATAACTTCTTTTACAAGTGCAATTTCGTCCTGGTCCCAGGAGTCGAGGTGAGTTTGTTGAACGGTGAGGAATCTGTTGTACGCTGTTTCCTGGTTCATGTTGTACATTTCGCCCAGTGCTTTGAAGTTTAGTTAAATTCGTGATTTGTGGCTCATTTTTCTGTAGTGCACGATTGCTTCTTTCAGCAGTGAGAAATTCGTTTTGAAGTAGTCGTTTATCATTTGAAGAACTTACCCGTTGAAGTCTAGTGGTTTTTGCGCTTATTTTACGAATGAGTCCGATGGTGTTGGTAAATCAGGTTAAAATAATGTAAATAACGGTTCGTACAGCTCAAAGTTCATTTCTGGCGGTTACAGCTACTCAATTCCCCTTACTGTTGGTTTTATCGCGCTCTCTTGCGGCTGCAGCAAATTCGTCGTCTAGTGAAATTCTGTGTACTATATTTAACACTAATTATTATTTTATACTTATTAATTTTAATGTTATTAATTATTATTTTAATAATTATTTGAATTATAATTATTTGTAAACGGTTGATAATTACCTTGAGTGCTCTCTTGAGCACTCTGAACGGGGTAGATGTTGCTCTGCTCGGTGAGGATTTAGTTGCTTATTTTGTTCAGGCTCTGCTCAGAATTGAACTGGTTCGAGTACTGAAAGTTGAAACTTTATTAACTGAACTGACCCGAGTGCATATGTTATTAAAGGTAAACGGAGGCGGGCGTTTGAGAGAAGGGGATTTTATTCGAATATAAAGCGGAATTATTTAAATCGTGACCGGCTATGACTGGGATCTGAGGGCGGGCGGCTTGAACTTGAATTTGCTGCTTCTCGTTAATCTGGTTAATCTGGATATCGGCTGGGATTTGCTGCTCAATGAGGTCAACATTGTTGCTAGCCGTTTTTGAGAGATACTGACTGTCCTGCTCAGTTTAAACAGATTGGGCGCCCGTTTGCGTTATTTTGGCCTGAATCGGAGGCTCGTACTCGTAATTTTTTACATACACGAGAACGCTTTTCTGCACCTGATCTGCATTTGTTTGCGTTGACGCATTGCTGAAAGTTTTCAACTACATTTGAAGTGTGATAATACAATATACAGTTATTTATAGATAAAGAGATGATTATAATATGATCAGCAAGAATAGTGTAAAATTACTATTAAACTGATACAGACAGAATGTGATCAACCAGAGATAAGGGTGACCAGTATAGACGTAATTTACGGAGTGATGTCTTCTATTAAACTGACACAACATTGAAGATCCGTTATTTGTAAGATAGGTAAATATTATAACTTAAAAACTGGATATTGATGTTGAATAATCACCTATACAAAGTATTTTTTCATTTTTACTTTATGAGGAGGTAAGAAAATATTACTAAATTATTATTAAATTACCTTGTTCTTAATTGTTAGCGTCTTTTTTAAAAATATTGACACGCATTTTGACATGATTTTGAACATTCTAATATGATATTTATGCATTTGGTGACGGGGCACAAAATGATATCTAGCACACCACTCCTCTAAAAATCATTAAATTTTACTGTTTTGGAATCAATATTATAGCTAAGTACTCAATAGTTGCATTAGTTTTCATTTATATTATTTTCAAACAACGATTTAATGAGTTTGTTGAAGAATAAATAAATTTTTGTGTTCATATTGCATTAATGACTTGGTCACTATTTGAATTATGTTCATTTTTCATGGAGTTAATCTCCTTATAATGAAGGTATAATAAAATATATGAACAACGCTAAACGTAAATGTAAATTTAATGATACATTTAATGTGTTTATCATTAACTTAATTAATATGTCGCAAAGTTCTAACTCTCAGTTCGTATCGTTTTCATTTTCTGTAAACATTCTATTTTGAAAATTGTTGTAAATATATCTAAATATTATACAATACATATTTATAAATTTAACAATCTTAAAACACGAAATTTACATGAAATGTAATTCAATATGCTTTCATATTGAATTACTATAACAACTTAATATATTTACAAATGATGACATATTGTAAATTACCACTCCAAGATGAAGAATCTTCCAAATCCTTCATGCATTGTAAAGAATACTAATAGTATAGATATGAATATGCACTGTACACCAAACCTTAGTTATTAATTTGAGTAATAAACACAGGTTGTTAAAAATAATAGTAATTTAAAATCACCATTTGAACTCACAGATTCTGAATTTACCGAATCGGAGCCTGAAATTTCGTAGTAAATAATTCATAATGATTCTGCTAGTTTTGACATTGAATAAGCTCCCGTGAGATTATTTGGTGAAAGTACAGAACATATTGCTTCTGATTCTGAGTGTTCTGATGAAGAAAAGTTTAAGAAGAAGTTTTAAAAGGCAATGAACATAGCTAAATTAATTGAAGAACTGTGAATTTAGATTAATATTAATAATTTATTGTAATTCAACTACGTTATTAGTATTCAACTTTTTATTATTCAAATTAATATGTTGCAAGTTGAATTTCTCTGTCAGTAAACAATAGTAAACATGTTGTTATCGTCGAATACCTTCGAAACATAAATTTCAAAAATACATTACTGATAAAGGTCAATTTATTTCTTAATTTCTTAATATCTTTTAGTTCAAAACATTTGAACAGTAAGATATTATTAAACATTATTATTCTTCTTCAAAAAGTAAGAAGTGAATTGTAGTAAGTAGTGAGTTTAGATTCATGCATAATATAATTTTTACCTCATATCAAGATCTTCAGCCAAAAAGCTTTTTTAGTATGTAGCTGATTCTATTCGTTATTTTCTTTGGGCTTTGCGAATATTCTGGTGTGAGACTGAATTCTTTGTCAAGCTATTCTTTAAGTTACTCTTTGCTTAGTTCAGGATGCGTTAACCTAAGTTATTCTGCTCTTTCCCGGACAGCTTAAATTTTTTCTGGAGACCAATCATCTAGTTCATTATCTTACAGGGTTCTAAACATTTAACTAACTTATTTTTCGGTCAATCCTAATTATGCTGCTATTTTCCTGAAGTCTAAATGTATTCGTTTAACCTCAGCGTAATACTATCTGTAGTTTATTAACGCCTATCTGAGTGAGTCAGTTTTGAGGTCGTTTCTGCCTTCATTTTGGAAATGGTCGTTGATAGCCTTCAGTATCAGTTCTTTGAATTGAGACTATGCTTTTTAAACTTCCCTGGGTATATTTTGTTCCGTTCCAGTTCTGGTATCCATAATATTTTCTTTTCCAGTTTAATTATCGTTTTGACTGTTTATATTTTTAAATACATTTGGAAATAGATCTTGTGCAATAAATTACTTATTTGGTTCAGGTTCTGGTTATTAGTAATTCACGTTCTGTTCTTGGTAGTTATTTTAGGCAGGCTCTTGGTTGTCATTATTGTTATTCGGCTGTTAGTAATTTTAATTATCGTTATCTTCGTTCCAGTGGGAATATGGTATATCACCAAAGTCATAATCATTGAAATGATCATAGTAAAGGTCATGTTATTTGGCTTTTAATTGCTCCTTGTAAGCCACTGGGTCCAAATCTGGGTTATCATTATGCTGCAATAAGCCAGCTCCAGGCGCGAAAATTGATTCTTTATTACCATGTTGTTCCTTTTTGACGATCGGGACTCTCGCTCCGGTGTGGTCCCCCACTTCAACGGCCTGCACGTCTCTGTAGGTCGTGAACTTATTTTCGATGTACTCCTCGTCCTGGTTTCCTCTCCTCAACGATAGTTCGGTGTTAATGCACTTCTCGACGCTCGGCGGGATGACTAGTTTCTAAAAGCACTGTCTGGTCTGGGTGATGCTTATTTCAAGCTTACTCAAATCAGTTTGCGTTTCAGCGTGCGACAGAGTCCGTTCGTACTGAATGCCGTTTTTGACGTCTTTCAGAAGATCTGTGTTTATTATTTCGTACTGGGACCAGCAGTCTTGTTTTTACACATCTTTTATTTCTTATGATAGCACCAAATCAAGTTAAATAAGGTTCATTCCGGTTTGAGTTATAGAGTTGCGGAAGTCGCCCATTTCTTTGTTCACAACGCTCATATCGGAATCAGAATAAATTTAATCTAGTGATTCTTCTTGATTGTATTCTTACATATTTTATTTCGACTCTATATTTGGATCAGATTATTACTAATTATTATGGAATTAAGTGTCTTATTCTATCTAATTTTAGTCGATTTATTACTATTTTTAATTTATTTAATTGCTTTTGTTTTCTTCTGTAGTATCTATCATATTTCTCATATTATTTCCCGAATCTGATTCTATCATCTTTCTATCAACTTAAGCTTTCCTTTATTATTAAAAGAATTCAATCATTCCATAGTCTTATTTACTCATTTTAACTTCAAGCTCCTAACATTTAACTTTAGTGACTCCGATTATTTGAAAATATTTCTCTTTATTCATATAATCCATCTAATATGTTGTAAATGGCCCTTTGAAAATATTGTCTGTATCTAAATAATGCCAAATATGATTATCTTCAGGCAAGTTATATGTCTATATATTTTATAAATTATTTTCTGTTTAAAACTGTTAGTTATTAACAGATAACTCCAGAACATCTTTATTTTGGTCAACGTATACTATAGCGACATCAGCTTTAAAATCAATATACTCATGATAAGCAAGTGGAAATATTCTCAATTTATTAGCTATATTATTAGTTTTTCTAAATTCTTTTGTGTTAGAATCAACATTTCCTTCATATTCGCCTCCTTAATACCACTATTCGCCCACATAATATTCCACTTTATATTTTGTTACCCAACAACAATCTTTCTTTCCTTGGGTTATTATGAACCCGACATGAACTAAACCGCAGAAGTCAAACTCAAGATATTAACCGCAAATCTTCTATTAGTTATATGGACACCAACATTTTTTCCCATCTAAATGCGATTGGCAGGCTCCATACTCTTACTCTTTATTAGCATAGCAGTCTGATACTGTTCTCATTACAATAGGGAACGTTTTACTTAGTGCATGGTCGTTATATTATTATTGTATTACAGTTTCAGTTGTCGTGTTTTGAAAGCTTTATATGTTTTCCGACATTTTGATTCGATTGGAGTGGTATCCATTTAATATAATATTGTATTTACCCTATTTTGTTAGAACGAATGTAATATTAAATACTTTAAATCTTCACTTCTCAACAACGAAATTATATTTAATAACCAGAGGTTGTTAAAAATAATAGTAATTTAAAATCACCATTTGAACTCACAGATTCTGAATTTACCGAATCGGAGCCTGAAATTTCGTAGTAAATAATTCATAATGATTCTGCTAGTTTTGACATTGAATAAGCTCCCGTGAGATTATTTGGTGAAAGTACAGAACATATTGCTTCTGATTCTGAGTGTTCTGATGAAGAAAAGTTTAAGAAGAAGTTTTAAAAGGCAATGAACATAGCTAAATTAATTGAAGAACTGTGAATTTAGATTAATATTAATAATTTATTGTAATTCAACTACGTTATTAGTATTCAACTTTTTATTATTCAAATTAATATGTTGCAAGTTGAATTTCTCTGTCAGTAAACAATAGTAAACATGTTGTTATCGTCGAATACCTTCGAAACATAAATTTCAAAAATACATTACTGATAAAGGTCAATTTATTTCTTAATTTCTTAATATCTTTTAGTTCAAAACATTTGAACAGTAAGATATTATTAAACATTATTATTCTTCTTCAAAAAGTAAGAAGTGAATTGTAGTAAGTAGTGAGTTTAGATTCATGCATAATATAATTTTTACCTCATATCAAGATCTTCAGCCAAAAAGCTTTTTTAGTATGTAGCTGATTCTATTCGTTATTTTCTTTGGGCTTTGCGAATATTCTGGTGTGAGACTGAATTCTTTGTCAAGCTATTCTTTAAGTTACTCTTTGCTTAGTTCAGGATGCGTTAACCTAAGTTATTCTGCTCTTTCCCGGACAGCTTAAATTTTTTCTGGAGACCAATCATCTAGTTCATTATCTTACAGGGTTCTAAACATTTAACTAACTTATTTTTCGGTCAATCCTAATTATGCTGCTATTTTCCTGAAGTCTAAATGTATTCGTTTAACCTCAGCGTAATACTATCTGTAGTTTATTAACGCCTATCTGAGTGAGTCAGTTTTGAGGTCGTTTCTGCCTTCATTTTGGAAATGGTCGTTGATAGCCTTCAGTATCAGTTCTTTGAATTGAGACTATGCTTTTTAAACTTCCCTGGGTATATTTTGTTCCGTTCCAGTTCTGGTATCCATAATATTTTCTTTTCCAGTTTAATTATCGTTTTGACTGTTTATATTTTTAAATACATTTGGAAATAGATCTTGTGCAATAAATTACTTATTTGGTTCAGGTTCTGGTTATTAGTAATTCACGTTCTGTTCTTGGTAGTTATTTTAGGCAGGCTCTTGGTTGTCATTATTGTTATTCGGCTGTTAGTAATTTTAATTATCGTTATCTTCGTTCCAGTGGGAATATGGTATATCACCAAAGTCATAATCATTGAAATGATCATAGTAAAGGTCATGTTATTTGGCTTTTAATTGCTCCTTGTAAGCCACTGGGTCCAAATCTGGGTTATCATTATGCTGCAATAAGCCAGCTCCAGGCGCGAAAATTGATTCTTTATTACCATGTTGTTCCTTTTTGACGATCGGGACTCTCGCTCCGGTGTGGTCCCCCACTTCAACGGCCTGCACGTCTCTGTAGGTCGTGAACTTATTTTCGATGTACTCCTCGTCCTGGTTTCCTCTCCTCAACGATAGTTCGGTGTTAATGCACTTCTCGACGCTCGGCGGGATGACTAGTTTCTAAAAGCACTGTCTGGTCTGGGTGATGCTTATTTCAAGCTTACTCAAATTAAAGTCAACCATCGTCCACGATTCTAGCGTACTTTGGCCATTTTCAGCGTGATATTATGTTATCACGATGAGATTTGGTCGATAGTTAATTGTTTTGTATTGAAGTGTGATGTATATAATAATATTTTTGAGAAATAAAAAATAAATGAACACTCCACACACTTGCTTTTGTAATGGTGCGATAGAAATCTAATCAATGACAGCAAGGACTTAGAAAAGATCCTCCAAAAGTATAGCCGAATGATAAATATACTATTTATAAGTTATATAATACATCATATTACATTCTTCATATTTAGAAATAATATATGATTAAACTATTATATAAAAGTATACAAATACATGTGAATTTAGACATTTAGTCATTGATTCTATATATTTACATATATTCCGCTGTTAGTTATATTTTCCACTCCAAAGCTAGCGTGTCAACACAAATGTGGCGCTACAGCTTATCATCGTCTCTATCGCGCTACAGCGTCTTTTGTTGATTCTTATCGTCTATTGGTTGGCTTTAACTCAAATCAGTTTGCGTTTCAGCGTGCGACAGAGTCCGTTCGTACTGAATGCCGTTTTTGACGTCTTTAAGAAGATCTGTGTTTATTATTTCGTACTGGGATTATTTATCATATTCTTTTTATAACAGTAAGGAAGAATTAGGAAGGTTATTGTCTGTAGTATCTTTATTTTTGTCAATTATATTTTATTGAATTTGAACTTGTTTACGAATAACATTTAATTCAGTTTATAACTTGATAATCTCCGATTTTTGCTTTATAATTTGTTCTTCGAGTAAATTTTCTTTATTTTTAGCTTATTTTTGTTAGCTTAATAATTCTAATAGTGATTTATCTCTATCTGTATTTGTCTGATCTCGTTCTTCTTACATCATTTTAATCTTTTATACTAATTAAGTTACATTCTGTTACAAAGTTTCGCCACGTTGCTTTTATTATTAAAGCTATGTTTCTAACATTTTAATACGCGGATCTGTATCATTTATGTTTTATTTACATTCATTATCATGAAGAGAATCCCTGGTCAAACGTTAGTATTCATCAACTTCAGATAACCCTTCTCTGTTCCATACCATTCCAGTAGGTTTTTGATATTTTGACTTTGCTTTATTTTAATCTGAATTGGATTTGTTTGAAATTTTTTAATCCGAATCAATTTACGTTAAATTTTATGTATCTACTTTATCAATAACTTTTTGTTTTTAGAAGAAATCTGCCTTACCATAATCTACATCATTGAGCTCTATTTCAAAACCGCGACATTTGACTCTAATAACCACCATTCTTTAAAGATCGCCATTTTAGTTCATAGTATCCATATCATGACTAGAAAATGGACCTTTGTATGTTCCATCGGAATCCAAGTATGTCCATAAGTTTGAGTTTTCTTCATTTTCTATGTCCGACATATCTTAAGTTAAAGATGTGGTATTATTAATTTTTTATTAATGAAATAATATAATTAAAATGAAAAATATTATTAGTATTAGTATGACATTAAATATTTCTAAATACTTTCTCATGTTTTGTTTAGAATATAATTATATAGAAATGCATCATTACATTCACTCATTAATCATACAACTTTTTAAGAATGTAGTTGATTTTATTTGTTATTTTCTTGGGGCTGTATTAGAACTCGCTTGAAAGGTTGAATTCTTTGTCAATCCATTTTCTAATGAGTACCTTCCTGTCATCTTTACTGTATTGTGTGTACTTTTCCCATAATTCTTTGGCTTTATCAGTAACTTCTTAAATTTTTTATTATGGCCAAGCGTCAAGTTCTTAGTCTTGTAAAGTTCTAAACATTTGACTAACTTCTTTTTCAGTCAATCCTAATTACGCTGCTATTTACTTAAATTTCAAGTGTATTCTTCTAATTGCGTAGTGCCTACGGTAGTTCACCAGCGACTCTTTAAGTGGTTAATTTGTTTGCTCTGGCATTCCTTGGCTTAGGAAGTGTTCATTGATTGCTTTTAATATCAATTCTTTAAACCGAGGCATTGCGTTTTAAACTTCTTTTGACGTTTATTTTTCTGTGCCGGTTCTGGTATCCTACTGTGGTCGCCAAGCCAACTTTGATTTCAAAAAATACTAACTATTTCAAAACTATTTTTTGTATTAATTTTAACTATATATTAACTCAATGTTTAGTAGCGTCTCCTTTCTATTTTATTACTTCTTCTAACCTTTTGGGCATAGAGTCAATCAAATGATTGATGATATCTAACGAGATTTACTCCAACGCCCTCTTTACTTCTTCATTTAATAAGTCATATGTGGTACATTCTTCAGGGGAAATGTTTGACTTCAGTGGATTCCAGCAGTGAAAAAGTGGATTTAAGTCTGGACTCATTACTGGAAAGCGATAGAGCTCAATGTTGTTAGCAGTATAAAAGTTTTTCATATACTTACTAAAATGTGTCGGGGCGTTATCTTGTTGCAACTTCAAGTTATGCTATTAAGTGATGGAAGTGTAACTTGTCTGAGAACTTAAGAATTGACAATTGAATTCATGGTCGTACCGCACGGCATAAACCATAATGGACCCTTATATCTATAGCTAATCGTACTATAGATCATGCACGAAAACAGTCCATATTTTACACTTCGAGAAAATACTTCGGATTCCACTCGTCTTTAGGTGTTCTGAGCACTCTACTCGCTCGATTTGCATAGCATTTTGAGCGATACTCATCGGTATACTAAAAAGTTCTCCAATATTCAATTGGTTGTTTCAGGTTCATTCGAGCAAAGTTCAAACTTTCCAATTTATGCTTTTCGGTAAGTTTTGGCTTTATCTTAGCAACATAGAAGCTTAAACTGAATTTGGCCAGGAGACGAGATACCGTTGTTAGAGACATGGAAATTCCACGAAGGGCTTAGTATTTTTCAGCTATGATTCGTCGAGTTTCGAATCTATGGCTCTGGCGATATTTAACAACGCGAAAATCTCAGCTTAGTCAAATTTTCTGACACTATTATCGGCATGAGAAGCTTCTAGCTTGCCTGTAACTTCAAAGTGCTTAAAAATGGAATAAACAGTTTGGAGACTACATTGAAGGCAACAAGCAATGTATTTCTTGGTTGCAACAGTTTGTGATTCTGTTTCTCACATTCTCATCATTATGCGACGCTCTTGTATTGTGATCCGTCGGCTTCGTGTGTGCTTCGTCATTTGAAGGATGAAGTGAAAAAGAAATGAACCGCAGAATTAATTGAATATGTTATAATTAGCATAAATACAGTGATTTAATTTTCAAGCGCAATTATTACATAAACATTTGTTAAAATCAAAGTTGGCTCGGACACCACAGTAGTTATTCTAAAATACCTCAAAATCGCTTTAATCATAAACTTCACCGTTGGCAAAGAATTGCTTATTAGTTTCAGGTACATCAGGTACATCAGGTATTTCGGGTATAAATGTAGGTGGTACGAAGTTAGTAGCTTAGTTTGGTTACTAGATAGTTGTTTTTTAGTTATTAGATTTGTTATTATTTGGTTATTGATTGTAATTTGAATGTTGGTTATTACTTTAATTCAAATTTCTATTTTGGTAGTCGTAGTTTTAATAATTATTTTAGTATTGTTCAGAAGGTTCTTGCATTTCTATATATTGGTTGTCTTCTTATAAAGGACAAATATTATACTCAAAATTTTCATCATATGAATCGTTTTAATATGGGTCAGCGTACATATCTTGCAATTTTTTAATTTATTTTTCTCTATACGCAACAGGGTCCAAGTCTTGGTTCAAAAACTGTTGTAGCTCATCAACTCCGGGTGCGAAAATGGATTCTTTCTGGCCGTGTTGCTCCTTTTTGACGATCGGGACTCTCGCTCCGGTGTGGTCCCCCACTTCAACGGCCTGCACGTCTCTGTAGGTCGTGAACTTATTTTCGATGTACTCCTCGTCCTGGTTTCCTCTCCTCAACGATAGTTCTGTGTTAATGCACTTCTCGACGCTCGGCGGGATGACTAGTTTCTAAAAGCAGCTTCTGGTTTAAGTAAGACTGTTTTCAAGCACACTCAAACCAGTTTGCGTTTCAGCGTGCGACAGAGTCCGTTCGTACTGAATGCCGTTTTTGACGTCTTTAAGAAGATCTGTGTTTATTATTTCGTACTGGGACCAGCAGTCCTGTTTTTACACATCTTTTATTTCTTAAGAGATAACAGATGCAATTTAGACTATGTCCATACCAGTTTGGACTATGGCATTGCTGAAGTCACCCATTTCTTTATTCACAACGCTTACATCAGAATCAGAATAAATTTAATCAGATTCTTCACGATTTTATTCTTAAATAGTTTATTTTGACTATTTATTTGGATCAGATTACAGTTATGGGATGTGGAAATGATTTTTCTTGTTTACTATGTGAGTAATTATATATTAAAATATTTTGCCACTTCTAATGCGGATGACAAATTCCAATAAATAATCTCAAGTTGGAGATTATTCATGAACTACTCATTAACACAAGAGGGCCAAAAATAAGATTTCGATCGTATTAGATCATAATCGACTATTCAAAGTCGGTATTTAATATTCCAAAAAGGAAAAATAGAAATTACCACATGCAATAAAAGGACGGCAATGACAAAAATAAACACGGTAGAAGATGTTTAGGGAAGGTCAACTAATTCACTTAACAAACTTAGGCAGTTCTGAAGCGTTTGTATTCTCTTCATTTCTGGGTCCAACGGAGGAATTCATAAAATATTGTACCAATCTGAACTAGTTATATCACTTTTTTAAGATGTCCCTGTGTAATTTCTACGTTTTAGTCAACAAAGCTAATTTATGAAAGATTTTATCTCGAAAATATATGGAGGTTAAGCTGGATTGGAGAAAAGAATAAGAGGATCCAACAATTGGTGTACGGACGCAATATGTAATTTATAACTAGTAGCGCAAGCACTGGACCTACAGAGGACCTCCATGTTCATCTTCACCTGGGTCAATCTAAACTATTTTATGTATTTCTTAATCACGAAAAACAATGGAGGACTTTTTCTTTCAATCTCAACCGGGAGCTCAAGATGAAGTATGGGTACTTCGCTTAATTAGAATTATAATTCAGGTAGTTACAGTCGCTTTCATTCTCAATATACAAATAATGAATGCATTTTTGTTTCTTGAAGAATGGAATCAAGTGGGTTAGTCGGGCCCAGCATTAAATAATATATTGATGCTACTCTAAAACAACAGTTATTTTACTTATGATCTTCCACTTCCATTTCATAATGAGAAATCAATTTTCTTGATTGTTAAATTATACAACGTTGGGTAAAGTTGAAACTTATTATTGAAGTATATACAGAGTTATATACGTTAATTATTGTAGCACAGCTATCCAAGGCTCAACCAGGCCTTGATGTGATTGAAGCACTTTACAAATCAATAGTAAATAGAGTTAGTGAGTGCATTGATGAGGAGGGAGAACACACTCATTATTGAGCCGGACAGTGATATAAGTAAGATTCAAATAATAAACTTCATTCTTCTTCCTAATTCAAAAAAGCATTTCGAGGGCCCAGCACTGTAATACTTGTTTTGATTTTGATTGTGAGGCTCAGAGTCTGAATCACTTTAATATTCTACTTTTTAGTTTTTGAAAAAATCTGATTTTCCATAGTCTTTTTTATTTAATTAAACTTAGGAGCCGCGACATTTTACCTTGGTGACACCAATCCTTTAAAAGTCACCATTTTAGTTCATGCCATCCATTTAACTACTGGTGAACGGACCTTTATAAATATTGTCAGAATCCAAGTATTCCCACAAGTTTTCTTCACTTTCTACGTCAGACATACCTTTATATGAAGTGGTGATATTACATTTTGTCGTAAAATAATACAAAATATAATAATATCGTATTATTAAATATTTCTAAATTTTATTACAATACCTCGAATACTAACTCCAGTGAGCAAAAACCGATTATGGCTCAAATTGAAGAACAAATTTGGTTTTTCATTTCAGTTACATACCCATTTTCTTCAAATATCAACAAATTATTTCATAACTTAATATAATGCACACTATATATTAGTTTCTGATGTATTTTTTGTATGTTGAGTCCTATATAGTCCTTGTGTGCAGATTATCTGTTCACGTTTGATACTATATTTAGAATTATTAATTTCAATTGAAATCTTAACTGAACTTTAAGGGTATTATCTCATTTCATTTTCCAATACTTGATATTATACAGTTTACAGCCATATTTTAACCCACTCCACTCCAGATGAATCAGAACAAATCCAATCTAAATTAGAACTCTGTACAAAGCGACCCTTAAAACACAGCAAAAATTCCTTAAAATACTTAAACAGCAATAATAAACGAGTAAAGCAACAGTGAAAGCGAAATATTGATCGAGAACTCGGACGAAATCTACGTTGAAGAAACGTCCGAGGAGGAAACGAACACCATTGCGAACACCGATTAGTACTTTGAGGAGCAGAACTTTGGGTCGCAAATGCATTCTACCAGAAACGTGCCGAAGAGCAAGCTAATATAGTTCGAGGACGGTTTGCTTCAAGCTTTCAAATAGCAATTTAATATTGAATTCAAGACCATAAAAGAGGCCTTCGCGCACTACAAGCAGTAGAAATTAATCAGCAGCAGTAAAACAAAACTTAATTTGAAGCTTCTCGCTGCCTAGTGCGATTTAACGGACGAAATCTGCAGAAACCTCTTCATGAACACCGAATCTGTTTATTTCGACAAATGGGATTCGAAAACGAAACAAGGAGTGGCAGAAAAACTCACCGAACTCTGGAAAACCGAATAAAACAAAACGAATGCAAAACAAAAAGTTCTCGCCGAATTCAAAATCAAAGAACAAATAAACAAAAACTACCGAGAAATGAAAAACTTCATCCACTACAAGTTGTTGCTTTTGGAACGCGCGTCACTTAACGCTCAAATTGATGAAGTGGAAAAGAAAAAAGATCAATCAATTAATAATGCTAAAGACACATAAAATGTTTAACCAAAAGATTAAACTCATAAAAATAAAGAAACAAAAGAAGAAAATTAAACACAAAATAATGAAACATAGAAAAATAAAGATGAACCAAAAGATGAACAGAAAAATAATGCTAAAGAATTAGTCAAGGCTCAAAAATAACTGAATGCTGATTAAAAAGATCAACTTCAAACTTAATAAAACAATTTAGATACTGCTCAAAATAAAAGCATAAAAGAAACAAACGATGATCTGAATACCAAAGAAAACGACTCAGAGCCAGAAGCAGAAATAAACAAAAGAAACAAAGACAATATAATTGAAGCTACCAATAAACTACTTGAATCCGCTCCGAAACAAAGTGTTGAAAGTATTAAAAAACCAGAAGGAAGCGATAGCTGGCACTATGTAGACCTGAACGGCTAGATTTAAGGCCCATTTACAGCTAAGCAAATGAACAAGTGGAATTACAAAGGTAAGCTACCAGTGAATCTGCTCGTATCCAGCGGGAATTACTCGTGCAAACTTCAGGCCAAAGATCAGTTCTAAACCAATTTCTTCAGAGAAACTGAGAAGGGAAAGAAAGTTCTCACTGATTTCTCAAAGGTTGACAGAAAACACGAAGGAATTAACCTTGAAGACATTTTGATGCAAGAACAACAAATTTAAGCAATTGCAACCGGAGTCACTAATTAAAAGAAGCAAAATGTTACCAAGAAAACACCCTAATAACCGAATTAGACCCAATAAATAATTTAAACGAATTAAAATTTAACTGATAAAAATGAGAACGAATTAAATCCAGAAGCTGAAAATAACAAAACTGATAAACCAAAAATGGACAAATAGTTTATATTCGATTATGATGCCATTGATGGCTTTGATTTAATATAGCCAATGGATGATGACCCTTAAATTAACGAGTAAACCGAATATGCAGAAAGTTAACCAACGGATAACGAAGCAATCTCTTACATATCGCATCACGATCAATCGATTAATCAGTCCAACTCAATAGCGCCAACAAGCAGTGTGCCGACATCTACTAGATAAGTATATTCAACATAGGAAATATTCAATGTCAGCACTGAAAGGAACACTGATACGTCATTCAACCTAAGCGCTATAGTATCTCAAGGGTAGTAAAAACTGTTTGAATAATGTGTGTTAGATGCAATCAATATGCACTTTGGACTAACAGAAAGTATTATATTCAGTGACTTAAAGGCGGCAGTGAAACATTATCGTAGTCGTATCACTGGTAAAGATACCGGAAAAACAACTAAAATTTAGCTGGATTTAAAGGAAATAGCAAATAAATGCGGTATGGAAGTAAAACTATGCAACTAAAACTTTTAAACGCTTTTGGCTAAGAACCTTGAATCTTGGGACGAACAGACAAAATAAAATCTTATTAACAGAATTCATGAATTGTGGCATTAAGACACTACTTCCAGTATCGAAGATAAAAAGAAAGCCATTAAATAAGCAATTAAAACTGAGTTCAGTTTTAAAGAACAAGCAGAATTTGACTATAAACAAATAACTAATGTTATTAACTACTAACTCACTACATTAGCCAAAAAATATAAGTGATTTTTCCTCAGTGGTTTTGTTCCCATATACATTTAAAGTTTCAGAATATTTAAAAATATTTAATATATAAATATGTTCTGATATATATAAATATTGTCGTGGTAAATAAAATATTATATTTATTACCACTCCAATCAAGATATTATGCCAGAAAACAAATAAATCATTCAAAATGCAATGCCTAAATTCAACTTATTGATATTGAAGGCTATCAACGAACATTTCCTAAGCCAAGGAATGCCAGAGCTTACAAATTAGCCACTCAAAGAGACATTAGTTAATTATCGTAAGCAATACGCAATTAAAAGAATACACTTGAATTTTAAGTAACTAGCAGCGTAACTAGGAGTAACTGAAAAAGATGTTAGCCACATGTTTAGAACATTACAAGATAACGAATTAGATGCCTTACCAGAAGATACAGCAGAGGCAATTAGATAAAGAATTGAATTATAGTGGGCACAATATTCATAATATAATAAATTTGATAGGGTACGTTTAATAAAAAACACCATTGAATGTGATTTCAATCTAGCAAGCTAATTTTAATGCAGCCCCAGAAAAATAACAAATAAAATCAATTTTATCCTTAAAAAATTATAAGATGAATGATGTTGTTATAATGTTTTTATTTTAGTTTTAAAATTACAGAAGATAATTAATATAATATAACTATAATATACTATAATATCTTGATTATTGATTATCAGGATGATATAGGAATTCCATTGATGGAAGGTGAAATAAAACGAAATATATTTTTACGGGCCTTACCTGCTAGAGCTATTTTTCGCTTTCGATAGTCTTAATGAAGAATGTTTGTGCCGTGAGAGATATATATTTAATAATATATTATTGTAGACACGAGAAGAATAAAATATATTGACAAACATGAAATACAATCATCAATGTTTATGTTATAGTTACCAACTTAATAGATCTTTTGTCGAGCAATTTCTCTTGAAGGCAAAATTAATTTTTACTGTTTGTGAAATACTAGTGAAATGCTAGTTTGATCTAATTTACCAGTAATAATGCATAATCTGTATCTTATAATAGGGTTTACTCCTGTGAAATAAAAATGACTCAATTAACTGTAACCTTATCATCAGTACTAAGGCTCAATTCAATCATTCTTTCTTCATTTTATAAATCATGATAGTAGATGTTAAGATTGAGCGAAATCTTTTGTTAATTTTAATATAATCAAAATTCAAACTTTTTAATTCCCGTTTTCAGCTTCAAAATGAATACACGTTCAATATTTATGAACTGAATTCGGATTAAACAAAATTTAAAGTTATTTACTTTTATTTAATTCAAAATTTAACAAACTGGAGTGGACAGTTTTATGTTAGTAAATGGTAAATCTATTTCCCTTAACTAAGTTGAAACACCCTAAATTAACGATTGATTATTTATTGCGAGTTCTTAACCCTTATCAATAAAGAAACAACCCCATGCATTTCAGCAGTATTTTAAAACTACTTCTTAAATCATAGATTCCAGTTAAATATAGTTTATAATGGTTCAATATCACTCAGAGTTAATTTTTATTAGACTTATATGAATATAATGCAATAATAATGAATGACTTAAAAACACCGCTTAATAACATCGCTGACGTTTGTTATTTATAATTTTATTTGTTAATAATCGATGTGTAATATAATTATATCATAATAATAAAAGTAATTCCACACCAGTCAAATATGTAACCTATTGATATAGTAGATTAAAATAAAATATTTGAAACATTTCCTAGGCGCAAGAAGTATACCGAAAAAGATTACGAACAAAAACTAGCGCTCGTCCAGATAATCAACCAGTTGTGGCGCTAAAACAAACAGATAGCTCCAGACATAAGAGAAGAAAAAATCAAACAGTGGCTGTACGACGAGAAACAGCGGACCAAACAAGTGACCAGCCTTAAAACGAAGGACATCAACAACCTAATTTACTACCAGCTGCAGAAGCTTAAAAGGAACGAACTGAATCACGCGCAACAGAGCCAAAACGCCATCCGCAACGATAACTCGTCTACGCTGTAACTCAACGTTCCCGACGCGAAATAGCAAAATCAAGAGAGTTAGAAAGTTACGAGAAAGGTTGATAAACTCGAGTACATCGAATTCAGCGATGAAAAAATAGTGTCGGTCAGTCCCGAGCAGAAGAACACCGAAAGCTTTGCATTCAGCATATCCGACGATAGATTCCAAATATACGAGTTCAAACCACTAACATGCGCGAACACGAGCCACGACGAGCAGTACATGCAGCGGCAAAAGGAAATGATCCAGCAGTAAATCAAGCTGGACCAGAAGCAAAAGTTCGAGGCCTGCGTGCTAGAAGCGATTAACGCGTACTACTTCATGACAGAGGGAGTCAAGTTCGCGACCATCAACGAGGCCCTGCTCAACTACCGGAAGTACGTGCTCGGCCTCGGCTCCGGCAGGCCCTCCAAGATCCACTTGAACCTGAAGAAAATCGCGAACACCTGCGAGATAACCGAAAAGCAGTGCGTGCAGCGGTTCCAGACCCTGCTCGCGAACGCGGGCGAAGAGGTAGACCAGTGCGTGAAGCAGCAGGTGGTGAACAGAATCCACCAACTCGTCAAAGAGATGCAAAGCAGCCAGATCGAAGTCGCGCAGTGCTTCAAGGCGGAGATGAAGGAAGAGTGCGCAGACAGAGACAAGCAGATAAAGCAGATTATCGAAAACGAGTTCCAATTCAAGAAGAAGCCGAACATAAACTTCAAGCAAATAGCGAACTTCATCAACTACCACCTCAAAAAACTGAAGGACTGAAATCAAATGACTCACTCAACTGTAACCTTATCATCGGTACAAGGCTCAATTTCTTCATTGCATCATCATCATCTCATAAATTATGACAACAACAAATCCACATTTTATACTGAAAGATAAAATATCATTGGAATTAAGACTGAACCTAAAATATTAATTTAGAAAGTATTAATTTTGAAGATTTTAACTAGCCGATGAGGGGATTTATATATTTTATGTGTTTAATTATTTTGCGCTCAGTTCTATTTCGTCTGGGTTAAGTCTAGCTAGCTAGGAATTAAACACATCAGAATGATTTAAAACTATTTAGTAAGCAATTCTAGTCGTTTAATAAACAATATGTATAGTAAAATGATAAGGTATAATCCTTATAGTTCAACTTTTACAATGAAAACACCTTGTCAGTTAGATTTAAAAGTATTAAGCAAAATGTAAATAAGCAAAATTATATTCATTTAATGTACAGTATATTAAAATTAAATGTAATTCGTTGTAGTTGAACTGTATTCATTATGTGTTAAACTTTCACATTATTATTTCTGAAATCTTCTTATTATTTCTTATATAGAGAATTAGTGTCATCTATGAGCAATTGATTACATTACACAAAATCAATCTCCACTTCAAAATGAAAATGGCTGAAACCCAAGATGACCTATAAAACCTAATAAATTAGTTACTCGTTCTAACATCGCTACAGCCAAAAATACAACAATCAACCCAGTATCCGCACGATTTAGTAACAGATATCTCGCAATATCCAGATCAATTCCAGAATAGTTGGAATTAGTAAACCGAAAATTTAGTGTAAATTCCCGAAACCGCGAATATGCACCAGCATCACCAGCACTAGTCCAGCCAGGGCAAAATGGCGGAATTCGAAGACGAGCTGCTGCACGCGATTTCGGCCTACTTCAAGTAGACTTTTACGAACCTGAGAGACGCGATCGTCTTCCACAAGAAGTACTGCTACGACCAGGGCAAGAAGATCCAGCTCAACTTCAAGGCCATCGGGCAGAAGTGCGGCCTGAGCGAGGTCGCGGCCAGAAACGCGTTCGAAACCTCCAAGCAGAAGCACCTGGACTCGCTCGACCACGCGGCCAGGAAGCTGCTGCTGCAGCGGATTAAGGAACTCTGGAGCCAGAGCGACCTGACCGGAGACCACAGAACCCAGTTCATAAAAGAAGAAATCGAAAAGGAGTTCAGATTCGTGGAGCAGCACAACCTGAACTACAAGGCGATCACGAACGTGGTCAACTACCAGCTCCGGAAGCTGGAAGAGAAAAGCCTCAAAGAGGAACAGTGATAGAATTTAGATGAATTTAGCAATGTTTAATTTAGTATTATATAAAAAAAGAATAACAATAAGATACAATAAGTTAACTATATATTGAATGTATAAAAGTTAATTGTTAATCATTGTAGCTTCCTAAGAATGTGGTCAATTTTGTTTTATATTTCTTTGTAAGTGTACTAAACTTATTGTTTTAGACGAAATTCTTGTTCAATTTTTGCTTTGATTAATTTTTTCCTTTTAGCTATATCCGGTTCCTGTTCTTATTACCATAATTCAAGAATTCTAGCTTTTACAGCAGCAACAATTTTATCTGGCCAAGATTCTAACTCCTTTCCTAAAAGAGTCTAGAACTTTTGTCTACAATCCTTTTCAGATATTTTACCGTCACTTGCTATTTGTTTAAAGTTAAGATGAATTTTGGTTGCTTTACCATCTTCTGTGCCGACAGTTTAGTTTCTGTAATAAACAAGAGCATCTTCAAGTGTTTCAAACTCTATATTAAAATAATTTTTAATTGCTTAAAAAACTACAGTTCTAAATACAGCCCACTGATTTTCTGACCAGCTTTTTGATTCTGTGGGAGGATTAGTAATTTGTTCAGGTTTTTCTAGCTTTGTTAATTCAAGCTTCGATTATTCTTATTCAGGCATTGCTTATTCATTTGTTGATTCATCAAACGGATAATAATTAATGCTTTCATTGTTTTATTCATAATATTGTTATTTCTCTTAAGTATTTACTTGTTGTTATGATTTTTGTACATTATTTTCATTGAAATTAGTATGCGTCTAATTTTCAGGTTGGTTATTTATTTGATTGTCTTCAATTGGTCTTTAGTATTCATCTGGTGATCGACGGAAGAAATCATCAACATCAAATAAATCATAACAAGTTTGATTTTAGTCAAATTCGAAATAGTAAGCTTTGTTGGTTTTTGGTTTTTCTGTTTCATTCTTCCCAGCTTCAGGATTGAAATCTGGGTTTTAATTGTGTTTCGAGTCGCCAGCTCCAGGTGCGAAAATTGATTCTTTCTGATCTTTCTGTTCCTTTTTGATGATTGGGATTCTAGTCACAGACTGTACTCTAACTCCTACGGCTTGAAGGTCTCTGTAATCAGTGAACTTGTTCTCAATATAGTCTTAATTGTCTATATAGAGATAGTCTTTGCCCTGTCTTCGTAATGATAGATATGTGTTTATGCCTTGACACCTGGTAGTACGGCTATCTTATCAATTTCATTTAGGATCGCATTAGCACTTTTTTATTCTTTTGTCAAGTCACGTTGAACAGTTTCATTTTTGACTTCGTTGACTGTACTAATTTCAAATTTTATCAGTTCACTTTATGTATATTAAAACACGTCAGTTTGCGTTTAGGTTTCAACTAGTATTATCTCATCCAGGTCTTTGAAGAAACTGGTCATCTTTGTGTGTTCTTACTTCAAAGTGAAGAACTCGCCAAGTCCTTGTTAAATCTTTAAACCAAGTGGAAGTTTCTACTTCATGTTCCACGTGTTCATTTAAGCGCTAGTGAATGGACCGCGTCTGATTTTATTATTGTCAATGTAGAACCAAGCACTTTTTTATGACCGGTTTTGTTCAGTTTGTGCTGGTTGCTTTTTTATTAATTGTTCATTCATTTGTGTCTGGCCAGTGTGGTTACTCTTAGATTTTGGTGATTAATATTGTTCCACTTATTCTTATTGTTTATCGGCTTCAAGTCTCTTCTTTTCTTCTTCTTGATTTGATTTGTCGTCGCTAATTTGAATGCTTTCACTTTCTTCTTCTTATTCTTCTTTTACACTTTCACTTTCTTCTAAAGCAAAGTCATCTTTTTCTTTCGTTTTTGTTTCAAATTTTTCGACATCTGTTTCTTTTTGATTTGTTTCTTTTTATGATTAAATCGTTTAATTAGATTATTATTAAATTTGAGTTTCTTTTTGATCTTCACTTTGATTTTCGTTTATTTTATTTTATTCCTCTTCAATTTCATCGTTTTCGTTCTTTTGCGTTTGCTTGTCCTCGGTTGGGACAGTGTAGGGCCGAGTGAAAACGATTCCGTTCTGAACGCAGTACCCCTTCCCGGTTTAAATAATCGCATTTGAAAAGCCACATCGTTTGACCTCGTTGAAGACGGTAATTGACTGTTTCATCTGCTTTTGGAACTCGGCGTCGTCTGAGGTGGAGGACTCCTGCTGGACGTTTTATGTTTGCTTTGGAGCTTGGTTTTGAGTTTACTTGGACATATAGGAAGATTGGGCTGTATCTTCTGGCTCAGAAAAAGATGAGGAAGAAGAGGATTCGCTGTCTGACATTGGGAGTGGGAAATAAAGGTCAAAACAAGTACATTTATAGATAGCTGAGAGAAAAATTTAAGGTGTCATTATTACTACATTGCCTCGAATACAGACCCCACCACTATTCACTTACACTTACACATTCTTATTCAAATTTTAGTGCCCACTATTAAATTGAAAGGGTCGAAATGCATCATTTTGTTAGTTTGTGTTACCTTGGCTTTATATAGATTCAAAAATATAAAGTGTCACTATTTTAACTTTAGCCAATTGAATAAAACTCGCTTTGATTAATATTGATATAAATATATTAATTATCATCTTTAATTGCGTAAATTATCAATATTTAAAAACTCGTTGCTTAAATCTTAGTTTATATTCTCTTTAAGTCTATTTTTGTTAAATATCTAAACGACCGAATGGTGAACTTTACTCATTAAAAGTTCTTATTGTTTAGTTTAACATTATGATTTGACACTTTAATAAAGGTTAATTTCCTTCATATTTCTTAAGCTTGAAATTAATTATATTGGTTTTGTTCCAATAATCACTTTTAATGATGCTATAGATATGTAGTTTAATAGTTATTTTATGCAGATCGATACGTATTTCCTTAATTTAAATCCAAAATTACTACAATACGATAATAAATATACGGTATAATATTACTAAAGTTGATTTATCCACTCACTTAACTTTCGTTTAAACTAGTTCAGTAAATATATTCTGTTAGAGTCAAACTGGAATCAGGATGTGGTAAAGTACATTGAATACAATATGTTTAACGACAAACTATGATTTGTTGAACTTGTATAGTTAAATTATAGTATATCCAATATTTCTCTAAATATCTGTCTGGAAAGAAATATAGCAGGGATTGTGTTATAAAATATGCTGCCAATTTGTATGTGCTATATAAGACTGATTTAATTTAGAATTTAAATGTTGCTATTGTATACATAATGTGTTCTGGTTATTTAAAACATATTGGAGAACTCCATAGAATTTTCGAATAGTATATTCAAGTAATATCTACTGATGCTGTTCTTTAAAATTCAAATTTTCGAATTAGATTCTTGCTTTAAATGTCAAAGTTGTATAATATGCCAGCTGTATACTTTATATTTGTAAACTTGTAATTATTCACTATGTAACTATTTAACGTGTTTCCGTAAATTTTTACTGAAGTAAATTTTAAACGAGTGTATCTTAACATAATTTATCAGATATTTAATGTGATAAGATCGTTGATCTGCGGCATCCGGTCACATTTGCGTTGTCCCATGTATTAAATAGCATTCTGTATCTTGTCCCATCTATCAGTTATATATTCTCGAAAAACGCTATATTGGCTGGCGATATTTAGGTCGGGCGCGATAAGTTGATGCCTTTACATTTATGACTTCCCACCTCTAATGTTGTGCTCTATTGTACTCAGCGAATATTTCCCCGGTCTTTACGGAAAGGCTTTGAGAGAAGAACTGAAATCTGTAGCTTCACAGAACCACAAGCAACTGAGCTATGAAAATGCACGCACGGTGATGTATAACTACATCTACAACAACCAATCTAACAACTCTGTTATGTGTGTATACACAGGATTGAATTTGAAGTTCAAATATGAGTCGACTAACCCAGATGCTAACGAAGAACTCAACTGTGAACACACTGTTCCACAATCATTTTTCAACAAAAAGCTTCCCATGAAGTCTGATCTCCATCACTTGCGCCCAACATGGAAACCCGCCAATAGTGCGCGTTCAAATTTTCCGTTCAAAAATATTGAAGAATCTAGGGTAGACGAGTACTATGGTAACAACAAGCAAATTGTGACAAGAAAACCTGATGACGTTGAAAACTGGTCAAAGCTGGACAAAAACACCAATTTCGAAGTCAGAGAAACCCAAAAGGGAGACACTGCTCGCGCAGTCGCTTACTTCTACGTCAAGTACCCAACCCAAGCCGGCCCTATTACTAAAACATTCTCCAACATCGACAACCTGATCAAGTGGGACATAGAACACCCACCAACCGATTTACAACTTGAATAGTACAAGAGAGTTGTTGAAGAACAAGGTAATGTGAACCCGTTTTACGAAGAAGTCGGCCTCGTCGCAAGAGCGTATTGCGACATGTCCACAAAATATCCATGCTCCATTTATGAGTGATGTTCACCATATTTTTAGTTGATAAATGAAAATATATATTCACTCACTTAACTTTCGTTTATACTAGCTCAGTCTTCTGTACAGGAACTGTAAGTTCACGCGAATGATCATTAGTTTTAGACACACCTATGTACGTTAGGCGCACTTCCGCAGCCAAGGCAACCAACGACTCGGGTACAAGCATCCAGGGGCGTAACGCGGCTGCTTCGTGAACTGATCTATACAGGAATCTACCTGTGTCGTACCATCTGCGTTTCTAAGGAAGCAATGGAGCGGTTGCCGCTTTCCAATCCTGAAGGCTCGTTGATGGCATGCCCTTAGCCATACCGATCCTTGACGGCAGCTCAGCACTTGGAACCGGGGGATTTTACCTTCCGCAACCAAAACCATTTTTTGGGCGCATCTCAGGTATGTAATTAATGAATTTAGTGATGTTTAAATCACATCAATTTGTATACAAAGAAAATCAAAGAAATATAAAGAAAGTATTAATTTTGTATAATTTTGTCATATCTATTTAAAAAAGAGAAACAATTAAAATGAATATAACAATAAGTTAACTATAAGATGAATATATAAAAGTTAAATGTTAATCACTGTAGTTTCCTAAGAATGTGGTCAATTATGTTTTATATTTATTTGTAACTGTACTAAACTTATTATTTAAGATTGAACTCTTATTCAATAGTAGCTTTTATTTACTTTTTCTTTTATGTAACATCAGGTTACTGTATTTCCTAGCACAATATTAATACTCTAGCTTTTACTACATCAACTACTTCCTCTGGCCATGATAATAACACTTTTCCCAAAAGAGTCTAGAATTTCAAATTGCATTATTTCTCTGATATTTTACACTCGCTTGCCATTTACTTGAAGTTCAGATGAATTTTTGTTGCTTTTCCGTCTTCTGTACCAACAGTTTATTTTCTGTAGTATACTAGAGCTTCTTCTAGTGTTTCAAACTCAATTTCGAAATAGTTTATAATTGCCTCGAAAACTACGGTTCTAAACGCGTCCCACTAACTTTCCGACCAAATTTTTTATTCTGTAGGAGAATTAGTAATTTATTCTGGTATTTCTTGTACTTCCTCTTTTTCAAGTTACTATTATTGCGGTATTGCGTCTTCATCTCTCGATTCGTCAAACCAATAATAATTAGTGTTTTCATTATTTTATTCATAATATTGCTATTTTTCTTATGCTTTTACCTATTATTAAGTTTGCTATTATTACGATTCGTAATGTGTTGGATAGGATTAAGCACTCGTCTAAGTGTTTGAAAAATCGCCAGTATTATTATTTTCGTGAGCTTGATGATTTCCTTGTTGAGGTTAATTTGTTTTTACAGGTTCGTAAGTAAGGTCGTAATCGTAGAAGTCGTCACCAAATAAGTTAGTCTTGTTCGTCTTTGGTTTCCCAGTCACATTATTTTCGGCTTCCGGGTTTTCAACGTCGTTTGTTTCTTTTGGGATATTATTATTTTTTTGATTTTATTCTGTGTGGCTTGTTTGCAGCGTTGATTTCTTAGTAGCGTTTTATTTCGTTTATCCCGTGGTCCCAACTTCAATCTGAATTTATTACGCACTTAGAATATCCTCAACGTTAATTACTTTTTCGCCCTTCATTTCAATCTTAATCTGTTTCTTTTGTGTTTAATTTGTGTGTGTTGCGAAGAAGTTTTCTCTGAGTAAATCTGTGTTTTGTAGTTTGTGAGAGAATTTGCCGCAGGAAACGAGTAAATTCTCGGGCAGTTTTCCGCTTTTGTTCCACTTGTCCATTTGTCTGCTCGAGAAAGGCCCTTGGATTTGGCCGTTCATGTCAACGTAGAACCAGCTTGAATTATTGGGTTCAGTTTTGTTGTCGTTTTCTTTGGTTGGTTCTTTTTGGTTTTAATTGTTTTATTGGTTTTAATTGGTTAACTGGTTTTTAGTTGAGGGATGATGGTTGTGATTTTCTGGAGTGTTTTCAATATTTGCGCTTTATTTTGGAGCTATAACGATTTTGTCTTTGATTCTTGTGAGCACTTCTGTTTCTGGCTCGGAGTCGTTTTCTTTGGTGTTTAATACAATATCATCTATGGGTTGATGTTTTGGTTCAAGCTGGATTTTGTTTTACACTTGTTCTACTTTTATTGTCTGGATTTGAACTGTGTCGTTAATTTGTGTATTATTATGAGCTTGCAATTTAAGAGTTTCGTCTTGTGTTTATAGAGCGTCTTATTTTGTTGTAACTTTATCAGTTATTTAATCTGTTATTTCTTCAACATTTGAAGTCGAACGATTTAATTCGGTTGGTTTTTATTCATTTATTTATGTTTTTGGATTGAACTGTTCAACGTCTTCGTTTTGGAGCGTTTTTTCGTTTAGTTTCTCGGTTTCGTTTTAATTCATTTTTGTCTAGAGCGGAGTGGATGAATATTATTATGTATTATATATTTAAATATCTATATTTATTAGCCTAACCATTTCTTTTTGGGACTGAATATATTATTCAATTTCAATCTCTAAGATGAATACAGTAAAAATACGGGTTTGTGTGGATTGAGTATGCTTTATTATTGACCATTTAGAAAGGAAAAGTGAGAATCAGAGGAAAATGATAGAGTTATATTTAGATTAAATTATTAATCAATATGAAAATATTATTTTGAACACGTTGAGAAATAATTGTGAATTAGCACATTTACAAACAATTGATTTGAATCCCAAATAAATTTCCACTTCAATTATAGATGACAGATATTATATAAACAACGAAAAATAACTTAAGTAATGAAGAAAGTAAAATATTCGAAACATTGCCACGGCGCAAGAAGTATACCGAAAAAGATTACGAACAAAAACTAGCGCTCGTCCAGATAATCAACCAGTTGTGGCGCTAAAACAAGCAGATAGCTCCAGACATAAGAGAAGAAAAAATCAAACAGTGGCTGTACGACGAGAAACAGCGGACCAAACAAGCGACCAGCCTTAAAACGAAAGACATCAACAACCTAATTTACTACCAGCTGCAGAAGCTTAAAAGGAACGAACTGGATCATACACAACAGAGCCAAAACGCCATCCGCAACGATAACTCGTCTACGCTGTAACTCAACGTTCCCGACGCGAAATAGCAAAATCAAGAGAGTTAGAAAGTTACGAGAAAGGTTGATAAACTCGAGTACATCGAATTCAGCGATGAAAAAATAGTGCTGGTCAGTCCCGAGCAGAAGAACGCCGAAAGCTTTGCATACAGCATATCCGACGATAGATTCCAAATATACGAGTTCAAACCGCTAACCTGCGCGAACACGAGCCACGACGAGCAGTACATGCAGCGGCAAAAGGAAATGATCCAGCAGTAAATCAAGCTGGACCAGAAGCAGAAGTTCGAGGCCTGCGTGCTAGAAGCAATTAACGCGTACTACTTCATGACAGAGGGAGTCAAGTTCGCGACCATCAACGAGGCCCTGCTCAACTACCGGAAGTACGTCCTCGGCCTCGGCTCCGGCAGGCCCTCCAAGATCCACTTGAACCTGAAGAAAATCGCGAACACCTGCGAGATAACCGAAAAGCAGTGCGTGCAGCGGTTCCAGACCCTGCTCGCGAACGCGGGCGAAGAGGCAGACCAGTGCGTGAAGCAGCAGGTGGTGAACAGAATCCACCAACTCGTCAAAGAGATGCAAAGCAGCCAGATCGAAGTCGCGCAGTGCTTCAAGGCGGAGATGAAGGAAGAGTGCGCCGACAGGGACAAGCAGATAAAGCAGATAATCGAAAACGAGTTCCAATTCAAGAAGAAGCCGAACATAAACTTCAAGCAAATATCGAACTTCATCAACTACCACCTCAAAAAACTGAAGGACTGAAAGTAAATGACTCACTCAACCTTAACATCAGTACAAGGCTCATTTTCTTCATTCCATCATCATCATCATCTCATAAATCATGACAAACCACAAATCCACACTTTATACACTGAAAGATAAAATATCATAAAATTACATTCTGGAATTAAAACTGAACCTAAAATATTAATTTAGAACTAGCTAATGAGTGGATTTATATATTTTAGCGTTTAATTATTTTGCGCTCAGTTCTATTTCGTCTGGGTTAAGTCTAGCTAGCTAGGAATTAAACACGTCAGAATGATTTAAAACTATTTAGTAAGCAAAATTCTAGTTGTTTAATATACAATATGTATAGTACAATGATAAGGTATGATCCTTATAGTTCAACTTTTACAATGAAAACACCTTGTCAGTTAGATTTAAAAGTATTAAGCAAAATCACACTCATTAAAATTAAAGTATTAAACTTTCACACTATTATTTCTGAAATCTTCTTATTATTTCTTATATAGAGAATTAGTGTCATCTATGAGCAATTGATTACATTACACAAAATCAATCTCCACTTCAAAATGAAAATGGCTGAAACCCAAGATGACCTATAAAACCTAATAAATTAGTTACTCGTACTAACATCACAACAGCCAAAAATGCAACAATCAACCCAGTATCCGCACGATTTAGTAACAGATATACCGCGATATCCAGACCAATTCCAGAATAGTTGGAATTAGTTAACTGAAAATTTAGTGCAAATGCCCGAAACCGCAAATATGCACCAGCAGCACCAGCACTAGTCCAGCCAGGGCAAAACGGCGGAGTTCGAAGAAGAGCTGCTGCACGCGATTTCGGCCTACTTCAAGTAGACATTTACGAACCTGAGAGACGCGATCGTCTTCCACAAGAAGTACTGCTACGACCAGGGCAAGAAGATCCAGCTCAACTTCAAGGCCATCGGGCAGAAGTGCGGCCTGAGCGAGGTCGCGGCCAGAAACGCGTTCGAAACCTCCAAGCAGAAGTACCTGGACTCGCTCGACCACGCGGCCAGGAAGCTGCTGCTGCAGCGGGTTAAGGAACTCTGGAGCCAGAGCAACCTGACCGGAGACCACAGAACCCAGTTCATAAAAGAAGAAATCGAAAAGGAGTTCAGATTCGTTGAGCAGCACAACCTGAACTACAAGGCGATCACGAACGTGGTCAACTACCAGCTCCGGAAGCTGGAAGAGAAAAGCCTCAAAGAGGAACAGTGATAGAATTTAGCAATGTTTAATTTAGTTTAATATATTATATTTATAAAATATTATTTTTTCAATCACTTTAGATTTCTTAGAATATAGTTTATTGCGTTTGTTATTTACTTATAGTTATACTACACCTGTTATTTAAGATGGAACTCTTATTCAATAGTAGCTTTGATTTACTTTTTCCTTTCAGAAATATCAGGTTCTTGAAGTTCCTTCCACAGTTTTACTACTCTAGCTTAGACTGCAGCTACTACTTCCTCTGGCCATTAATTTAACGTATTTGCTTGAAGAGTTTAGAACTTGTGATTACATTCTTTTTCCGTTATTTTGTTGTCGCTTGCTATTTTCTTAAAGTTTAAGTGAATTCGGGTTGCATTACCGCCTTCAGGACTAATAGTTTTCATTCTGTGGTGAAGAATGGCTTCTCGTAGTGTTTAAAACTCAATATCAAAATATTATTTAATAACTTCGAAAATAGATGCTTCGAATGCCTTTTGTTAACCTTATGTCCATTTTGAATCTGTAGGAGAGTTAGTAACTTACTCAACTGATTTTTATTATGATTCATGTGACTCTTCTTCCTGTATCGAGTCGTCAAACGGATGATAATTAATGCTTTCATTATTTTATTCATATATTCGTTATTTTTCTTATGCTTTTACCTATTATTAAGTTTGCTATTATTACGATTCGTAATGTGTTGAGTACGATTAAGCACTCGTCTAAGTGTTTGAAAAATCGCCTGTGTTATTGTTTTCGTGAGCTTGATGACTCTGTTGCGGTTAATTTGTTTTTACGGGTTCGTAAGTTAGGTCGTAATTGTAAAAATCGTCACCAAATAAGTTAGTCTTGTTCGTCTTTGGTTTCGCAGTCACATTATTTTCAGCTTCTGGGTTTTCAACGTCGTTTGTTTCTTTTGGGATATTACTATTTTTTGTAATTTGTAGTTATATTTCGATCTGCGGGTCTTTCTTGGTCACGTTCTGCTTCATTTGAGCATTGGTCCCAACTTCGATCTGAATCTTTTCAACTTCTTCATTTTTCTTAAAATCGTCTTCGTGTTTGTTTTCAATTGGTAAATCCACGAGCTCCTTTTTCACCTTCTCCTTCTGGTCTTTAAACAGTAATGGCAAGTACTACTGTTCTTTTTGGAGCCTGAACGAGTAGTTTCCCCGTTTGATGAGCATATTCTCGAACAGTTTCCCCTTGCTGTTCCATTTGTTCATTTGTTTTGTGGAGAAGGGGCCCTGGATTTGGTCGTTCAGGTCCAGGTAGTACCAGTCGTTTTCGTTTTCAAGAATAATTTCAACTTCTTCTTGATTTGCTTTCTCGTTTATTTTTGTTTCGGGCTCGGAGTCGTTTTCTTTGGGCTCATCTTAATTGTCGTCTTTGGATTCTGGATTAGCATTTTGTATGTTTTGAGTTTGTTAGTGTTCTTTTGATTCGAGCTTAACATTATTTTCACGAGGTTCTGTTTTGGATTTATGGGCTTCATCGTTCCCCGGTTTTGGAGCATCTTCTTTGGTTGAAACTTAAGCCGTAACTTGGGCAGCTATTTCCTCAACATTTTAATTGAGGGTATTTTAGTTGGCTGACTTTTCTGTGTTTATTTGTATTTTGTGACTGAATCGTTCAACGTCCTCGTTTTGAGGCGAAATTTCGTTTGGTTTCTCTTGGTTGCTTCGGCTCATTTTAGCTGGAGTGGAGCGGAGTAATATTGTTATGGCGTATAGGAAATATTTAAATATATCGTTTGTTGAGAGCTTAACTCCCTTTGAGGACTATTTTTTGAGAATATTAAAATATGAACACAATAATATTTTAGATACATTCAAACACAATTCAGTTAAAACTGATTCACACAAAATCACTTTAGTTTCCTAAGAATGTAGTCAATTTTGTATTTTACTTCAATCCAAAATATTTATAAACTTATTTGTTACCTGCCGTAATATGTTTTACTTTATTTTTGTGCTCATCTAAATCAACCAAAAGTTGTTAGAAAACCATGTTTGTTATAAAGTCGTAAAGTACGTAATTCCATTGTTCCTATAACTATTGCTATAACTATTGCAATATATGAGAAATAGATAAATGAGCAATAATTTTGTGAGATGGTTAAGTCAAAGCTATATTCTAAAATATAAGATTTCTTAAGGGTAATTAATCTATTTGAGAATCATTAGTAAACTCAGAATAGGATACTATCATCAGTTTTAGGTTCTTTGAAATTTAGACATACATTCAAAATAGCTATGAATACGTGGTTATTTTCCACTTCCAATGTCAGATAGAGAGAATAGCCAAGAGTCCACTTCTTCTGACGATGCCGAGTTCCAGAGACGAACTGAGTAGTCAGTTAACGTTTTCAACAAGGTCAAACGCTGTGGTTTCTCGAACGCGGCTGTATAAACCGGGAAGGGATATTGCTTTCAGAACGGAATCGTCACTGTCCGGTGCTACGTTATACCAACAGATAACAAAGAAACACAAAAGAACGCAAATGAGTATAATGAGTATAATGAAGCACAAATAATAAAATGAAAGTCAAAGATATTAATGAAAATGTTTCTATTCTGTATATTTTTTAATTATTTATGACATTATTAAATAGTTTGTACTTTTATCTTAATTCTATTTCTGTAATCATGTCGTTATTATAAGCAGATATATTTTGGTGCTCAAGTCAAATATATACACTGACAAATCTTTTTATCTTATATCGTTTTTGAATTATATTATTATGTATCTATCTACTTATGCCCAGTGAATTATATCTATTACAGTATCAATATAAGCTGTAAATATAAACATTTATAATATTCCTTCAATCACTTTAGATTCCTTAGAATATAGTTTATTTTGTTTGTGATTTCTTTATATCTGTATTATACTTGCTATTTGAGATGAAATTCCAATTCAATAATGTCTCTAGTCTAGTCTTTCCTTTTAGCAATATCAGGTTCTTGAAGTTCCTTCCACAGTTTTAGTATCCTAGCTTTGACCGCAGCTACTACTTCCTCTGGCCACGGTTGTAACTCATTTTCAAGAAGAGTTTGAAACTTTTAACTACATTCTTTTTCAGATATTCCGCAGTCTTTTCCTATATTCTTAAAGTTCAAATGAATTCTGGTTGGATTTCCTTACACTCCAACAACACGTTAGCGGTAGTAAATGAGGGCTTCTTCAAGGTTCTAAAACTAGGTGTTGAAATATTTTTTAATTGCCTCAAAAATAGCAGTTTAGAATTCCATTTATTTATTTAAAGATTGTTATTTTGAATCTGTGTAATGATTAGTACACTATTCTGGTTACGACCTTTTGCTTTATTGTGTTTTTAATTATTATTATTCCAAAGAAATGTTCTAAACTGTGCTAGTTTAACGTTATTAGTTAACATTATTGTTCGTTTCAGTATTTTGAGTTGCTATGACTTGATTGTCTTCTTCATTGGAGTTTTCTTAGCTTCGTTATATTTATTCCATCCTTGCTTCATCCTTGCTTCAAAATCCAATTCCATTGGTTAAATTTTATATTCATCATCACTATCATATCCTTCACTATTTAATTTGTTCATCTTAGGTTTTGCAGTCACATTATTTTCGGTTTCTGGGTTTTCAACGTCGTTTGTTTCTTTTGGGATATGACTATTTTTTGTAATTTGTTGTTACATTTCGATCTGCGGGTCTTTCTTGGTCACGTTCTGCTTCATTTGAGCATTGGTCCCAACTTCGATCTGAATCTTTTCAACTTCTTCATTTTTCTTAAAATCGTCTTCGTGTTTGTTTTCAATTGGTAAATCCACGAGCTCCTTTTTCACCTTCTCCTTCTGGTCTTTAAACAGTAATGGCAAGTACTACTGTTCTTTTTGGAGCCTGAACGAGTAGTTTCCCCGTTTGATGAGCATATTCTCGAACAGTTTCCCCTTGCTGTTCCATTTGTTCATTTGTTTTGTGGAGAAGGGGCCCTGGATTTGGTCGTTCAGGTCCAGGTAGTACCAGTCGTTTTCGTTTTCAAGAATAATTTCAACTTCTTCTTGATTTGCTTTCTCGTTTATTTTTGTTTCGGGCTCGGAGTCGTTTTCTTTGGGCTCATCTTAATTGTCGTCTTTGGATTCTGGATTAGCATTTAATATGTTTTGAGTTTGTTAGTGGTCTTTTGATTCGAGCTTAACATTATTTTCACGAGGTTCTGTTTTGGATTTATGGGCTTCATCGTTCCCCGGTTTTGGAGCATCTTCTTTGGTTGAAACTTAAGCCGTAACTTGGGCAGCTATTTCCTCAACATTTTAATTGAGGGTATTTTAGTTGGCTGACTTTTCTGTGTTTATTTGTATTTTGTGACTGAATCGTTCAACGTCCTCGTTTTGAGGAGAAATTTCGTTTGGTTTCTCTAGGTTGCTTCGGCTCATTTTAGCTGGAGTGGAGCGGAGTAATATTGTTATGGTGTATAGGAAATATTTAAACACGTCGTTAGTTGAGAGCTTAACCCCCTTTGAGGACTATTGTTTAAGAATATTAATATATGAACACAATAATATTTTAGGTGCATTCAAACACAATACAGTTTATAGATTCACACAAAATCACTTAGTTTCCTAAGAATGTTGTCAATTTTGTTTTATATCTATGTATAACCATATTCAACTTGCTACATAAGATGGAACTCAGAATTAATAGTATTCCTAATCATCAATTTCTTTGCGACAATGTTAGGTTCCTGAATTTAACAAATTCGGTTTTCATATTAAAGAGTGAGTTATTTACAGTTATTTTGAAATTCAAAAATTTTGTAATAAATAATTCATACAATCACTAAAGCTTCGAGATTATATAGTTTATTTTGTTGGATATTTATTTATATTTATATTAAACCTGTTATATGAGATGGAACTCAGAATCAATAGTATCCCTGATAACCTTTTTCTTTGTGGCAATGTCAGGTTCCTGAATTTATTACCATAGTTAGTTTATTCTAGCATCGACAGCATCTACTTTATCTTATGGCCACTCTTATAAAATCTTTTCCTGAAGTGTTTGAAACTTTTATCTGCAGTATTATTCTGTTATATCACAGTCACTAGCTATTTGCTAGAAGTTCAAGTGAATTTTGGTCGGTTTTATTGTTTCATCTAAAACATATGTATCTCCTTCTTTTTTAACACCAACAATTCGTGCTCTATAGTGAAGTAAAGCTTCATTGGGTGTTTATAACTGTAAATCATTGAAATAGTTTTTAATTGCCTTGAAAACAGCAGCATTAAATTCGTCCCATTAATTTTCTGACCATTTTGAATCCGTGCCAGGGTTAGTAATTTAGTCATATTCTTTTGCTTCGTTTCTGTTTTCATCTTTTTGTAATTTGTTTAATTTTTAAATCACTAAATCATCAATTGAATCTAAATTCGTTTGTATCTAATTATCAGGTTATTAGTTATTTGTTTAATATTCCTAATTAGGTCTTTCGTATTCATCGGGTTCTTAAATTAAGTCATTAACATCAAATAAATCATAACTTGCTTGATTTTAGTCAAATTAGAAATAGTAAGCATAAAATTAATTTTATGCATCTGGATTTTCACGGTCATTTTAGTAGTCATGTGCTTTATCGATTTTTGGTTTTTCTGTTTCATTCTTCCCAGCTTCAGGATTGAAATCTGGGTTTTAATTGTGTTTCGAGTCGCCAGCTCCAGGTGCGAAAATAGATTCTTTCTGATCTTTCAGTTTCTTTTTGATGATTGGAATTCTTGTCACAGACTGTACTTCAACTCCTACGGCTTGAAGGTCTCTGTAATCAGTGAACTTGTTCTCAATATAGTCTTAATTGTCTATATAGAGATAGTCTTTGCCCTGTCTTCGTAATGATAGATATGTGTTTATGCATTTATCGACACCTGGTGGTACGGCTATCTTATCAATTTCATTTATGATCGCGTTAGCACTTTTTTATTCTTTTGTCAAGTCTTATTGAACAATTTCATTTTTGACTTCGTTGACTGAACCAATTTCAATTTTTATCAGTTCATTTTATGTATATTAAAACACATCCGTTTGTGTTTAAGTTTCTACGAGCATTTTTTGTTTTTATTCTTCACCCGTTTAAATTTCCTTGTCAATAGTTGGAACCGTGAACGTTCTGTATTATTTTCCATTAGTGTTAACTTGATATCCTTTCCCGGTTTAAACAACAGCATTTTGGAATTCACGACGTTCAACAGTCTTTAAATTATTTAACTTTATCTGCTTCTGTTATTCAGAGTCATCTGAGGTTGAGGACTCCTGCTGGGCGTTCTGAGATTGTTTTGGGTCTTATTTTTGAGTTTAATGTGATATTGGTAAAGATTTGGTGATATTTTAAGGCTTAGAAGAGGATGAAGAAGAAGAAGAGTCTTCGCTATCTGACATTGGAGTGGGAAATAAAGGTTAAAACAAGTACATTAATAGATAACTGAGAGAAAAATTTAAGGTGTCATTATTACTACATTGCCTCGAATACAGACCCCACCACTATTCACTTACACTTACACATACTTATTCAAATTTTAGTGCCCACTATTAAATTTAAAGGGTCGAAATGCATCATTTTGTTAGTTTGTGTTACCTTGGCTTTATATAGATTCAAAAAAAATTGTCATTATAATTTCTATTATGAACTGGTTAATTTTAGTATAATTTAAGTCAAATATGCTTTACTATTATGTATATAGATTATTATTATCATCTTCCTAATATCAATATGGTAAATTCGAACAAAAAATAGAATTCAGTAAGAATTAAGAATTTAGTGATGTGTTTTTATTTATTTCTATTTAACATATTCTTATTCAATATATTAATAAGAAAATTTAAAACAGCCTTTTTTCTATTTAACATAAATCTAGCTTCAGAAGAAGGTTAGTTGGAAGAAAACTCACTATCTGACAAGTCCAAAATAAGTACGACCGATGATTGCATGATTGACTAAATCAGTAAATTACATTTTAAAATGAAATCACTAAAAAATCAAGGTATTTTGAAGTATCTATTAAAACATAACTTCTTAAGTTGATAATTGGATATAATAATTGGTCATTTTCCAAGATATTTAGTTAATTAATAGTTAATTTTGTTAGTAATTTATTTGTGACAATATTTTACTTATTGTTTCAACTAAAATTCAGCTTCAAGTACAAGTTTAATTTAATTTTTCTTCTGTTCAACAGTCGACTCCGGAAATTGTTAAGAAAGTTGTTATATTCTTTAAGTTATTTAATTAACACATTCTTAATTAACACATTCTTAAGCAATTTACTTGAAGTTTAAATGAATTTTAGAACCTTTAATTTTATTTTGTGTTTCTTATTGTAAATTTTGAGCGATATTTTCTGCACTTTCTTCGGAATCATCTACACCAACAATAAGTTTTCTATAGAATATTAAAGCGTCTTCTAATGTTTTAAATTCAGTAATTTTTGAGTTATTATTATACTCGTTAGTATCATTAATCATTGTGGACTTATAATAATTATTGATAGCGATTAAAATTATTGGTTCAAATAAATTTGGTTTTTTCATAATTATCAAGTTTTGGGTAACTGATTATTATCCGAATGATTAAGTAGAGTTTCCAAGTAATTTAGTTGCAGAAAATGTTTACTACTCTCCTGGATAGTTAATATTTTCTTAATCGGTATAATGTTCTTTACTTAATTCTTATTCAGCAAAATCAGCATCTTCAAAGTCGGAGGGTAATTCCATTGGTCCAGCTTAATCTAATTCTGGTTTTGTTGTGAAGTTTTTCTCGTTTTATGGATTCAATTCGAAGTTCTATGCGTTATTTGATTTTCCTCCATTTTCAAAGATCGAATCTTGTTTGGATTATTCTTTCTTTTGAATAATTGGTTTTCTATAAATTGGTGTATCATGCGCTTCAACAGCTTGAACGTCTTTAAAAGTGTTGAACGTGTTCTCGACGAACAGTTCGTCCTGGTTTCCTCTTCTTAGTGATAATTCGGTGTTTATGCACTTCTCAAAACTTGGCGGAATAACCAACTTGGAAAAATACTGCCTAGTTTAAGAAACGCTAATTTCAAGATCGTTCAAGCCAGTTTGCGTTTCGGCGTGTGCAAGCATGCATTCGTACTACCTTGAGTTGTTAATGATTTAATCTATGTTTATCTCATCGTGGTCTTAGAAGAAACTGCTCATCTTTAAGTGTTCTTGTTTCAAAGCGAAGTACTCGCCAAGTCCTTGTTAAATCTTTAAACCAAGTGGGAGTTTCTACTTCATGTTCCAAGCGTTCATCTGTGCGCTAGTGTATGGACCTTGTCTGATATTTTTACTGTCAATGTAGAACCAAGCACTCTAAAATCCGTTTTGTTCGTTTGGTTCTAATTTAATATTCCGTTAAGCTTCCGTCATTTGATTTGATTATTCATTTTACTTTGATTCGTCGCTTTCGCTGATAGAAATGTTGATTTCACTTTCTTCTCTGTCTTATTATCTTTCACTTACTTTATTAATTTGAGATTATTCATTCTCACAAGAGCTCTCGCTTATTGAGATTTTGATATCGCTTTCTTCGACGTTTGTTTCTTTTTCTAAATGTTAATCAATTTTACTTTGATCCACCAATTCTTAATCAGTTATTTTTGTTTATTAGTTCAATTACTTTCCGTTTTTCTCACTGTTTGATTCTTCTAGTTTTACTTTAGATTCGTGAGTTTTGTTTTCTTTTGTTTATTCTCCTTAACTTGTTTCTATTTGGTTGTCAAATGGTTCTTCTTTTATTTCGTTTTGTATTTATTACTCGGTTTTGATTTAATTCACTTAAATTTAGTTCATCTTCTTCCTCTCTTCATCCGTTTAACTATTTTGACTTTATTTCATTTATTAATCGTTTTAATGTTAAGTTTCTTTCAATTTTGTATTTATTTTATTCATTTAGTCTTGTTATTCTACATTTATTTCATTTTGTGTTATTTATGCTTTTATTTGTTTTGTTTCTTATTAATTACAATCCGTTTCTTCAAAATTGGTTTCATTTTAGTTCATTTATTCATTTAACATCATTTATTCTTCTCTTTTCATCTTTTGTTCTTATTCTTTAAAACTGTCCGTTTCTTTAATTCCATTTTAACTGTTATCCGTTAATATCTTTTGTTCATTTGATTCGTTTTATTTTATTTCATCCTTTTGAAGACTTTTGTGAACAGTCGGAACTACAACGTCCCTCAGAAATGTCGCGCTCGTCTGAACGTTAGTTTGGCCCGTTTAAACTATTGCGTTTTTGAACTCTCTTTTAGTCACAAGATTCTGTGGAGTGGGCCTTTTTTGCTGTTATATTTGATATTCGAATAGTTGCTGTTAATTCATTTGATCACTTTTGAGTTGAACGGTGGATTGAGCGGATTTGAAGGGGTTGAGGACAGGGCGGTCGCTGGAGGAAGAGGAGGACTCGGACATTTTGTCGAGAATGGAGTGGAAACAAGATGTATTTTGCGGGGTTTTGAGTGGTAGTGAGAATTTTGGTTTTCTACAATAAATATATTATTAAATATAAATAAAAGTGTACAAAGGAATCTACAAATTAAGTGGTGGGACTTGTATGAGATTTAATATGAATATGCAATTGAAAACTAATTCCATGATTTCACTTTTCACAAGTGCTTAGAATGTAATTAATGTGATTGGTCATTGCCTTGTAGTTGTAGTTTTGTTTAACTTTTAAGGTTTTGAAGTTAAACTAACTTTCAATGCAAATTCTAATTTATGACTTCTTTGCTTTGATGTCAATCTCTTGATTTTACTCCCATAATTTTTTGATACTATTATCAACAGCTTGTAACGTATCAACTGGCCACTCTTCAGAGTTCTTTGCAATCAATGCTTGAAATTTTTAGTAACACGCTTGTTCTGACAAATTTAGTTCATCGCCTATGTTCTTAAATTTTAATTTAGCTTTTTTATTATTTGTGGAACCTATGTATTGGTTATAGTGAACTATAGCATCTTTGAGTAAGTGAAAGTTTTTTTAGAAATAGCAATTTATTGCCATTAAAAATGTTTGTTCAATTTTAGTTGAATCGCATTATGAAGATTTTTGTTGTAAATTAACTTTATCGTGTGTGCTAATTACAGATTCTGGGTATTATATGGAATCTCTTAACGACTAATTAACAAGTGACTTTGTTTCTAAAAGTGTTGTAAAATTTGGTTAAGTTTAACTATTATCGATATTTGTTTAAAAATTATCATTTAAGGTCATGTTAATGTATGCTTCTTCATAAAATTAAGAATTTATCTCAACGTTCATACTCTGGTTCGTTTAATCGTTCTAAATATTGTGCTCTGCGTTTTAAACTGCGTTTTTAGCACAAAAACGTTACTTAATGCCCTTAAAATATTAAAGATAGTGCAAACTGGCTTGAATACTAAGCTGGTTCACTTTATTTAAATTATTTAGTTTGCTAAATTTAATTACGAATTTAGGAACATAAAAATGACGCTCTTTACGTTTGATACACGTTTAGTGCTTTATAAACTACACTTTCTAATGGTGAATTTTACGTGCATATTTTTTAATAAGTCTGTAAGAACTGGTAAAATATTTTATCCTTTTGTACATCTAAATTAATTTAATACTTGTTTGAGGACCTTCGCCAAGAAAAGCTTGCGGATTCTCCAATTTAAATTGCTCAACTGCTTTTTAACGTAAAGCTTTATCAGTTTGTTCTTCTTGAACATTTTAATCGGAGTCGTGCTCTGATTATGCTATTTTGAGCAATTTTATTTCTTGTTTATCAGAACTTGACAACATTGCGGTGCTTTCAGAGTTATACACAGCAGCTGGATATTATACTTCAGAATATTATAAATCCATCAATGAAGTGGCGTGGATGCGTTAAAATTGTGGAGTACATATGAATCTTGAGATAATATTATTAATTTTCACTTCTACCAAAATTATTCAGCAATATTCACATAAATAATATGCCATTAGAAAGAATGTCAATTAATCTTTAATCTCAAATTTTAGAGATTATTAATTAAGATTTTGAATTAAAAAGTTACTAGCCATTAGCTTTAATCTGTATCGTTCACTTTCAAGAACATCAGCAAAAAGTTTTAAATTATTTATTTAAAAGCAGATATCTTTATTTAGATATTTTTATTCAATATAAATATAGATGAATAACAAATAACTTCTAAAAATCATCACTGTCTCAATTTTTTAAGTTAATAATTAATTTTATTTGTAATTTGTTTGTAGTCATATTATACCTGATGTTTCAGCTGAAATTCTTCATCTAGTATTAACCTGATTTAACTTTCTTTCTATGCGACAGAAAGCTCAGGTTAATCTTAAGACAGCTGATAATTTATTTATGGAATCCTTTGTACAACTTAGGCAACTATGTCTTTTGGCCATTCAATTAATACGTTGGAAAGCAAAGTTTAGAACATTGAATTACACTACTTTTCTGTTATTTAACATTTTGCTGCTATCTATTTCAGGTTAATATGAATTTTTGTAGCATCTTCCACTATGCATCTTCTGTAATGTATTATCATTTCTTAAAATGAATTAAATCTTAGATTGTCAGATTTTAAAAAGTAATCTTCAATTGCAATTTTAACAAGTATTTTAAATTGTTCTGATAAATTTAATGCAATTAAATTTGAATATGCTGTGTCTTATTACGCATACTCTGAACTATTTGTTCTTATTTGTGTTTATTGTTCAGCGTTCTGTTCTATGTTTATTTAGTTCATGTTTCTTAACGGATAATTGTTTTAACTATTAGTATCATCAGATGAATTATTAGGAATATATTGATTTTATTCAGGCTAATAATAATTTTAATTTTCCTATTATTGCGCATTTCCTTCTTAGTTAGTTTAATTAAAATGATTATAGTCAATCGAATTATAATCATAGTCAAAATCTAATTTATTTTTTATTGGTCTATTATTTATTTATTTTTGTTCAGGATCCAAATCTGGATTTATGTTGTTTTGTTTTAAGTTAGCTTCCGGTGCAAAAATAGAATCTTGTTTGTGTGGTTACCCCTTCTTTATTATTGGTTTTCTATAAACTGGTGTATCATGCGCTTCGACGGCTTGAACGTCTTTAAAAGTGTTAAACGTGTTCTCGACGAACAGTTCGTCCTGGTTTCCTCTTCTTAGTGATAGTTCGGTGTTTATGCACTTCTCAAAACTTGGCGGAATAACCAACTTGGAAAAATACTGCCTAGTTTAAGAAACGCTAATTTCAAGATCGTTCAAGCCAGTTTGCGTTTCGGCGTGTGCAAGCATGCATTCGTACTACCTTGAGTTGTTAATGATTTAATATATGTTTATCTCATCGTGGTCTTAGAAGAAACTGCTCATCTTTAAGTGTTCTTGTTTCAAAGTGAAGTACTCACCAAGTCCTTGTTAAATCTTTAAACCAAGTGGGAGCTTCTACTTCATGTTCCACATGTTCATTTAAGCGCTAGTGAATGGACCTTGTCTGATATTTTTACTGTCAATGTAGAACCAAGCACTTTTTTATGATTGGTTTGGTTCGGTTTGTGCTGGTTGCTTTTTTATTAATTGTTCATTCATTTGTGTCTGACCAGTGTGGTTACTCTAAGATTTTGGTGATTAATATTGTTCCACTTGTTCTTATTATTTCAGTTTATCGGCTTCAAGTTTCTTCTTTTCATCTTCTTGATTTTGCTTTTCAATTGCTTTGTCGTCGCTTTCGCTTATTTGAATGTTTATGTCACTTTCTTCTTTTACGCTTTCACTCTCTTCAAGGACGGTGTTTTCATCTTTTCCTTTCGTTTTAGTTTCAAATTATTCGACATTTGTTTCTTTTTGATTTGTTTTAGTTTCATTTTTAACGGTTGAAATTAATTATTTTTATGCTTCATGTAAGTTCTCACCGATTTGAACGTTTTTGTCAACTGTTGGAGCTGTGACTAACCTGATCATTACATCTTTGTTCTGAACACAGTCGGTTCCGGTTTAAATGATGGCATTTTATAAACTGCTGCGTTTAGTTGTATTTATTTAAACCGTTTCTTTTAAGTTTGTGGATTCGTTTTGATTTGATTTTGATTGTGTTTTGTTTTCATTCACTTATATTTGTTCTTCATGAATTTGAGTCCCGATTTCATCGTTTTCGTTCTTTTGCGTTTGCTTATCTTAGGTTGGAACAGTGTATTGCCGAGTGAAAACGATTCCGCTCTGCAAGCAGCGTCCATTCCCAGTTTAAACAACCGCGTTCGAGAAGCCGCAGCGTTTGACCTCGTTGAAGACGGTATTTGACTGCTTCATATTTTTTTGGAACTCCGCGTCGTCCGAGGTGGAGGACTCCTGCTGGACGTTTTATGTTTACTTGGGAGCTTGGCTATAAGTTTTTGTTGATACTGGGAAAGATTTGGTGATATTTTAAGGCTTAGAAGAGGATGAGGAAGAAGAGGATTCGCTATCTGACATTGGAGTGGGAAACAAAGGTTAAAACAAGTACATTTATAGATAATTGAGAGAAAAATTTAAGGTGTCATTATTACTACATTGCCTCGAATACAGACTCCACCACTATTCACTTACACTTACACATACTTATTCAAATTTAGTCTAGCCTACTATTAAATTGAAATGGTCGAAATGCAACATTTGGTTATTAGTTTGTGTTATCTTGGCTATATATTTTTTAATGTAGATTCAAAAATATATATTGTCATTGGTTTAAAACAGCCTTTAATTATGGTTAAAAATTAATTACCTTCTAAGTTCATATTCTATTTAATTCTGTTTTCGTTTAATATATAAACGAACTTTACTGATTAAAAATTCTTATTATTATACATATATTATCATATTTTACTCTTTGAGAACCATTTTACGTTTTTATCTTAATAAGTATTTAGAAGAATAATTAAAGGTCACTTTACATATTTCTTAAGCTGATAATTTATTTTATTAGTTATTTCTTTATAACTACAGTCAGTCCAGATTGAGAATGCACTTTTTGTGAATAAAAGGACTAAAAAGTTTTTGTTCTGTATAACTAATTATTGTATCTATATTGACTATTGTTTATTATAGGTTTTCAACAACTGCCATATGTACTTCAAAAATTCAAATTATTAAAATATGAGGTTTTCAATATAACTTCACTAATAGAAGTCGTACGCCGCTAACAATAATATGATAAAGGTTTAACATTATATGCATATACATAACAGAGTAATCTTCTTCTAATCAATCTTAGTGCTTACATAAGCCAAATTCTACCATATTTTGACTGTTTTCATTTCATAACAATATTGAACTTTAAATTTATAAAATAATAGTATATATCGAATATGCAATGATATAAAATATTTAAATAATTTTTGTGAAAAAAGTTTCCGAAATTCCGAAATTGTATTTTACATTTATGTTCGAAGTATAAAATTTGTATGCTGATAGCAGTGTTCTTCAAAATTGGTGCAACTATGTACCATTATTCTTGCAATGTATTATTAAAGCATTTATTCATTTCATTTCATTTTACGGTTTTTAAAGTCATTATTTGATTTTTGTTAAAATGTCAATAATTTCAAATACTAAAATGCAAATATCATATAACTTTTAATATATTTATTAATCAAAGGTAGTAATAATTAAAAATTTGAAATATCATTCCAATCTGAGCTATGCATTATAATGGTCATATTTGTGTTTTTGATAGAATTGATAATTATATCATCGCTGTAACTCTTGAGTTTATCTTGTATTACTGATTCGTGAGTTTTGTTTTCTTATTAATTTGTCTTTTCATTTTAACTTGTTTCTATTATATTCTTTTTACTGTCTAGTTATTCTGTATTTATTGTGTTTTGTACTATTTCCTTTATTTTGATTGCATTCTCTTCAATTATACTCATCATCTTTTTCCTCTAGGTTTCATCTGTTTAACTATTTTGACTTTATTTCATTTATTAATCGTTTAAATGATCAGTTTCTTTTTAATTTATATTAATTTAATCTAGTTATTCTACATTTATTTCCTTTTTCGTTATCTATTCTTTTGTTTGTTTCGTTTAACTATTTTCATTACAATTACAATCAGTTTCTTCCAAATTGGTTTCATTTTAATTCATTTATTCTTCTCTCTTCATCTTTTGTTCTTATTCTTTAAAACTGTCAGTTTCTTAAATCTCAGTTCCATTTTAATCGTTATCTGTTAATATCTTTTGTTAATTTGATTCGTTTTAATTTTCATCCTTTTGAAGACTTTTGTGAACAGTCGGAACTACAACGTCCCTCAGAAATGTCGCGCTCGTCTGAACGTTTATTTGACCCGTTTAAACTATTGCGTTTTTGAACTCTCTTTTAAGCACAAGATTCTGTGGAGTGGGCCTTTTTTGCTGTTTTAACTGATATTCGAATAGTTGCTGTTAATTCATTTGATCGCTTTTAGGCTAAATGAAGGATTGAGCGGATTTGAAGGGGTTGAGGACTGGGCGGTCGCTGGAGGAAGAGGAGGAGGACTCGGACATTTTGTCGAGAATGGAGTGGAAATAAGACGTTTTTAAGCTGGGTTTTGAGCGATAGTGTTAATTGTGGCTTGTTACAAGAAAATATCAAATGTAAATACTCAAATATGTAAAATATTATTGCCAGGTTATGCACAAAAATAGTTTTGCACTATAATTCACTTACATTTATGATATAAACGAATTATTTAACCTTTATTTTAAGCATCTTCGCATAAATTATATTAAATTATAGTATATCTATAATATCTATATATAATATCTAAATCTATATATCTATAACATAATATATTATAGTAAAATTAGTCTTAAAATAAAAGCGATATATTATTTGGTTAGTGAAATAATAAGTCATTCATTCACTTAAGATTTTTGAGAATGTAGTTGATTTTGTTTTGCATCTCCTTGTATTTGTATTCGACTTGTTGTTTGAATTGGAACTCATTTTCGATTGTTTCCTTTATTAATTCTTTCCTTGTGGTCTAATTCTACTCTGGAAGTTCGTTCCACAAAACAGGTATTCTAGCTTTAACACGTTCCACAACTTCAATTGGCCAAGGTTTCAACGTATTTTCAAGAAGGGTGTAGAATTTTTGTCTGCAATCCTTATCTGTGATAATGTCACTCTCAGTCGCAATTTGTTTAAAGTTAAGATGAATTTTTGTTGCTTTTCCGTCTTCTGTACCAACAGTTTATTTTCTATAGTAAATTAGAGCATCTTCAAGTGTTTCAAACTCAATTTCGAAATATTTTTAAATAGCTTTGAAAATATTTTGTTCGAATTTATTCATAGAATGTTGTGATGAAAGTGATTTTCTTTTCATTACTTTTTAGTCGGTATTTGTTTGAGTATTAGTTCCGATAATTTCAGATGTATTGTATTCGTTAAACATTTGATCTTAGACACTTTATATATGTAAGATTTTAGTTACATCTCCTGTATATTGGCTCTGATCAATACAAATTTCTGCATCTTCATAAAATGCGAAGTTAATTTCAACATTTGCAAACATATTTGATTATTAGTTCTATTCAAATTAGTTTTGAGAATAATTTTCAACATTTTCCTAATTCTACTCAGTTGAGTCGTTTCCGGTGATTAGCTCTAAATTTGTTTGAGGGCCGATAATAGAATTGTCTTTCGGAATGTTCAAATGAGTTTTAACTTCGAATTCTTGATTTAATAAGTTTTTAAACTCTATTTTTACAGATTAATCGCATTATATGGTTTAAGGATCATCAGGTTGCACATTATTTTTTACTGTGTACGAAGATTAATCACACTGTTAACTATTACTTTTTGCGTTTTAAGCCGTAATATGATTACTACATGTATCAGTGGAATCCGATGTTACAACATTTAACATATCTATGAAGTACTGGAGTGGGTGTGTACGTATTTGGCAAGTATACAAAAGTGTGTTAATTTCCATCTCTCAATAAGCAACATTTAGCAAAGAGTTCTATTTAAAACATACGTATTTAATATATATTAATTGTCATCTTTAATTGCGTAAATTATCAATATTTAAAAACTCGTTGCTTAAATCTTTTATAGAGTATATTATCCATTTTTTTAAATTGGTTGCTCAAATCTAAGTTTATATTCTATATAAGTATGTTTTTGTTCGTTTAATTAGTAAACGACCGAATGGTGGACTTTACTCTTTAAAATGTTCTTCTTATTTACATATTTAATTCTTTGAGAACCGTTTTCCGTTAATATTGAAATAATTAATTACGTCTCTGAGATTCTCTGAGTATTTAGAAGTATCGTATGCTGTAGTTTTTAACAATAATAATTTAATTTTTCTAACATATTTAGAAAGCTAGTAATTTATTTAATTGTTTCTTTATAACTGTATTATATTGCTTTTGTATTCTTCATCAAGAGGTGTTTTACGTGGTTAAGTGGTGTTTTTCGTACTATGAGTTTTCGTACAAGATTAGAAATGATGAAACGACTTAACAGCAAAACACACTACGCTTTGGTTGGCTTCATTTATTATTTATAATATTTCATAATTAAATTCTTCAAATCACTTTAGAATACTAAGTTAATAATTAATTTTGTTTGATATTTCTTTATAACTGTACTAAACTTGCTATTTTAGACGAAATTCTTGTTCAATTTTAGCTTTTATTAACTTTTTCCTTTTAGCTATGTCCGGTTCCTGTTCTTATTACCATAATTCAAGAATTCTAGCTTTAACCGCTGCTACAATTTTTTCTGGCCATGATAATAACTCCTTTCCCAAAAGAGTCTAGAATTTTTAATTGCATTCTTTTTCAGATATTCCGCATTCTTTGCCCATATTATCAAAACTTAAGTGAATTTTAGTTGCATTACCTTCGACTCCAACAATATGTTCGCGATAGTAAATAAGGGCTTCTTAAAGTGTTTAAAACTATATATTGAAAACTCTTTTAAGTACCTCAAAAACTATAGTTTTAAATATGCTCCATTAAATTTCTGACCATTTTGAATCTGTGCCAGGGTTAGTAGTTTGATCGGGTTATTTTTCTAATGACTCATATTCTGGTTGCGCTTTTTCGTAACTTAATTCTTCAAATCCTATCTCTGGAACTCCATCAAAAGGCCCTTGATTTGGTTGTTAGTTATGGTCTTCTTCGGATTGACGGTTGTCACTCTAATCATTGACATCATTGACATCAAAAAAATTATAATTAACTTATTCATAGTCGACGTTAAAATAGTTGTCGGTTTTTGGATTTTCTGTGAGTAGTTTATCAAATTTAGGTGCTTCTGTTTCATTCTTCCCAGCTTCAGGATTGAAATCTTGGTTTTAATTGTGTTTCGAGTCGCCAGCTCCAGGTGCGAAAATGGATTCTTTCTGATCTTTCTGTTCCTTTTTGATGATTGGGATTCTAGTCACAGACTTTACTTCAACTCCTACGGCTTGAAGGTCTCTGTAATCAGTGAACTTGTTCTCAATATAATCATAATTCTCAATATAAAGACAGTTTTTACCTTGTCTTCGTAATGATAGATATGTGTTTATGCATTTCTCGACACCTGGTGGTACTGATATCCTCGTAATTTCATTTCTGATCACATTAGTACTTATTTCACATTTTATCAGTTCATTTTATGAACATTAAAATATGTCTGTTTGCGTTTATATTTCTACAACATTGCATTCATAAGGAATTGACTTGATATTCTGTTTGTCATAATCTTCTTCAACTAACTCTTAATTTTTATCTGTATCTTTAATGTCTATTTACTTGTACTGCTTTGAATTGCTTATGATTTAATCTATGTTTATCTCATCGTGGTCTTAGAAGAAACTGTTCATCTTTATGTTTTAATTCAAAGTAAAGAACTCGCCATTACCTAGTTAAATTTTCAGAGTTGGTCGGAGTTTTGATTATCTGTTCCACTTGTTCATTTAAGCGCTAGTGAATGGCCCACGCCTGATATTATTATCGTCAATGTAGAACCAAGCACTTTTTTATGATCGGTTTGGTTCAGTTTGTACGGGCTGTTGTTTTATTAATTGTTCATTCATTTAAGCCTAACCAATGTGGTTAGATTTTGGTGCATCCACTTGTTGTTTCAGTTTATCGGCTTCAAATTTCTTCTTTTCTTCTTCTTGATTTTGCTTTTCAATTGCTTTGTCGTCGCTTTTGCTTATTTGAATGCTTATATCACTTTCTTCTTTTACGCTTTCACTCTCTTCTAAAGCAAAATCAACTTTTTCTTTCGTATTAAATTCTTCAACTTCTGTTTCTTTTTGATTTGTTTCTTTTTGTGATTAAATCGTTTAGTTTGATTCCTGTTAAATTTGAGTTCCTTTTTGTTCTTCAGTTTAATTTTCGTTTATTTTATTTTGTTCCTCTTCAATTTCATCGTTTCCGTTCTTTTGCGTTTGCTTGTCCTCGGTTGGGACAGTGTAGGGCCGAGTGAAAACGATTCCGTTCTGAACGCAGTACCCCTTACCGGTTTAAATAATCACATTAGAAAAGCCGCAGCGTTTGACCTCGTTGAAGACAGTAATTGACTGTTTCATCTGCTTCTGGAACTCGGCGTCGTCCGAGGTGGAGGACTCCTGCTGGACGTTTTGTGTTTGCTTTGGAGCTTGATTTTGAGTTTACTTGGACATGTAAGAAGATTGGGCGGTATCTTCTGGCTCAGAATAGGATTCGGTTGAATAGGATTCGTTGTCTGACATTGGAGTGGGAAATAAAGGTCTAAATAAGTACATATATAGATAATGGTGAGATAGATTAATGTATAATGCTCTTGATATTCACATTACGGTACAGAATGTTCACATTACGCAACAGCATGGTCATTTGTTCATTATTACTGTATCTTAACTTAGCTTTGGTTTATGAGTTATATCCATATTCTTAGATTTATTTAATAGCATAATTTATGGCTAAAATTACAATAAAGAATAAAGTAGAATCAATCACTTATAAAACGGCTAAAATGACATGGTGTTTTGTGAGGAAATAAAATATTATAAAAATCATTTTGTTACAGTCTATTTATTTCAATTAAACGTATTAACTAAGTAATAGAGAAAATTTGAAATTTATTTAGGTTTAAACGTTGATTGCTTGAAGTTAAATTCTTATCGAAGCTGATTATTAAGTTCTTTTCTTCTTTCTTCTATAGAAAGTTATGATTGCCATTATGATTTCCAAAGTTCATTTGCTCTTTTTTCTACAGCTTATTTTGTATCTTCATCTAGATCATCTAAATTATGTTCCTATAAATTTCTAAATATCTCACCGACACGCTATTCTGTTAACCCTAATTATATCCCGATCTCTTTGAACTTCAATTTGATTCTACTTTATTTTTCTGGATTTTTCCATAAATACTTTCTATATTTACTTATTGTATCTTAATCTGTATTTCCTTAATATTCATTTAACTATAATTCCTTGAAACTATTATTGATGCTTTCAACAGCCAAGTGTATAATACACAATTCAGTATATTTTTTCAAGCATTCGTCTTCTGACTGACCACATTCTTTTGCGACTTCTTTAAAGTCTATTTAACTTTTTAAGTCAATTTATTATTCATTTTCTTGTTCTTTTACCTTGCTGTACAAGTGCTCAAGAAGTTCATCAAAAGAACTAAATTTTGTTGCCATAAGTGTATCAATTTGTCTTAATATATTTTCCTTAAACTTATTTAATTAACTTTCTGACCACTTTTATTTCTTTGTTGTTTTTTCTGTGCCAGGCTAGGTATTGTTTGTATCGATTGTGTTTTGTTCCGTATTTTATACGTTTTTCGCGTTCTGTTCAGTGTTAGTGTCAATAGATTGCGGAATGTCGTTCGTTTGTTATTGGTTCTCAGCTTTTTTATTTTTCTGAACTGGCTAGTTATTTGGTGGTTATATATTCTGCTATTAATTATTTTATGGCGGAACATCTCTTTGTTCCATGAATTATATGTTGAATTAATTTGGTTCATGGTAATTTGGCGCAGGATTGTTTTGCTGGTTATTATTTTAAATAGGTTCCTCATCGAAGTACCAATATTCATTATCAAATACATCTTTAAATTAATTGAAAGCATCTGGATTGTCAGGATCAGTAAAGTAGTCATGTGCTTTATCGATTTTTGGTTTTTCTGTTTCATTCTTCCCAGCTTCAGGATTGAAATCTGGGTTTTAATTATGTTTCGAGTCGCCAGCTCCAGGTGCGAAAATAGATTCTTTCTGATCTTTCTGTTCCTTTTTGATGATTGGAATTCTCACTCCAGCGTGGTCTCCTACTTCAACGGCTTAAACGTCTCTGTAGATGTTGAAATTATAATCAACGAACTATTTGTCTTCTTTTAGTCTTCTTTTCTGTAGTTCAGTTTCAATGAACTTCTCTCTGCTTGGTGAAACTGATAGTGATGAAAACAATTATTCTATATCATTTTTAACAAATTTAGATTTATAATGTTAAAATATAGCATCTTGTTATTCTATTCTTTTCTTTTGTTCTACGCTATTACATGATTTAGCATAGTTTAATTATAATTAAATGTAATTTTAAATTATAGTTATTCTTTCAACGCTAAGTTACAAATGCTCATACCATAACTAAATAATTTTATTGCTTAAAAGTTATTTAATGTTTTCACTTAATTAATTATAAATGGCTCTTTCTTCGTTGTATTGTGGTAATTCGCATTGCAATTTACTAAACATTGAACTGATATCAGTTTCTGTTAGGTTTAATTGTGCAGCTATTGATTCAAAATCTAGATTTATGATTTATACTTCGGAATTATACCATTTATAAAATTTCAGTGCGTTTTTGAGAGATTCAGTAACAAATGCCACGAACTTTGGTGTAATTTTAAAAAAGCCGTTAATTGCCTCTAGTATTAGTTCTTTGAATTTAGGTAATGCATTTTTAATTAAAGTTTCTTTAGTCGTTATTGCATCGAGTTCCTCTTTAGTCAAAGTCTTTTCGTACCGAATATTGTTTTTTGTAAAGACCAAATCTTCGTTTATTGCTTCGACTTGAGTTTATTTATTGCAATTTTTTTCGTTGGTGATTTATTTACTAAAAACTAAATCATTCTAAACTGTGTTCTTGCCAGTTTGAATTATTTTGTTGCTGAAATCGCCCATTATTACATCCTCGACGCTTTCGCATGAATCAGAGTCCATTTACTTGCCCTCTTCTTAAAATTTCTGATTTGACTCTAGATCATACGGGTCAGATTTGTTTGGCTTATTATTTTAACCTGGATCTTGTGGTTGAGGATTATTATCTGGGCCCGCTTAGCCTTCTACTTCAATATTTTCGAAGAAATCTACCTTGTCATAATCTTCTTCTTTTAATTATAATTAAAAGCTGCCACATTTGACTTGTGTAACATTATCACTTTTAAAGTCTCCGTTTTGGTTCTTACAGTCCATATCAAAGCTGCTAAATGGACCATTGTACTTTCCATCTGGACCTAAGTATTCCCACATGTTGATATTTGATTTTTCCTCTTTGAGAGCGAGATAATAATCTATTGCTTTCGATAATTTTTTAGGTGAACACCAATAATATTACTTATATTAATCTAGATTGAGCTTTTCCATTACTTACTCTTTTCTATCTTGATTGCTATATTCCGGGTGTTTTTACTTACTTTCTCTCCATAACTAATCAGCTTTGGTTTTAATTTCAAGAACTTTATCATTTGGCCATTCATATAATTCATTATCTTTTAGAGTTCTGATCATATTACCTATATCATCTTCTGTAAGCCCTAACTACTCAGCTATAAAATATTTTAATCTCAAATCTACACTTTTTCCTTCAGATAAGAACTTCTGATGGTTTATAAGCGCCTCTTTAAGAGGGTTGTTGATCAAGTCTTCTGATTATGGATGACGAACAAAATCTCGTTTATTTTTTAAAAATATATTGATTGCTGATAATAACCACTTTTTAAATTCAGGCATTGCGATGTTTTTGTACTATTCTTTACCTAAAAATGTTAATAATTTTTGCTTACATTCGTTTTCTGGCAAAGCACATTAATTTGCGACTTTTTAAAAGATGATATGGCTTAAACATATTATTTTTTAGTCTTTTTCATTTGTTAAATATTCAACCAGTTCATCAAAAGTGTCAAATTTTGGCTCATGTTTACTATTCTGATTAATTTACCTCAGTATGTTTTGCTTAAACTACTCCATGAATTATATGTTTGCTTAGTTATATGTTTAATTGGATTATAGTGGTAACTTAGAGTAATTTACCTCTTGATTATTTTTTTGTTGATTATTATTTTAAGTTGGTCCATCCAAGCCAAATTACCAATATTCATAATCAAATTGATCTGGATTGTATTGATCTGCTTTATCAGTTTTTGGTTTTTCTGTTTCATTCTTTTATTTTTTAAGATCTTGTATCTGGTCTTCATTAAATTCTCCGTCAACGGGCTTTGCGTTTATATCGTCTGAAAGAGGTACTTTTTCTGCAATAATTGTCTTCTATTAGTCTGTGTTATCATTTATGAACATATTTTGCAAATCGTTATCTGCTTTTTCGTCTACTTCAATATTTTCGAAGAAATCTACCTTGTCTTAATCTTCTTCTTTTAATTATAATTAAAAGCTGCCACATTTGACTTGTGTAACATTATCACTTTTAAAGTCTCCGTTTTGGTTCTTACAGTCCATATCAAAGCTGCTAAATGGACCATTGTACTTTCCATCTGGACCTAAGTATTCCCACATATTTATATTTGGCTTTGCATTTTCGTCTGAAAAAACTTTCACTGGTTTTTCTGCCGGAAACTGATTATTTGTTGACTGACTTTCACTATATGACATGAAGGATTGTGTGGAGTGAAATAAAATATAGTGACAGAAATTAATATTTAATAAATTCTAATATATAATAAATATTAAATTACACTAAATTTACCAAAAATAGAGCATTTCATAATCTAATAGTAAAGTTTCATAGATATCAAGCTCAGTTGCTAGTCAGCTATTAATTATTAAAATAATTAGTATTTCTTTTGTTTAAGCTGCCTTGTTAACATGGCACATAATGAAATTATGAAATATTAATTATTTTATTTCAAAATAATTTTTAGATGTTATAAATATGAAAAATTAGTACACTATATGCATTATGTTGCTATTTTTAGTGATACGCATATTCTTTTGATTAAAACCTCTAAAAATTCATATATCGAGGAGTGGTAAATAATTAATTGATCATATTATTTATTAAACTTGTTTTTCACTTTAAATATTAGAAATCATAAAAATCATATTTGATAAGCCTCTTGCTATTTTTAAGTTATTTTAGCTTTTTCACTTATTTTCATTTTTTCTCACCACAATTCTCAATACCCAGTATGTGATAATATATGATATATATTATATTAATATAGCATATTTATTAATTTGCGACTTTCAGTTGGGTTTTAACACCAAAATATGTACGAATAGAATTCACGAGTTATTAAATGTAATATATATATATATATATATATATATATATATATATATATATATATATATATATATATATATATATTAATTCATTCATTAATACAATAATTACATGAAATCTCACTTACCATTCATCCATGTTGTCGTTCGTTCTGAATGCCGTTTTTGAAGTGTTCAAGAAGGTTAAGGCCCGTTTTCACGTTTACTTGTTTTGTCGTGTAAATAAAAAATATTATAATATATTTACTTACTACACATACTTCCCTAATAGATTAAGTATGTTAACATCTTAATTTTATATTAATTCAATAGAATAACTCCAAATAAATTTCTATAACATTCATCACATTCAATATAGAAATGGTTATAATAAAATTATTAATATTTAGCTAATATAATACGAATTTATTAATTTATAGATAATATATGGAGCGGCGCTTATCGTGAATATTGATAATATCTGGTGTCACTGATTATCTCTGTATTTATCTATCTTTTCAACATCTTAATTATTTGCGAAGAAATCTGCCTTGCCATAATCTTCGTTCTTCAGCTCTATTTGGAATTCGCCACATTTGATTAATATAAATTTACTATATAAATTTTAAGTAATAATTATTAAATAATACTAAATATTAGACTTTAGTTTAATGAGTTTAAATTTGAATTAGTACATATAGTATGTATGATAATAGCTTAAATTACAATTATTATGTTATAACATTAATATGTTATATAAGTGTATATTTTGAATAAAATATATTTAAAGTGGAAAATATAAGAATATTCAACATTAAAGTTTGACGGAACTAATAAATTTTCCAAGATTACACAAATTTTGAAGTTGATTGTTGCTTTGATCAAATATTTTTAAGAAATATAAAATGACTCACTTAACTGTACCTTATCACGTTGATAATAGTTTTTGTGGACTTCGAGTAACCCTTTATTTTGGGTGGTTTCAAAATGTAATTTAATTTAGTTGTAAAAATCAGAACTTAGAAGCATATAGATAACTTAACGTGTATTTCTATGTACAAGATTTTAATATGATTTCTAGAAGATATCACAGAATGAGTGCTTATTTTTATTTTTATTTTCAAATTTACAGAAACTTAATTCCTAGGATAAAATAACTGATCAAAGTAGTGTGCTCTTTTTCTTTTTATTAGAGGCAGATCCTCCTGAAAATGAGCATGACTATTTTTGAAACTTTGTAGCATATAATGTTAAAAATTTTGACTTATACTCAATAGAACTATTGATCATCATTTCAGATTAGTCGTAGCTGTTGTTGGAAGTACTAAAAGACCTAAAATTCAATAAATATGGATGATAAGGGGAAAGATAAAATCTTTATTTCAAAATTTATAAATTATTAATTAATTTTATTCAATTTATCACTGGCACACGCACTACCCGCCACTACTCCCCCAGAACGCTTAAATATCAATCGTCTGACAAGTGTCAATAACCAGTTCGTAGCACTGAACGGCCGCGCAAATACAATTCGCCCCACTTATCGTTCCCCTACAATTTTATATTTAAGAACAAGTTGAAGCCCCATTAATTTGTTAATACTTCCTGGTTGTTCCAATATTTTCTTTCGAAGGAACTGTGCACGTGCTCACATTCACCCAAGAAGTGGCTGTACAGTTACAACCTGTAATAGAAGAAGCAACTGAACAGCAACCACCAGTTTGGAATGTATATCCGGTCGGGCAGTTATAATATCTCTGCTAATACTGAACTCGAGTGCCGCACTACCCGGTTGGGCAGACGCACTGCGAATTCTGCATTACTTGGTGCGCTATGGTGCAAACACACTCTCCAGAAGAAATCACTGAATTAGCTGGGCACGTGCAGATATTTCCAAGAACTTACGCGTGTGTCGGACAATTGCAGTCATTCGTAACTATCGCGCCTTAAACTGTGCACTAACAGACCGTTCCAACCACAACGGAATTCGAAGGACAGACACAGGATAACGAATTATTAACAGAATAAGAAGGGCATATGCACACGCCAGCGTTTATTACGGCGTTAGAAGTTATGCACACGCAGTTTTTATTGACCATTTTCATGTCTGACGGGCACGTACACTAATTGTTTTTATTCGTAGCGTACTAGCCACAGACGCAAACGGAATTTTACATGAACGCGTATAATACATCGCACTCGCACACCCCGTTTACAAGACTGCTCTGCGGTGTTGAACAAACGCATTGATCGCCTTGCAGATTTGTGCCGACGGGACACTAGCAAGAATTTGAACTGTTCAGCGCTCCCGACGCACACCTACACCCAGATGGATAAGGGAAGGCATTTAGCGTTTAGCAGGCGCATTGATTAGCCACAAGGTTGGATCCGTCCGGACAGCTGCAGATATTATCCGTGCCGTTGGTCGCATTCAAAGGGCATTTGCAAGTCAGTTCGTCGGAAATATACGCGTTTAGCGTCGCGCATGTACAACTGCCGCCGATTAATTGTGTTTGGTCTATTTGGCACACGCACAAATTATTAGCTGGAGCAGAGTGAATCGGACACTGACAAACGTTTTGAATTTGAGTTGAGTCTGGAATGCAGTAACACAGCCCGTTGATTAACTGAGAATTTAGCATACACGGACACGATGTCGACATGTCGTAAATTCTTAGCACGCCTGGATTTTAGGAAAAGCCCTTGAACGTGATGTTGTTTGTTTACACCGCATTATTTAACTCTACAATTTAGACGAACCCGCAGTTCTAGACCTTTCCGTGTGTCACGAGCTAATACGTTATGTTATTGAGGTTCACTGTGTTTTTGGCGGCGTAGATAACTCCGAAGGTGTTTTCGCCGCTTAAAGATCCTGACAGCTACGCATTATTAATCGACACAGCTCCACTCGTTTCGTAGGAAATTCCGCACGAGCGAACGGCGGTGATCGAAAGAAATAGTTGTAGCACGTTGATTTCCGCGTTTTGGCATTTGTTTGCGATGCCGTTAAATTACTGGATCTGATCGCTATTCGTGAAGTTGAAAGACGAGTTGCGCACCACTACGCTTTGCAGCGATTCTGAAATGCCGTTAAACTGAACTGTGTTGCCTCCATCAATGGCAATAGTTATGGAGCAGTTATTTAGTTGCATGACGTTTTGGTCTTGATCTAAAAACAGGCTGAAGTTGAGCTGTTAGCTACTTCGGATGGTTATATTTACACGGCACTGGTCAAGTGATACCTATGCGCTAGGTGCTGAGTAAAACAGCGAGTTGTAAAACAGGCTTTGCTGGGTATTAGTAGTTGAATATTCGCCCAGCACATCAATTTTCGACAGCATTGGCTTGAAGCAGAACAGCGAGAGTCTTTGTCTTGAAGCCCCTATATTTTCATTTAGCACCACATAAGTTGCGTTATAATCGTAGTTTCCGTCTATTACGCAGTTGATACCTATCACGGCTCCAGCTACCGTGATTTGTTTGTCGACGGCCTAGTTGCCGATCAATAACTGCGTCTTGTCGTATTTCGGCGTCTCTGGCCCGGTCTTCAGACTTCCATTTATCGAACAGAAATTGTTTTTGCATATTCGCTAAATGTAGAAACTCGACGCGACTTGATCCAGTTCTATCCAATCTGACGCATCGCTGTCCTGAACCAAATACATTGGAGACTGAGACTAAAACGATCCGTTGATTGAGAACAACGCTAATTTGATTCGCTGGAACTACTGGCATATTACGGACCCGGATCCAGTTACTACCGAGTAATTGTAAAAGCACCGTGCTACGTTTATATTTTGCGAAGTTTGAATAACTCCGCTTACAGCTTCAGTTTGCATCTCCAGACTAAACACAGAGTTAAACAGAACGAGGTTCTGACTTTTGTAAATCAATGACGCCTGTTGTTGTTAAATTCGAGTGAAGCTGATATTAGAGCTGCGGATGTTTATTTAGCTGTTTTAGAATACAATTGATAAGTGTGATATTTGGGAATTTGGAGTTGTAAATCCTGTAAACTGGACGTTCGATATTTTCTACGCCTTGAAGAATACTGCGGCCATGAATTTGACGCCAGACAGCTGTTGCTACTCAGGGACGAAAGCTATTTGGTTGTTGACCACTTTCGTAATTTAGTTGCCGCTCACACAGTAGTACGTTAACTCCGATCCAACTAATATTGATTTATTACACTGAAACGGCTGATTCTGAGCTTCTAGTGTTGCTATTTTATATTGTATATATATTATAATTTACATTAATTGAGACGTGGAAAATAGGAATTAAATAGCATAAATATATTATTAATATATTCTTTGTAATTCACAAAGTTTATTGAATGAGATATAATATTGTAAAATATCAAAGCTAAGATATTTATGCAGTGCTTATGATCATAAAGGATTTTATATTTTCATATACTTTAAAATATAAAAAATGTATACTTAATTATTCTTAAAATTTTAATAAAATAACTAAACATTCTTTTAAAAAAATTGAATAAATATTATTATAATACATCTTTTTTGTTATGTTTCAAGTGATATGATTGATTTATGGATATTGATTTTAACAATGTAATAGAGTTTATAAATAAGGAACGCAAGCAATGTAATAAAGAACTCGCTTATAAGGCGTAAAAATAAAGTAAGTAAAAATAAAGCCAGACATCTTATAACCCATCTGATGATCAGATTCTGATCGGATTTTAGATAATAGGGTTCACTCAAGTGAAAGTTGTGAATTTTCGATTTAATGATAAATTAATTTATATTTATGTTTGGTATAAAGTAATTGTAATTTTAATATATTCTCCACCTCAATATCGCATATTGCTATATTTACTAAATTTCACTTTCCAAGCTTCAAAATATAAGTTGAACTTAAAACAGAAGAGGATTTTATTGTTACTATACTGATATTCAGTTTCATATATTATTGGCAATACACAGCTCTTCAACCTCATAAATTCGAATATAGCTAAAATAGTGTAAAAGTGCATTATTTGTATCTCTTGTATTCTATCAGCGAGCTTATGGATTCTTATTGAGTAGAATAGTTAACATATATACAGAAGTTATCCAGATTATCTAGAAGATTGGGAACTTACTCATTTTTAAGATTCCATTTTCCAAATCTCTGAATTTTGGATTGGTAATCCGTATATCTCCATTATTTAATTAAAGATGATAATATATACTAACAACATAAATTTCATTTGGTTTCGACGGAGTCCTAAAACTTGCTGAGATAAAACCGAAACTAAGAGGCATTTTTGACATGAAATTCCAAAAATCGAAAAAATATCAGACGCATAAAAATCAACTAAATTAATATGGTATGTCTTATGTATTGCGATACCTTTACAATTATGCAGGTTAGCCTAGAACTTTCCTAATAACATAAATATTAAAAACTACCGAAATTGTAAAATTAAAATGCATAAATTGCTAATATATTTTATGGTATATTATAAAATAAAACCATTCGCTCACACCGCTTATATTAGACTTGATTTAATCAATTATATATTTGAGGTTCAATATATTGTATGTATAGATTAGTAAAATGGTAATAGTAATTTGGAAAATAACAGTGTTTTAGTTTACATCAGTAGATAATATAACAAATATTACAACGATTTTTCATTTCATAAAATACAAATTTCTTCAAGTTGCTAATACATTTTATAGCCTAACAGCGTTTAATTTTGAAATAACAAAGCTTATTATTTATTATACTCACTAATTGGCTAGACCTATCCAAGAGTTACGGGAATTTTAGGAGATAATATGCAGAAATATCGAATTATACATATTTCATTGAAATTTTTGATATATTCTATTTTTATTTTAGTAAAATATGAATAAAATATTAAATGCCCATTCCAATGAAAATATCAGAAATTATTGAATCGACCTCATAAGTAAGATAATCAATGTTATTTAAAACTATTACATATAAATCTAGTAAAATTGATAATTTGAAATATATATTAATACCAATAAGTTTTCGAGTAGTAAACATGTATTATTTACTTACTGAAAAATCTACACGCATACTTAAAACTGATATTTGAACTACAACCGAACCAAATGCAGAAATGCACAGAAATTTAATGTCACATACCTTTCCTAATAAAAAGTAGTAAACCCTATTATGATTTTAGCAATTTCAATCGTTAATTTCGATTGACAACGATTAACAGATTATTTAAAGTTTTTAATTTTGACGTCTATATGTACAATATAGACCTATAAACAACTAAGAACTAAATAACCACTTCAACTTCTTCACTTCACTATTTTTGTAAAAACTAATAATTAAACCCTCATTAATTTCTCAAATACAACAATATTATTGTGGATACTTTTCACTTATACGGGGGATTATATATTCATATGTATTCCGTATTAATAATTCCAATATCTTAAGCATATCAATGTATTTAACAACAATTAGAACTCAAAGTTTAATATTTATTAAGTTGGTTGAAAATACTATATTCGTTAGTTAATTCTATTTAAAAATTTCACTAGCACAAACACTATCCGTTTAAATTGGCCCAGAACTAATTGTATTAAACTGTTTGACATGTGTCAAAAACGAGTGCATTACATTGAACGGACGCGCAATAACATTAGGCACCATCAATAGTTCCCCTACAACTTGACATCTGAGAGCATGATGCCAGTCCATTAACTTATTAATACCTTTTCGTTACTCCAATCGTTTATGTTGAAGGAGTGCATGAACCAACATTCACCCAGGCAGTGGCCGTACAATTACAAGCACTTATAGAAGAGGACTCGGAACAGCAGCCCCCAGTTTAATACGTAATACCGCTCGGGCAGTTATAATATCTCTGCTAATACTGAACTCGAGTGCCGCACTACCCGGTTGGGCAGACGCACTGCGAATTCTGCATTACTTGGTGCGCGATGGTGCAAGCGCACGCACCGGAAGAAATCACTGAATTAGCTGGGCACGTGCAGATATTTCCAAGAACTTACGCGTGTGTCGGACAATTGCAGTCATTCGTAACTATCGCGCCTTAAACTGTGCACTAACAGACCGTTCCAACCACAACGGAATTCGAAGGACAGACACAGGATAACGAATTATTAACAGAATAAGAAGGGCATATGCACACGCCAGCGTTTATTACGGCGTTAGAAGTTATGCACACGCAGTTTTTATTGACCATTTTCATGTCTGACGGGCACGTACACTAATTGTTTTTATTCGTAGCGTACTAGCCACAGACGCAAACGGAATTTTACATGAACGCGTATAATACATCGCACTCGCACACCCCGTTTACAAGACTGCTCTGCGGGGTTGAACAAACGCATTGATCGCCTTGCAGATTTGTGCCGACGGGACACTAGCAAGAATTTGAACTGTTCAGCGCTCCCGACGCACACCTACACCCAGATGGATAAGGGAAGGCATTTAGCGTTTAGCAGGCGCATTGATTAGCCACAAGGTTGGATCCGTCCGGACAGCTGCAAATATTATCCGTGCCGTTGGTCGCATTCAAAGGGCATTTGCAAGTCAGTTCGTCGGAAATATACGCGTTTAGCGTCGTGCATGTACAAATGCCGCCAATTAATTGTGTTTGATCTATCTGGCACACGCACAAATTATTAGCTGGAGCAGAGTGAATCGGACACTGGCAAACGTTTTGAATTTGAGTTGAGTCTGGAATGCAGTAGCACAGCCCGTTGATTAACTGAGAATTTAGCATACACGGACACGATGTCGACATGTCGTAAATTCTTAGCACGCCTGGATTTTAGGAAAAGCCCTTGAACGTGATGTTGTTTGTTTACACCGCATTATTTAACTCTACAATTTAGACGAACCCGCAGTTCTAGACCTTTCCGTGTGTCACGAGCTAATACGTTATGTTATTGAGGTTCACTGTGTTTTTGGCGGCGTAGATAACTCCGAAGGTGTTTTCGCCGCTTAAAGATCCTGACAGCTACGCATTATTAATCGACACAGCTCCACTCGTTTCGTAGGAAATTCCGCACGAGCAAACGGCGGTGATCGAAAGAAATAGTTGTAGCACGTTGATTTCCGCGTTTTGGCATTTGTTTGCGATGCCGTTAAATTACTGGATCTGATCGCTATTCGTGAAGTTGAAAGACGAGTTGCGCACCACTACGCTTTGCAGCGATTCTGAAATGCCGTTAAACTGAACTATGTTGCCTCCATCAATGGCAATAGTTATGGAGCAGTTATTTAGTAGCATGACGTTTTGGTCCTGATCTAAAAACAAGCTGAAGTTGAGCTGTTAGCTACTTCGGATGGTTATATTTACACGGCACTGGTCAAGTGATACCTATGCGCTAGGTGCTGAGTAAAACAGCGAGTTGTAAAACAGGCTTTGCTGGGTATTAGTAGTTGAATATTCGCCCAGCACATCAATTTTCGACAGCATTGGCTTGAAGCAGAACAGCGAGAGTCTTTGTCTTGAAGCCGCTATATTTTCATTTAGCACCACATAAGTTGCGTTATAATCGTAATTTCCGTCTATTACGCAGTTGATACCTATCACGGCTCCAGCTACCGTGATTTGTTTGTCGACGGCCTAGTTGCCGATCAATAACTGCGTCTTGTCGTATTTCGGCGTCTCTGGCCCGGTCTTCAGACTTCCATTTATCGAACAGAAATTGTTTTTGCATATTCGCTAAATGTAGAAACTCGACGCGACTTGATCCAGTTCTATCCAATCTGACGCATCGCTGTCCTGAACCAAATACATTGGAGACTGAGACTAAAACGATCCGTTGATTGAGAACAACGCTAATTTGATTCGCTGGAACTACTGGCATATTACGGACCCGGATTCAGTTACTACCGAGTAATTGTAAAAGCACCGTGCTACGTTTATATTTTGCGAAGTTTGAATAACTCCGCTTACAGCTTCAGTTTGCATCTCCAGACTAAACACAGAGTTAAACAGAACGAGGTTCTGACTTTTGTAAATCAATGACGCCTGTTGTTGTTAAATTCGAGTGAAGCTGATATTAGAGCTGCGGATGTTTATTTAGCTGTTTTAGAATACAATCGATAAGTGTGATATTTGGGAATTTGGAGTTGTAAATCCTGTAAACTGGACGTTCGATATTTTCTACGCCTTGAAGAATACTGCGGCCATGAATTTGACGCCAGACAGCTGTTGCTACTCAGGGACGAAAGCTATTTGGTTGTTGACCACTTTCGTAATTTAGTTGCCGCTCACACAGTAGTACGTTAACTCTGATCCAACTAATATTGATTTATTACACTGAAACGGCTGATTCTGAGCTTCTAATGTTGCAATTATTTAAAACAAAATTTAGGGAATAAGCATTATTTGAAGTGAATAAATATTAAATTTTTAAATAATAAATGCTATAATATAATAAATACACACAAACATTTTCAAACAAATTTAAATTTACAAGCAATTACAATCAATTAATGATGACAACATAATAATATGTAATTTACATAACGAATTCGAATAATATAAAGTAATAAATAACGAATTTTTAATAAATTTAGAAAATGTATACTTTATTTTATATGTTAATTGCAGGAAGCAAAGGTAAGTGTAAAGTTAAATTTATAAAAAACTTTAGTATACAATATAATAACATGACTCACTCAACAGCAACAATCCAACAATACATCTAAACGCAATATATAAATATATACTAGTTATTTTACTATGACCAAGTAAAAATAATATATATTTTAATAATTCTTGTGGTTAGTGAATTTCCAGTTAATTTAAATGGTTTTCATCTTTGTTTCAATCTAAGTGCTTATGCTTCTTAATTTATGTAACAGCTTTAATGTATTTACTATGCGTGATTTAACATCTTTTTTTAATATCAAGTAACTATTTTACTTTATTCATTTACTACAGTACGGTATTACAAGTTGTAACTAATTCTAATCGCATTTATAAATTTGTTCATAATCAAATGTTGAAATTCTAATTTCACTCTATAAGTATAATACCAGCGATTCCTTTTATTTTGGGCTTCTATTTAACAATTGCAACAAAATAATTTCCAATTTCAGTTAAACTTTGACAAATTTTAATCTTACTTTCAAAACCATTCTCGTTTCCAAATTATAAAACAGTTTCTAATATTTCATCTGTATTGAATAGTGAAATAGTATGTCCTCTTACGAGCATTTCTATACAAAACAATATTAATCCAACTTTTTTACCTCTTCCTGTCCATTCATTTCTTTCAATAACAGTAATTTCATTTTATAGAGTATATCGTAAAGCTAACTATTAGAACTTGGTTACATTATCATCATATATGTTCAAAATAAAGTTGAGCACTTAATCTGAAAATTTAAACAGATCCCATCTTGTGGTGTACACAAATTTTTATTTTTCAGGAGTGAACACTTTCATTGCGTTAAAGTTGATGAATTTTTAAAATCTTAGATCGTTTAATTGTACAACTTCTTCAACGTTAGTATGTTTAGTTTACTGTGAATTGCTAATGCTGATGAATGTTTCGACAAGTTGTCCGAATTTAACTTTTTCGAAGCTGTATACTGGGCATTCAGCGCCGAGAACGATGTCTTCTACTTCCAGGTCTGAGAACACGGAGTAGATGATGATTTGTTCGAAGTTTTTGAACAGGTATGATTATTTTTCTGTGACGAGTGATTTTGCTTTAAGGTTTGCCATGATGACGATTTGGTTTATGTACCAGTCCGAAGCTACTAGTGTGTCTGCTTTGATGTCTTTAGTGATTCGTGTCATTTCCGACTGTTGTCTGACGATGATGAGTGTTCTTGGCTGAATGATTTGTTTGAGTATGTTTATTTTTTCTTCTGCTTTTTGTGCATTGTTTACGGCGTTTGATTCGTATTTGAGGTACATTATTTGTTTATTTGGTTTGGATATGTTTACTTTTACCTTGAACTGCAAGTGTTTGTACAGCTTGAAGTCGTGCACGCTGCTCATGATTCTGAATTCGATTGTTTCGCTCGTTTTCACAATCGCCTGCGCGTACTAATTGTAAAATTACTGAATTTAATTCAGCACAGGAATCTATTAAATGAATAACCTTTCTGGGAACTAAATTGGGATGATATATAGGACACACAGGCGCTTTACATCGGTTGTGTTGAGTTCCAGCTCAATAACGTTCTTTTCCGTGCAGTAAACGAGCGCGTTCACCTGTTATTTCAACATGCCCGTTAACTAATCGCAGGGGCTGAAAATTATTAATTTGTCGTTAATTGATTCAAGAGACCGAATGGACTCCAAAAGGGGGAAGGAAAGGGGGCCGGCAATCCAGTTCATGTTGTGGAGTGGAGTCATGGTGTTTAGATTATTAAATAATTCTTTGAGAATCATTCATTTAAACCTGGACTTTCTTTTAACATTTATGATAACAAGGAACATTTCAAAATTGAACCTTAGTAATTATTATAAGGTTACAGTTAATTCATTTTATATGCTTGTGTGTTATGACCGAAAAACCAGAAATATAAAATTACGATATCTCGCATATAAACTATTAATATTAAAAGCTTATACGTGATTTTGCCTCTCTATTCTACACTCGAGAGTGTCCAAGAGTCTTTTCGTGAGATTTTACCGTAATTCAGTATCAAATAATCTTTAAGGATAGTCTCTCCTCAGACATATAATGACTCACTTAACTGTAACATTATCATCAGTACCTTAGTTAGTTCGGCACTTGAATTAACATTAATTAACACCTCGGAAGTACTAAAATAATATATTGGCTCAAAAACATCAATTCAATAACAGTTAATTCTATTACAAGAACATAAAAAATGATAAATATTTCTGAGAAAATATTATAAAAATGGGTTGAAATGCATAGCATTTGTTACTTGCTTGATTTTTTAGTCTTACTAGTTTTTGGTAATGTAATGACTTGGATCTCACTGAATTTCTCTATAAGAGTAGTACACATTTTCAACAAACTATAAGTCCTAATATCCTCTCCTCAACGACAGTTCGGTGTTTACACACTATTCAATGGTTGGTGTAATAACCAATTTCTAAAAATATGATCTCGTTTAAGTACTTAATTTAGAGCTCAAACCAGTTTGAGTCACTGCGTCTGCAAATGTTCGTTCGTACTAAATACTGTTTTTATAATCTTTAAGAAGGTCAGTATTGATAATTTCGTATTAAGTCCCATTTTCATATTTCTCAACGTTGAATATTTCTTATTTTATCACATTGGTTAATATTATAATATCCATACCAGTTTGAGTACTGGCATTAACAACATCTTTAAATATTACTCGAATGTCTTCAAAGAAATTTGTTATACAATAATTTTCTTCTTTCAGGTTTATTTAGAAGCTGCCACATTTGACTTGCTTAATACCCATTCTTTTTAAATCTCCGTTTTGGTTCATAATATCCAAATCATAGTTGCAAAACGGACCTTTGTACTTTCCATCAGAATCTAAATATTCCCACATATTTACAGTTAGTTTAACATTTATATCAATAGTATGTTTCGCTGTTAACTACTTATACATAGGTAAAGTGTCACTTTCACTATATGAGAAGCTATCTTACATGTATTGGTTAGTGGGGTGGATTATAATTCGCAAATAGATGTAAACATATTATAATAGAATATGATTTCTTGCAATAGTTTATTAAATATTACTAAATATTCAACTCACGCAACAAATGAAATAAATATATGAGTTAATATTATAAATGTTGTAGAAGAATTGAGTTGTAGTGGTGGAGTTTATTATAAGAATTAGGATTAATATTTTCTCACTCGCTCATGTTCCATGTTACTTTTTGGTATTCACCAATACCCTCTATTATATAAGTAAGTTACAACTTTCACTAATATTTATGACATTTATAACAAGACATATTGACAATATTGGCATCAATTGAATGATCAAAGTTAACGAATCGTAACGAAAACTTTAAAGTTAGCTTTATAAATAACTCACTACTCAAAATTTTTCTATCCGTTGGATAATATCTAATGCTGCCTAATATTTTCTTTGATAATAGCTATCATCTATTTAGTCTAAACTCACTGGCGCTTGTGATATATCAAAGCTGAATGATTCTCTGTGTAGAATTATTTCTGATAGTTCGTCTTATGAAAAATCGCTGAATTCTATATCACTATTGAACGGGTTTGTCAATATTGTGAAATTATCAGTGGACATACGTTGAAGTTATTGGCTTGTGTTGATAATACCTTCTGATATTTCAGAATAGCTTTTATTTTGCTTTTCAGTTGGTGAGCTTCCATTTTGGTCGATGCATGAAATATATGGAATATTCATTTGAAGTGTTTTCAAAAGTATGAATCTACTTATGGTAAATTAATTTTGGCACTGGTATATTGCTGATTGTGTATTAATCTAAAAATAGAATTATCAATATCTTTGTTTTTCTTGTAGTCATCGCTATTGTACATATTCTGAGCTGATTTAAATGTGAACCTGATAACTAATATTTTGAGATTAAATCAAAAATTTAATCTAATACACCAACTTGACCCAATTTAACTAACTGAACTTAATACGAACGGAACCCGTTCTGAGCGTTTTAAGTATAAAATTAATTGAATATATGAAATTAAATGACCCAATGTTAAAATAGCTTCAAAACGCGTGCGTTTCGCATATCTCTGTTTACACTTTAATAATTTCAATGATTTAATAATTTTATAACATTAATTTCAAATACAGAATATTTATAAACCATCTCAGTCTAGAGTACGTCCTCTTCCTCTCATACATGCGCGCTGAGGGATACCACAACTCAGTCTCGGCGATTGAAGCAGAGACGAACGTAACCCTGGCCAAGTACGAGCCCTGTGACAACATTGATATAATATCCGTTATTGGAGAGTACGAGGACTACTTCAAGTTCAAATTCAACAGGCAAGTGAAGCTGGTGAAGAAAGCAATTTCTAAAGACGACACAAAGCAAGAGCACTAATCGTTAGTGTTGGACAAGATTCAAAAAAGATCACAATCCAGTGCGAAACCGCCCCCACCACTGGGAAAATCATCCGTTAACAAACCAGCGCAAAAAGACACTAAAGAAGGTAAAGAAACAAAAGAAGCAAAAGATCAAGATGAGGAACACACACCGAACATTCTACCACAAATACCGGTTAAGGAAATCTCGAACCAGAACCTGAAGAACATGGACAAACCGAAACCGAAAGAAGAAATGGTGGAAGGAGAAGCGGAAGCATTCAGACCAATCCTGGCAGCTGCACCGAGTAACTTCCCAGCAGAACTGCTGAGCTTCTACTCCATCATCCAGCACGAGATCCTCACAGAACACCCAACACAGTCCTTCAAAGAAGTGGTCGGGCTCGAGAAGCCGAAACAGATTCTAAAGGAATCGGTAATATTGCCAGCGAAGTACCCGGACTTGTTCACCGGCATACTGAAACCGTGGAAGGGGTGCCTTCTCTTCTCGGCGCCAGGAAACGGGAAGTCCTTCCTCGCGAGAGCATTGGCTTCCGAGTGCAAGTGCACCTTCTTCAACATCTCCGCCTGCTGTCCAAGTACTACGGCGAGTCCGAGAAGCTGGTGCGCTGCCTCTTCCTGATGGCCCGGCAGTACGAGCGCTCGGTCATCTTCATCGACGAGCTGGACTGCCTCATGGGCGCCAGAGACGGGGACTCGGAGCACGAAGCCTCCAGGCGCATCAAGACCCAGCTGCTGGTGGAGATAGACGGTCTCAACTCGGTCTCCAACCAGCAGATCTTCGTGCTGGCCGCCACCAACCTGCCCTGGACCATCGACTCTGCCATGCTGCGCCGCCTCGAGAAGCGCGTGTACGTGAACGCGCCCAACCAGGACGACCGCGCCCAGATCATCCGCAACGTGATCGGAGACAGGATCGACGGCAACCTGATCCAGCAGATGGTGATGAAGACGGAGAACTGGTCAGCCAGCGACGTGTGCGCGATCTGCAAGGAGGCCGCCATGTCCCGGCTCCGGAAGGTGATGCAGAAGCTGGAGGCGAACGAGGGCGGCCACTACGACGCCAAGAAGGACATCCAGATCGGCCAAGAAGAAGTGACAGAAGCCCTGAAGGTGGTGAAGCCCAGCTACGACCTGAAGCTCCAGGAGAAGTACGTCGAGTGGTCCAAGGACTTTGGCGCCTGAGTGAAAATATATAAATTTACAAAATGTCACTCATCCAGACTTGAAGATAAGGAAGGCGAGCTAACCAATATAGAAGTAGATGAAACGCTTGGTTTCGTGGGTGACATAAGAACCGAAGTTCTTGCCCACGATCACGTGCCAGGTTGGGTGGTGCTTCTTGTCGAACTCCTTCTTGACGTAGGCGGCGATGTCCTTTTCGATGTTGAAACGCTCCATGGCCTGGATGGCGCAGTCGATGGCGTCTTGCTGCATTTCTTCTGGCATGTCGGCGTTCTTGACGGTAACTTGTCTGTCGGTCATATTCTTGCGGAAGAAAAATTGGAGTGGCGGGCAACACGACTTCGTCCTTCTGGATTTGGTGTGAAACGGGGTTTGATATAGTATTAGAATGTTTTACACCTCTTTCATATTTACTGTATTTAGATGATGCGATGGATCGGTGTTTCTGAAGGAGCTGCAGTTTAAAACATTGGAGTGCTTGATGCGAGGACGGCAGAGTCTATGTACAATATTGCGGTTTTTAAGATTTCTAAAAATAGATCTTGTTATGTAGATTATGATACAGGAACTCATTCATTTTCAGAGTTCATATATATATATATATATATATATATCAATTTATTAAATGATTCACTTAATTGTAACTCACTGCAATTTACCAAGAACATAGTTAATTTTATTCTTTATTTATTTGTCTCTATACTATACTTGTTAATTAAGATGGAACTCTGAACCAATAGTTTTCCTAATAATCTTTTTCTTTTAAACAATATCATGTTCCTGAATTTTCTCCCATAATTCGTTTATTCTAGCCACAATCGTGTCCACTTCTTTCTCTGGCCAATCATCAAACTCATTCTCCTAAAGAGTTACGAGTTATTTATTACATTTATTTCCTGTTGAACCACATTTTTTTGCTATTTGCTCGAAGTTCAAGGGAACTTTTGTTGGCATTATAGTTTCATCTAAAACATATTTGTTGCCCTCTTATTTAACACCACCGACAGTTTATATTCTGTGGTAAATGAGAGCATCTTTAAGTGTATCAAACTCAATGTTGAAGTATTTTTTAATAGCTTCAAAAACTGCATCTTTATATACAGCCCATTAGCTTTCGGACCATTTTTTCGAATCTGTTGGGGGACTAGTAAATTCCTCCATTGGTTATTTTTATGATTATTACTATGACTCTGACTGTGATTCATCAATTGGATAATAACTAATACTTTTGTTCTCTTATCCATTTACTATTTTATTTATTCATTTATTATTTATTAACTTAGTTATTGTTGCTTTTCGTAATGTGTCGAATAGGTATAAGCACTTGTCTATGCGTTTGGCATTGTTTCAGCGTTGTTATTTTCTTAAGTTTGATGATTTCCTGGTTATTGTTAATTTGATTTTACGGGTACGTAAGTAAGGTCCTAATTGTAAAAGTCGTCTCCAAATAAGTCAGTTTTGTTCATCTTTGGTTTTATTGCTATTTTATTGCTATTTCTAAAAATAGATGTCGTTAAATAGATTTAAATAGATTATGATACAGGAACTCATTTATTTTCAGAGATCAGATTCCTTCTTGAGCAAGCTAGCTTAAAGATCTATTTACTAACAATAAAAATAAATATTCTAATATTATTTTAATACTTTTATGTGAGTCACAAGAATGATGTGAAGAAGAAATATACAAAAGAAAGCAAGTAATGAGAGATGATACAGGAACTCATTTTCAAAGATCAAATGAGGATCAGGATCCTTTCTGAACTAGCTGTATTGCAGCCGTCGACGAATTCAAGCTGCATTGTCGGCTTGATCGCCAACGAAAGAAGAACGAGGAGTGCGTATAGTAAACGGTTTTTTGTTAACAATATGCTAACAGCATGCAGAGCTATGATTTGAATGATTACGCCAACGTCAACAGAATATACGAAAGTTTAAAATAGAAATAACGAGAAAAGCCGAGAATCAACGTCTGTATATTTAAAAATATTAAGATATATTTTTAAGCCAATAAATGACGGTATTTATGATAAATTCATTATTTGCAAGCCAATAAAATTGAATCATTTAAAACAAGCAAAATAACATCACTTGCTGAGCTTCAGCAGCTGGGTGAACTGGCGGATCTGCTTCCGGAACTGCAGCTGCTTCTGGATGAGGTCTGCCTGCTGGCTCGCAGACAGGTCTCGGTTGTTTCTGGCGAGCTCCAGCACCATCGCGATCTCGTCCTGGCTGAACTTCGGGTGCCGGACCAGGAGCGCCTTCCTGGAAGTCTTCTGGCCCTGTCCCACCTTGGTGACGGTGATCACGTTCTCTGGCTGGTTTAGCTCGAGGCTCCAGTTCGCGACAGAACTCAGCGTTTGAGAGTTCCAGCTCATGCTGGGCGTCGCGTATATTGGTTCGAACCTGGGTTACTCTGGTTGTAGATACTGGTGCAGGAAGTACTTCTTCACTTCCGCGACGTTCACGTTCAGCACGAACGAGAGGTCGTACCAGACCGCCTCGTACTTCTGTTCCAGGCAGCGCGTCAGGTACTGCTTCACGTATTGTTCGGCTGTTCTGTGGTTTTAGGGAGTTATGTTTAGTATCTACAATGCTGCTTGTATAAACGCTTATTTCATATTTGAAGTGAATCAAAATGTATTTCAAAGTATCTTATTGCATATTTTAGAGTAATTGTGAAATAAAAGTAATATGATATGTACACTTTGCTGGTAATGTTAAAAAATATGTGTTTTATTTTGTAGTATTGTAGGTAAGTAAACAACTATTACACATGAATCTAGAATCAAATCATAAACGATTGATAAAATATTTTAAATCAATGTATATGTGTGTTGGTTTATGTAATTATTAGCATTTTAGAAAATATTTTACGCACATTTCGCGGAAATAGTTATTAAAGATACACAAGTATTTTCATGTACACATAACAGAAGAGATCATCAAGGGTTGGTTTTCGTCGATATTAATCATCTCCAACAACCTATTTTAACGTGTTATAGTGACACATTTCTTCTCACATTTTAATGTAAATGCCCTTTAATTACTACATTACTAATTTTATTATTGTAATATATTTACGACCTTAAGAAAAACAACTGTTAAAGACATGCTGGAATCGTAATTCTTCACGGCAATACATTAAGACAACACAGAGGTAGGTATCCCTTATTGAAATATGTTATGGGTGAAGACTCGAGACTATTTCCACTTGAGTAATACGATAGAAAACACTCCTATGTATTTATTCATTTTATGGGTAAACATGATTCTAGCCCATAATATCCTTGCTAAGAAGCTGAAGTTTTAAGATATAAATTTTCAGTTGCAGAAGAAAAACTAATTTATGAGAACATTAAATAACATTAAGGCTTGGAGGGTATTAATTTGTTGTTTGAAACCAATTAGAACGTAATTTAATGCACATTTGCTTAATTGTTAAGACGTTCAAATAAAATATTAAATGATTTTTGGCCTGATGACGTATTAATTTCTAAACTTGTAGAAAAAGAACATCTTATTTATTAATCTCACAAAGATTCTAAAACTGGATAATTAGAAAGTTTTGGTGTAGCAAATCCGTTATTCGTGCAATTATTTGAAAAAGAAGGGCAATATCACCAAGTGTTTTTAGATTATACTCATACGAGATATTTAAACAATAATGCGTAAGTCTGTTGCATTACTGCTTAAACTTAATCCGGTTATACCTATTTATTGAGTGCTTATTTATTTAAGGATCCGTAGAACAATGCTTTCAGTGGAGAAAGTTTAGAAAAATTAGAAACTTCAGTAAAATTCTTCCATAATGCTATTCCTTCGCTTAAACACTGTAGAAATGTAATTACAGATCAGGCAAAAGCATTTAATCACGCTGCAGCACTAATAAGCCCACATTGTCATAGTTCGCTATGTGGGTGGCATGTTTGGTAATTATTTAAATCAGATTTTGGTGAAAAAACTAATTAAATTCGATATTTATTCTTTAACTTACTTAAAAGTCCTACCTAAGCTGATTAAGATTATAGATTAAGAATGTTAAAAGAAGCCATAGTAGAAGTAAATGGTAAGGTTAATCAGAAAAAATGGATAATCTAATTAGTATTCTTGATAGGCTAACAATTTTGAATAGATCTAGAAGTTCTCAAGCTAAAAGCATTATCACAACCTCAAGCTGTGCTGAATCCGTAAATTGGCACAAAATTAAAAAGCATATTAACAAAAGAAGTAAGTTATTTCAATTATTTAAATACTTAAGTGGATGCAATGCATATACAAAATCTTAAATATTATACCACTTTAACAGAAATGATCGAAATTTTGCAAGTGATAGAGGGTTAGTGGGAGCTGTCAACCGAGTTCAATAAATATTTAATGCAGAAGTATAAAATGCAAAATAATATCTTGTATTTTTTGACGAAACAAGATTAAAATTTGACATTTGTGTAAAAAATGGATAATTATAGTTAGGATTCGACGTTTGTGTTTCATTTAATTAAAATTAAATTAATACTAATGGTGTTTATAAATGTAGTTGTCAAATGTATTAACAAACCGACTTTATATGTGGACACATTATAAAACTATATTCACATTAAACAAAAATTCCAATAGATAAACTGAAAGCATCAACATTTCGTTTAAACATTCCAAAAACATTAACTGTAACCTATTTAAGAGATTTATTTAGCTAATTTAACTATCCTCAAATTAATTCACGTAATCACAAAAATTAAAAAGATTTATAAACTAAAGTTTCAGATGCCAACTAAATTCAAGAAGTCAATAATTAACTTCAATTTAGCAGCATTCAAAATTAGGATCCAACGCCTAATAGTGATCCAGATGATCATTAATAATTAGATAGTTTAATTATTGATATAGATAGCGATTCTGAATAATACACTTTAAATGCAACTCAGATGGATCGTTCAATAGATCAAACTCATTTATTACCAGAAGTTGGACAAATTTATGGTAGTGATTCAGAGTATATGAGTGAAATTTCTGACAGATCAGTAGATTCAACCATTTAAAACGTTGAAATTTCAGAAAGACGATTAATTGCTTTGCAAAAACACGATTTACTAATGAGCGAATTATAAAATGCTGACTTTGTAACTGACGAAGATATAGAAAACATCAATGACTTAGCTCTAACTATTCTTAAAAGTAGACGCTTCAAAAGCGATAACCCTCAACACAATTCTAAAGGAAGTGTTAAAAGATTGAAGTCATAGATTGAAATATTTCTAAAACGCATTGCATAAATAAAGTGACAAAACTTAAATTTATAGTCATTTGCTTTATTATTATTTATATATTAAATCATAATACACATTTTTTAATAATGTTTTGATTTATTTGTGCAATCATTATGTGGAGTGGATAAGTTATTGATTATTTAGATATATATATAATAATCAATATAGTGCAAAATAATATTGTAATATATGAGTAATTTCATTTTTTGGTTTGCATCGAATAGAATAACACTAACAGTATCTTCAATTTATATATCAAGTAACGCTATATTTAAATAGATAACTAATAATATATAAATTATTATTGCTCTCTTTTTAGATGTAGTTATAATCATTATAACTATCACACAGATAATATTCATATAAATAATTAATATTATATAATATTATCAACATATATAGGATTCTTAACTCATGAATAATATAAAATATAATGAAGTTAATATATATTACATGTGTCCTATGTTACTTACAACTAGGTAGTGAATTAGTTGAACAACGACAAGGATAAATAGTAGTAGAATATGCAATAGAAGGGAGACATATAAAACAGTATATAACCAGTCATGCACTAATACATATATATCTTTTCAAAGATTGTAGTTGAATCCTTGATGTATTTATCTTAATATTTGATTTAATATATTTTAATTATTAAAATTATTACAATATTTAATTCTTCTTATAACAAATAATCATTTCATGAATTGATTAATCTTTAAAATTTGTATATAATACACTTGAATAAAATACAAATAAAAATCACTATGTCCGTTTGGCACAGTGGTATAGCATCTCAGACCAATGAGCCAGAGGTCCCGGGTTCAAATCTGGGTCTCTACAAAAAAAAGGTGTGTATCGACGAAAAAACACCCGAGTTAATCTATTCCACATAACAATATACGTAGATAAATATTTAATACACAACTATTTCACTCTATTTTTAGCGTTCTATATACCCGTTTTAAATCTATTTCTGGGTCATACGGGCAGGTAGAATTGTTTTCTGGCTAGTTCGATGATATCGGCGTCTATGTCAATTTCTTCTGCGCGTTGGATTAGTATGGGGATGAGTGTGTTTACGATGCCTAGTAGTGGTGATATTTCCAGGTATTTCGCCAGTATCTCGCACATTCCCAGGAAGTCCTGCTCGTTTTGTATTTAGTATTTTTGCACGCATCCTAGATCAAAATTGTAGTGCAGTCGCATGAGCTCGGCCGGGCTGCACACTTGTAACACCATGTGCATTACCCTCAGTGCTTTGTACACGTTCTGCTCAATTTATTTCTTCATTTGTTGAAGAACTGCCTGGTTAATTAAGTTCATCGGTTTCTCTTTTATTTCAATTAGTGTTTATAACAAGTTGTATATTAAATCGGTTATTATAAAGTCGTTTCTGATGAGGAACTCGAAATATTCGTTCAGTTAACTCTCCCTTGCGATCAAAACGAACTGAGGAGAGTTCAGGCAGTACATTAGAACCTGATTAAAATCTGTGATCAGATTCGAGTTCACGCTGTTCTCAGTTTGGAGTTGGGTGTTGATGAAGAAGAGGATTTGGGATAAAATGTGAGAGGAGAAGGAGTTATTTGTGAAGTCTTTTAGTAATTTTACGTACCTGTCAGCGAGGTCGTACGAGCTGCAGCTGAAATAGGACAAACGGGCGACTATGTAGTCAAGGCTGAGGTAATTGGAGTCGAATAAAATGCTGATCAGGTCAATGAAGCAGGTAGCGTTAACAGAAGCTAGTTGCTCTAATAATTTCAAAATTAACTGGATCAAAGGCTCTATGAAGGACTCGTCGTCGCAAAGCACGTTAAAAACAGCCTCGCCGAACTTGGACAAAGTAGCATCCGAATCTATCGACTTGTGCAATAAAATATTCAACTACGCAGAGGAAACACACTGAAAAGAAGCTGTCAAACGCACCAATAACCAAGAAATGTCAAAAGTTAAGTCAAGTTACACAATGGCCTCTACTAAATGAGAAGCACACTCGAGCGATAACCTTTACGTGCACAGACGCACATTAACAACGTCTTAATCCGAAAAATTGTTGCCGCATATGTTAGTAACAGCTTGATTCAACTCGTCATCAGAAATTAATGAGGCCAGACGCATACGCTCCGCTTTTTGAATGTCATTTTGTGTTATATTTGTTGATATTTGTGATAGTTACTTGTTCTTCTTCTGTGACAGAAATATTGTCCTATTCATTTCTTTGGATGGAAAAAGTCAATCTAATAAAAATGGTTGATAATTATTAAATGAAAATTCACACACCATTTAAATGAATAGGACTTTTTATTTATCTCAGCGTAATGCGGCAACAAATAGCAGGATAAAAGACTATGAACTAGAGGAAGAAGTGCACAAGCATTAAATGGAGCAAATTGAGATATCAGCTGAGTAGTTCCGTATGTGCTTGAATAACGTGCTTAGTAATTAATTCTCGGATTACGATATTAGGTGTGTGACAGTGTGTATTTCTCAAACTGAAAACGGCGAGCGTGAGTAGTTGTTTCATGTGTTGACTCAGCTAGTGTAACACACTTAGAATACAACCTGGTTATTGTTGCGTCTGAGTGCTCGTCTTACGATAGTTGATATGTCCTTATTGTCCGATATATTGCAGTAATTGCAGTCTGTGAGCGATTCCGAGATGTTTTACAATTTATTAACCGTGCTGAAGAACGCGATTTTGGATTTGATGTCCGAGGACGCCCTTCTTGACGACCATTACATAAATTTGAAGTCCTGCATTCCAGAAATGCTCCCGAACCTCTCCCCCGACTGCCTCTTTTGCGTTTTGTCCACGTTCTACAACGCGCAATTGATCTCCTCCAAGCAGCTTTACAACGCTATGTGTGAGTACGTTCCAAACACTCCTCTGGATTTGTCCAAATACGCTGAACTTATTAAGTGCGATTTCTAAAATAACGAGTACGACCCACTCACCGTTGACTGCTTCTTCTCGGTCGTTTTCGAGTTCATTCTTAACGCGGAATTAATCCAAAGGGCGTTTTTGGAGTGGTTCATAACCCTTTTAATTCAAAGCCTGACAGAGGCCCCTTTTATGTGTCCTATATATTTGGCCAGAGGGGGAGGGGCCTTCTTCCAATTTTTAAGCGTAAATGATTTCGACTCGGTGCTTACCGTGGAATTGGGGTGCGTGGTGTTCAAATCGTACTAGGAAGGAACTAGCACATGCAACAGGTAATACTTGGTTGATATTGAGAGCCAGAACTTCGCATGCCAAAAATAAATCAATAAAGAGATTAAAAGAGGGAATGTAAAAGCACTGTAGTTGATTAACTGCCTGGAAGAAAATGGCACTGTTGAGGACTACTCAGTAGAATTCATCGCGCAATTCATTAAAATTGACGTGCACAGCGAGAACATGAGCGAAAAGATGGAAGAATTCGAAACAATGGTGTCATACGTTGAAAATCAACTGCAAATGAATATTATTGACCTGGAACGCCTACAAGCACTTCACGAATTCGCAAACTCCATCATTCAATAAGCAGAAGCAGCTGATATACACCAAAGCGAAATTGAAGATGCTGCTACCAGAATGCAACTGATAAATGATGAATGAACATGCATTCTAGTTAACAAGAAGATGATAACACTGAGTTTGTCAAATTATGATATTTCAATGTTTCAATGATTCACATGATATCTTTTGACTTTATCTTCAGTAGAGTAAATAGTAGTTCTTCATTAGTATTCCTATTATCAACATATCGTGTTATATACATATTTGTACTATTAATGTGTATTGTAATATAATGAGAATGTAAACCTTGAGTTGTATAAGATAATTAGCATGATTACAAAATTAAGAAAACGCAACTTTGTGTTTAATTTGATTTGTGAATACATAAATACATGAACTTTTATAGAAAGCTAAGATATGTGCGAAACTATACATGTTAGTTAATTTTCTGTATAAAATAACAAAAATAGTTGATTGATTATTTTTCTACATATTTTAACAATTTCTAACATATAAAACATAGATTACGATAGTTATTTTTATTAAAAAGTTTATATTAATTCTTTCACTTCAAGAATGTAATTTAAGTTTATACAAGCAGCATTGTAGATACTAAACATAAGTCCCCAAAACCACAGAACAGACGAACAATACGTGAAGCAGTACCTGACGCGCTGCCTGGAACAGAAGTACGAGGCGGTCTGGTACGACCTCTCGTTCGTGCTGAACGTGAACGTCGCGGAGGTGAAGAAGTACTTCCTGCACCAGTATCTACAACCAGAGTAACCCAGGTTCGAACCCACATACACAACGCCCAGCATGAGCTGGAACTCCCAAACGCTCAGTTCCGTGGCGAACTGGAGCCTCGAACTAAACCAGCCCGAGAACGTGATCACGGTCACCAAGGTGGGACAGGGCCAGAAGACTTCCAGGAAGGCGCTCCTGGTCCGACACCCGAAGTTCAGCCAGGACGAGATCGCGATGGTGCTGGAGCTCGCCAGAAACAACCGAGACCTGTCTGCGAGCCAGCAGGCAGACCTCATCCAGAAGCAGCTGCAGTTCCGGAAGCAGATCCGCCAGTTCACCCAGCTGCTGAAGCTCAGCAAGTGATGTTATTTTGCTTGTTTTAAATGATTCAATTTTATTGACTTGCAAATATAATTTATCATAAATCATATAATTTATCATAAATCCTGTCATTTATTGGCTTAAAAATTTATCTTAATATTTTTAAACGGACTTTCTTCTTGAAAAACCCATTTAAACAGTGACTGTCGATAGTCGTAATATATCTTAATATTTTTAAACTTACAGACGTTAATTCTCGGCTTTTCTCGTTATTTCTATTTTAAACTTTCGTATATTCTGTTGATGTTGGCGTAATCATTCAAATCATAGCTCTGCATGCTGTTAGCATATTGTTAACAAAAAACCGTTTACTATACGCACTCCTCGTTCTTCTTTCGTTGGCGATCAGCCGACAATGCAGCTTGAATTCGTCGACGGCTGCAATACAGCTAGTTCAGAAAGGAACCTGATCCTCATTTGATCTTTGAAAATGAGTTCCTGTATCATAATCTATATAACAAGATCTATTTTTAGAAATCTTAAAAACCGCAATGTTGTACATAGACTCTGCCGCCCTCGCAACAAGCACTCCAGTGTTTTAAACTGCAGCTCCTTCAGAAACACCGATCCTTCGCATCATCTAAATACAGTAAATATGAAAGAGGTGTAAAACATTCTAACACTAGATCAAACGTCCCGTTTCACACCAAATCCATTATAAACTACTTATTCAGTTTACTCGATTCGGATTGACGGAATTCTATATATTACTTGCTTTTAGTTAAAACAGGAACATAACAACGGTCATATTATATATATATATATCTATAATCTACCGTTTCATTAGGTGCCGAATTTCACAAATAGAACTTGGAAAAATGAATAGTTTATTTGTCATTTCACGGTTTCGGATATTTTGAGATATCTCACGAATAGACTAAACCTAATTACAAATAAATATCAGAATTTGAACCACTGATAAAGGTCATAACTTCATATATAAAATTTAATTTATCTCTAATTGTCTTAAAGATGGAAAAAATATGTTACTTTAGCATTATAAAATAATATACTCTACTGAAATCAGTGTCTCTATTCAAGGTTATGTAACATCTCCCCTTAATCAATTCTATATTATTTCAACATATATAGCATATTTCTATATAGCATATTTCTCCACTCCACCACTTAAAAATGAGCCGAAACAACCTTGAGGAACAAAACGATGATGTTGAGCAATTAAACCCCAAAATATAAATAAACCCAGAAAAACCAGCAGAAGCAAATTCACTCGATCTAAATGTTGAGATAATCGCCGCTTAAGTTACAGGTTAAATTTCAACCAAATAGGACTCTCCAAAAATAGAAAATGACGCTCAAACCTAATTAAATGACAACCCAGAAGAAATATAAGTTGACTAATAAAATGACTCATAATCAGACCAGAAATAAGATGAACAAAACTACTAGCAAACTCAAAACATATTTAATACCAATTCAGAATCCAAACACAATTAAGAGCCCAAAGAAAACGACTCTGAACCAGAAACTCAAATAAACCAAAAAGAAAATAAACAAGAATACATTCACCCAAAAAACGAAAACGACTGGTACTACATTGACATTCACGACCAAGTTCAAGGCCCCTTCTCCACAAAACAAATGAACAAATGGAACAGCAAGGGAGAATTGTTCGAGAATATGATCATCCAAAGAGGGGATTTCAAGTTCAAACTGCAAAAAGAACAGAAATACTTACCATTCCTGTTCAAAGACCAGAAAGATAAAGTGGAAAAGGAGCTGGATTTAAAAATTGAAAAGAAACACGAAGACGAGAAGAAAAATGAAGGAGAGAAGCTTATAGCTGTTGAAGTTGGGACCAATGCACAAACGAAGCAGAACGTTACCAAGAAAGACCCACTGATCCAAATGAAACAACATATTCAAAAGAACGAAAACATTCCAAAAGAAACATAAGACGTTGAAAACCCTGAAGCCGAAAATAATGTTGCTGGAAAACCAAAAATGAACAAAACTGACTTATTTGGAGACGACTTTTACAATTAGGACCTTACTTACGTACCCGTAAAATCAAATTAACAATAACAAGGAAATCATCAAACTTAGGAAAATAACAACGCTGAAACAATGCCAAACGCATAGACAAGTGCTTATTCCTATTCGACACATTACGAAAAGCAACAATAACTAAGTTAATAAATAGTAAATGGATAAGAGAACAAAAGTATTAGTTATTATCCAATTGATGAATCACAGTCAGAGTCATAGTAATAATCAATGGAGGAATTTACTAGTCCTCCAACAGATTCGAAAAAATGGTCCGAAAGTTAATGGGCTGTATATAAAGATGCAGTTTTTGAAGCTATTAAAAAATACTTCAATATTGAGTTTGATACACTTAAAGATGCTCTCATTTACCACAGAATATAAACTGTCGGTGGTGTTAAATAAGAGGGCAACAAATATGTTTTAGATGAAACTATAATGCCAACAAAAGTTCCCTTGAACTTCGAGCAAATAGCAATAAAATGTGGTTCGACAGAAAATAAATGTTATAAATAACTTGTAACTCTTTAGGATAATGAGTTTGATGATTGGCCAGAGAAAGAAGTGGACATGATCGTGGCTAGAATAAACGAATTATGGGAAAAAATTCAGGAACATGATATTGTTTAAAAGAAAAAGATTATTAGGAAAACTATTGGTTCAGAGTTCCATCTTAATTAACAAGTATAGTATAGAGACAAATAAATAAAGAATAAAATTAACTATGTTCTTGGTAAATTGCAGTGAGTTACAATTAAGTGAATCATTTAATAAATTGATATATATATATATATGAACTCTGAAAATGAATGAGTTCCTGTATCATAATCTACATAACAAGATCTATTTTTAGAAATCTTAAAAACAGCAATATTGTACATAGAATCTGCCACTCTCGCATCAAGCACTCCAGTGTTTTAAACTGCAGCTCCTTCAGAAACACCGATCCTTCGCATCATCTAAATACAGTAAATATGAAAGAGGTGTAAAACATTCTAACACTAGATCAAACGTCCCGTTTCACACCAAATCCAATTATAAACTACTTATTCAGTTTACTCGATTCGGATTGACGGAATTCTATATATTACTTGCTTTTAGTTAAAACAGGAACATAACAACGGTCATATTATATATATATATCTATAATCTACCGTTTCATTAGGTGCCGAATTTCACAAATAGAACTTGGAAAAATGAATAGTTTATTTGTCATTTCACGGTTTCGGATATTTTGAGATATCTCACGAATAGACTAAACCTAATTACAAATAAATATCAGAATTTGAACCACTGATAAAGGTCATAACTTCATATATAAAATTTAATTTATCTCTAATTGTCTTAAAGATGGAAAAAATATGTTACTTTAGCATTATAAAATAATATACTCTACTGAAATCAGTGTCTCTATTCAAGGTTATGTAACATCTCCCCTTAATCAATTCTATATTATTTCAACATATATAGCATATTTCTATATAGCATATTTCTCCACTCCACCACTTAAAAATGAGCCGAAACAACCTTGAGGAACAAAACGATGATGTTGAGCAATTAAACCCCAAAATATAAATAAACCCAGAAAAACCAGCAGAAGCAAATTCACTCGATCTAAATGTTGAGATAATCGCCGCTTAAGTTACAGGTTAAATTTCAACCAAATAGGACTCTCCAAAAATAGAAAATGACGCTCAAACCTAATTAAATGACAACCCAGAAGAAATATAAGTTGACTAATAAAATGACTCATAATCAGACCAGAAATAAGATGAACAAAACTACTAGCAAACTCAAAACATATTTAATACCAATTCAGAATCCAAACACAATTAAGAGCCCAAAGAAAACGACTCTGAACCAGAAACTCAAATAAACCAAAAAGAAAATAAACAAGAATACATTCACCCAAAAAACGAAAACGACTGGTACTACATTGACATTCACGACCAAGTTCAAGGCCCCTTCTCCACAAAACAAATGAACAAATGGAACAGCAAGGGAGAATTGTTCGAGAATATGATCATCCAAAGAGGGGATTTCAAGTTCAAACTGCAAAAAGAACAGAAATACTTACCATTCCTGTTCAAAGACCAGAAAGATAAAGTGGAAAAGGAGCTGGATTTAAAAATTGAAAAGAAACACGAAGACGAGAAGAAAAATGAAGGAGAGAAGCTTATAGCTGTTGAAGTTGGGACCAATGCACAAACGAAGCAGAACGTTACCAAGAAAGACCCACTGATCCAAATGAAACAACATATTCAAAAGAACGAAAACATTCCAAAAGAAACATAAGACGTTGAAAACCCTGAAGCCGAAAATAATGTTGCTGGAAAACCAAAAATGAACAAAACTGACTTATTTGGAGACGACTTTTACAATTAGGACCTTACTTACGTACCCGTAAAATCAAATTAACAATAACAAGGAAATCATCAAACTTAGGAAAATAACAACGCTGAAACAATGCCAAACGCATAGACAAGTGCTTATTCCTATTCGACACATTACGAAAAGCAACAATAACTAAGTTAATAAATAGTAAATGGATAAGAGAACAAAAGTATTAGTTATTATCCAATTGATGAATCACAGTCAGAGTCATAGTAATAATCAATGGAGGAATTTACTAGTCCCCCAACAGATTCGAAAAAATGGTCCGAAAGTTAATGGGCTGTATATAAAGATGCAGTTTTTGAAGCTATTAAAAAATACTTCAATATTGAGTTTGATACACTTAAAGATGCTCTCATTTACCACAGAATATAAACTGTCGGTGGTGTTAAATAAGAGGGCAACAAATATGTTTTAGATGAAACTATAATGCCAACAAAAGTTCCCTTGAACTTCGAGCAAATAGCAATAAAATGTGGTTCGACAGAAAATAAATGTTATAAATAACTTGTAACTCTTTAGGATAATGAGTTTGATGATTGGCCAGAGAAAGAAGTGGACATGATCGTGGCTAGAATAAACGAATTATGGGAAAAAATTCAGGAACATGATATTGTTTAAAAGAAAAAGATTATTAGGAAAACTATTGGTTCAGAGTTCCATCTTAATTAACAAGTATAGTATAGAGACAAATAAATAAAGAATAAAATTAACTATGTTCTTGGTAAATTGCAGTGAGTTACAATTAAGTGAATCATTTAATAAATTGAAATATATATATATATATGAACTCTGAAAATGATGAGTTCCTGTATCATAATCTACATAACAAGATCTATTTTTAGAAATCTTAAAAACAGCAATATTGTACATAGAATCTGCCACTCTCGCATCAAGCACTCCAGTGTTTTAAACTGCAGCTCCTTCAGAAACACCGATCCTTCGCATCATCTAAATACAGTAAATATGAAAGAGGTGTAAAACATTCTAACACTAGATCAAACGTCCCGTTTCACACCAAATCCATTATAAACTACTTATTCAGTTTACTCGATTCGGATTGACGGAATTCTATATATTACTTGCTTTTAGTTAAAACAGGAACATAACAACGGTCATATTATATATATATATCTATAATCTACCGTTTCATTAGGTGCCGAATTTCACAAATAGAACTTGGAAAAATGAATAGTTTATTTGTCATTTCACGGTTTCGGATATTTTGAGATATCTCACGAATAGACTAAACCTAATTACAAATAAATATCAGAATTTGAACCACTGATAAAGGTCATAACTTCATATATAAAATTTAATTTATCTCTAATTGTCTTAAAGATGGAAAAAATATGTTACTTTAGCATTATAAAATAATATACTCTACTGAAATCAGTGTCTCTATTCAAGGTTATGTAACATCTCCCCTTAATCAATTCTATATTATTTCAACATATATAGCATATTTCTATATAGCATATTTCTCCACTCCACCACTTAAAAATGAGCCGAAACAACCTTGAGGAACAAAACGATGATGTTGAGCAATTAAACCCCAAAATATAAATAAACCCAGAAAAACCAGCAGAAGCAAATTCACTCGATCTAAATGTTGAGATAATCGCCGCTTAAGTTACAGGTTAAATTTCAACCAAATAGGACTCTCCAAAAATAGAAAATGACGCTCAAACCTAATTAAATGACAACCCAGAAGAAATATAAGTTGACTAATAAAATGACTCATAATCAGACCAGAAATAAGATGAACAAAACTACTAGCAAACTCAAAACATATTTAATACCAATTCAGAATCCAAACACAATTAAGAGCCCAAAGAAAACGACTCTGAACCAGAAACTCAAATAAACCAAAAAGAAAATAAACAAGAATACATTCACCCAAAAAACGAAAACGACTGGTACTACATTGACATTCACGACCAAGTTCAAGGCCCCTTCTCCACAAAACAAATGAACAAATGGAACAGCAAGGGAGAATTGTTCGAGAATATGATCATCCAAAGAGGGGATTTCAAGTTCAAACTGCAAAAAGAACAGAAATACTTACCATTCCTGTTCAAAGACCAGAAAGATAAAGTGGAAAAGGAGCTGGATTTAAAAATTGAAAAGAAACACGAAGACGAGAAGAAAAATGAAGGAGAGAAGCTTATAGCTGTTGAAGTTGGGACCAATGCACAAACGAAGCAGAACGTTACCAAGAAAGACCCACTGATCCAAATGAAACAACATATTCAAAAGAACGAAAACATTCCAAAAGAAACATAAGACGTTGAAAACCCTGAAGCCGAAAATAATGTTGCTGGAAAACCAAAAATGAACAAAACTGACTTATTTGGAGACGACTTTTACAATTAGGACCTTACTTACGTACCCGTAAAATCAAATTAACAATAACAAGGAAATCATCAAACTTAGGAAAATAACAACGCTGAAACAATGCCAAACGCATAGACAAGTGCTTATTCCTATTCGACACATTACGAAAAGCAACAATAACTAAGTTAATAAATAGTAAATGGATAAGAGAACAAAAGTATTAGTTATTATCCAATTGATGAATCACAGTCAGAGTCATAGTAATAATCAATGGAGGAATTTACTAGTCCTCCAACAGATTCGAAAAAATGGTCCGAAAGTTAATGGGCTGTATATAAAGATGCAGTTTTTGAAGCTATTAAAAAATACTTCAATATTGAGTTTGATACACTTAAAGATGCTCTCATTTACCACAGAATATAAACTGTCGGTGGTGTTAAATAAGAGGGCAACAAATATGTTTTAGATGAAACTATAATGCCAACAAAAGTTCCCTTGAACTTCGAGCAAATAGCAATAAAATGTGGTTCGACAGAAAATAAATGTTATAAATAACTTGTAACTCTTTAGGATAATGAGTTTGATGATTGGCCAGAGAAAGAAGTGGACATGATCGTGGCTAGAATAAACGAATTATGGGAAAAAATTCAGGAACATGATATTGTTTAAAAGAAAAAGATTATTAGGAAAACTATTGGTTCAGAGTTCCATCTTAATTAACAAGTATAGTATAGAGACAAATAAATAAAGAATAAAATTAACTATGTTCTTGGTAAATTGCAGTGAGTTACAATTAAGTGAATCATTTAATAAATTGATATATATATATATATGAACTCTGAAAATGAATGAGTTCCTGTATCATAATCTACATAACAAGATCTATTTTTAGAAATCTTAAAAACAGCAATATTGTACATAGAATCTGCCACTCTCGCATCAAGCACTCCAGTGTTTTAAACTGCAGCTCCTTCAGAAACACCGATCCTTCGCATCATCTAAATACAGTAAATATGAAAGAGGTGTAAAACATTCTAACACTAGATCAAACGTCCCGTTTCACACCAAATCCAAAAGGACGAAGTCGTGTTGCCCGCCACTCCAATTTTTCTTCCGCAAGAATATGACCGACAGACAAGTTACCGTCAAGAACGCCGACATGCCAGAAGAAATGCAGCAAGACGCCATCGACTGCGCCATCCAGGCCATGGAGCGTTTCAACATCGAAAAGGACATCGCCGCCTACGTCAAGAAGGAGTTCGACAAGAAGCACCACCCAACCTGGCACGTGATCGTGGGCAAGAACTTCGGTTCTTATGTCACCCACGAAACCAAGCGTTTCATCTACTTCTATATTGGCTAGCTCGCCTTCCTTATCTTCAAGTCTGGATGAGTGACATTTTGTAAATTTATATATTTTCACTCAGGCGCCGAAGTCCTTGGACCACTCGACGTACTTCTCCTGGAGCTTCAGGTCGTAGCTGGGCTTCACCACCTTCAGGGCTTCTGTCACTTCTTCTTGGCCGATCTGGATGTCCTTCTTGGCGTCGTAGTGGCCGCCTTCGTTCGCCTCCAGCTTCTGCAGCACCTTCCGGAGCCGGGACATGGCGGCCTCCTTGCAGATCGCGCACACGTCGCTGGCGGACCAGTTTTCCGTCTTCATCACCATCTGCTGGATCAGGTTGCCGTCGATCCTGTCTCCGATCACGTTGCGGATGATCTGGGCGCGGTCGTCCTGGTTGGGCGCGTTCACGTACACGCGCTTCTCGAGGCGGCGCAGCATGGCCGAGTCGATGGTCCAGGGCAGGTTGGTGGCGGCCAGCACGAAGATCTGCTGGTTGGAGACCGAGTTGAGCCCGTCTATCTCCACCAGCAGCTGGGTCTTGATGCGCCTGGAGGCCTCGTGCTCCGAGTCCCCGTCTCTGGCGCCCATGAGGCAGTCCAGCTCGTCGATGAAGATGACAGAGCGCTCGTACTGCCGGGCCATCAGGAAAAGGCAGCGCACCAGCTTCTCGGACTCTCCGTAGTACTTGGACAGCAGAGAAGAGGCGGAGATGTTGAAGAAGGTGCACTTGCATTCGGAAGCCAGAGCTCTCGCGAGGAAGGACTTCCCGTTTCCCGGCGCCGAGAAGAGCAGGCACCCCTTCCACGGTTTCAGTATGCCGGTGAACAAGTCCGGGTACTTCGCTGGCAGGATAACGGATTCTTTCAAAATTTGTTTCGGCTTCTCGAGCCCGACCACTTCTTTGAAGGACTGTGTTGGGTGTTCGGTGAGGATCTCGTGCTGGATGATGGAGTAGAAGCTCAGCAGTTCTGCTGGGAAGTTACTCGGTGCGGCTGCCAGGATTGGTCTGAATGCTTCCGCTTCTCCTTCCACTATTTCTTCCTTCGGTTTCGGTTTGTCCATGTTCTTCAGGTTCTGGTTCGAGATTTCCTTCACCGGTATTTGTGGTAGAATATTCGGTGTATGCTCCTCATCTTGATCTTTTGCTTCTTTACCTTCTTTAGTGTCTTTTTACGCTGGTTTGTTTGCGGATGCTTTTCCCGGTGGTGGGGGCGGTTTCGCGCTGGATTGTGATCTCTTTTGAATCTTGTCCAGCACCATTGATTAGTGCTCTTGTTTTGTGTCGTCTTTAGCTGGCGCTTTCTTCACCAGCTTCACTTGCCTGTTGAATTTGAACTTGAAGTAGTCCTCGTACTCTCCTATAACTGAGATAATATCTATGTTGTCACAGGGCTCGTACTTGGCGAGGGTTACGTTCGTCTCTGCTTCAATCGCTGAGACTGAGTTGTGGTAGCCCTCAGCGCGCATGTACGCGAGGAAGAGGACGATCGCGTTCCTCTTTCGTTCTGTTTGCTGTTGTTCGTACTGTTCGCGGACCTGGTTTTGCATTTTTATTTGCTAATAGGACTCTGTTTATCGTGGGTTCATTATTTGAGGTGGGAATTTGATTAATTTTTAGTGTTTGATGGTACAATGTGAATGAATATATTATAATAATTTTCACATCAATTTAATTTTTAAATTCAAGCATAACCGTTGATAATTTGAAGACTTGGAACATGAGCGAATGAATTTAAATTTTCATGCTGAATTATTAAGAAACTAGATTGAAATTAATTTGAATGTTTAAAAGCAATAAGAATGATAACAATTGATTTTCGGAGCTTATGGAAGTAATTAATGAAAAATAACTTCGCTTCAATTTTGTTAGAACAAAGTAAGAATGACGAGTCACTTTATAAATTTATTCTAACTTTTGTATTTCATCTCATTAATAATATAAAGATTGATTTATAAAGTGAAATAATGTTTTAACTCGATCAATCATAAAAATTATGATTCTGGTCCATCAACATGTATTTACAACATATCTTAATAAAGATCTTTTGATATTGTAAACTATACAGGAATATAGGACGAATATGTTGCAGTATTTAATAATTTGAAAAATGATTTCGACGTACTACACATCAATAGATGTAAATGCTCATATAATATAAGATTTAATCTATAATATGATAACATAAACAAAAGGACATTCATTTATTGTGTCCATCGCTCTACAATAAAATCATTTGATAAGAATAACTTAAACAATATATAATGATGTATTTTTTACAATTAAAAGATTCAAATTATAAATAGTTTACACAACCTATAAAGTCATCCAATATGTTATACTTATATTTCAGAATCTTAAACCACTCCCATATTTATGAATTCATAATAATTACCAAATAGAACATGCCTTCCAAATAAATCGAGCATAATGCAAAAATCAGAATTATTCATAGAAAATACTCCAAATATTAGTTCTTTGTAGAGTATAGTGTTTTAATAGAGTAAACCAATCAGCAATCTCAAAAATCCATTTGAATTAGAAGAATCTTATTCTGAAGTATCTGAAGAAATAGAAGAAATATCCGATATTATTTATCATTCAGACTCAACTAGCTTTGATTTGTCTGGAATGCCTTTGAGCTTCATAAATGGTTAAATAAATGAGCAATAAGAAGACGAACAGTTTGCTGAAAAATATAATAAAGCCCTAGATGTACTTAAACTATTTGAGACATTATGAATATAGACTAAAAAATACAAAATCTGAGGATAAATAAAATCTGATAAATAAATCAATAATTTATGTAACAGTATGTTGCAAATAAACTGAAAACTCTTATACGTTTACTTTTAAACGTTTAATGTCTCAGATTAACTTAATCTGGTTGGTGTTTATAATGATTTTTATTTGTGTTTTGGATTTTCGTTTATTATCACTTGTTATACAAAAATACATAACATTTATAACATTTCTATTAATAAATGTAATGTGTAATTTAAGATTTGAAATTTTATAATGTGAGATTAATATATTGTATTAAATGGTACAATTGGTTGAATAATAAATTGATCCCACACCATAACTATGAATAGTCTAAATTTACCCGGTCCTTCATGTATTAATGATACAGTTAAAAATCCATTTGACAACTCATCATTTGTTGTAGAAGAAACTCCAAATATGAGCAGAAACTTTTCAAGATCTTTTGTATTACCTAATAACTCTAACTGTTCTCATATTAAAGTTAAAAACCCATTTAATGACTATTAGACAATAAATTATGAAGAAATTGAAGAATTATCAGAAATAATACAACATGAAAATTCTTCAAGTTTCGACATCTCATAGTCTGGTTTAAGTTATATGATCGAAGACGATGAAAGCGAATTTAAAAAACGATACCAGGCTGCTATAGATATTGTAAATATGATCGATCAAATGTGAATTTTGAAAATACTGCAGTGCAAGTTATATCTTGAATTCCGAATTATTAAAATCGGTAAGTATGAATGTTGATACAATAAATAAAAAAGTAAATAACTAATGTGATAAGTGTGTACTAGAGTGAGTTTAAATGATTGGCTAAGAATTTAATGATTAAAATCATTCATCTAAATAATCTATATTACAGTGGTGGGCCCTCGAAATGCTTTTTTGAATTAGGAAGAAGAATGAAGTTTATTATTTGAATCTTACTTATATCACTGCCCGGCTCAATAATGAGTGTGTTCTCCCTCCTCATCAATACACTCATTAACTCTATTTACTATTGATTTGTAAAGTGCTTCAATCACATCAAGGCCTGGTTGAGCCTTGGATAGCTGTGCTACAATAATTAACGTATATAACTCTGTATATACTTCAATAATAAGTTTCAACTTTACCTAACGTTGTATAATTTAACAATCAAGAAAATTGATTTCTCATTATGAAATGGAAGTGGAAGATCATAAGTAAAATAACTGTTGTTTTAGAGAGCATCAATATATTTTTAATGCTGGGCCCGACTAACCCACTTGATTCCATTCTTCAAGAAACAAAAATGCATTCATTATTTGAATATTGAGAATGAAAGCGACTGTAACTACCTGAATTATAATTCTAATTAAGCGAAGTACCAATACTTCATCTTGAGCTCCCGGTTGAGATTGAAAGAAAAAGTCCTCCATTGTTTTCGTGATTAAGAAATACCTAAAATCGTTCAGATTGACCCAGTTGAAGATGAACACCGAGGTCCTCTGCAGGTCCAGTGCTTGCGCTACTAGTTATAAATTACATATTGCGTCCGTATACCAATCATTGGATCCTCTTATTCTTTTCTCCAATCAGGCTTAACTACCATATATTTTCGAGATAAAATCTTTCATAAATTAGTTTGTTGACTAAAACGTAGAAATTACACAGGGACATCTTAAACAAGTGATATAACTAGTTCAGATTGTACAATATTTTATGAATTCATCCGTTGGACCCAGAAATGAAGAGAATACAAACGCTTCAGAACTGCCTAAGTTTGTTAAGTGAATTAGTTGACCTTCCCTAAACATCTTCTACCGCGTTTATTTTGTCATTGCCGTCCTTTTATTGCATGTGGTAATTTCTATTTTTCCTTTTTGGAATATTAAATACCGACTTTGAATAGTCGATTATGGTCTAATACGATCGAAATCATATTTTTGGCCCTCTTGTGTTAATGAGTAGTTCATGAATAATCTCCAACTTGAGATTATTTATTGGAATTTGTCATCCGCATTAGAAGTGGCAAAATATTTTAATATATAATTACTCACATAGTAAACAAGAAAAAGCAATTCCACCTCCCATAACTGTAACTATTTCTTTAATACGTTGTTTTTAGTCCGTTCGCATTTCAAAATATTCTTTTAGTACTCCACACTCTTTTTCTTCCATTCCTTTTAGGCATATTGTTGCAATTACGCCATCTTCAATTACCCAGCTCTGCATTCCAACAATGTATATCTTAAATAAGTCCCAGTCGTTAAATTCGACGATCCATTGTTAAAATTATTCAAACAACGCATCTTTGATTCTATTAATTCGTAGCATGAGCAGTTCAGCCCAGATTTGAATGAGTATTTTAATTATTTCTCTTGAATTCGATTGTTAGCTATATATTTGATTTTAAATGCTGTAAAAGTTGCGAATAATTTCATTTTGCGGTTCAATGCGTAAGTAGTACGAAAAACACGCTAGTATCTCAAATTGTTCGAATCCTGCGTATTGTTCATAGTTTTAGATCAGTTTGTTCATGTAGTAGTGTATATTCTCTTCGGATATGAAATATTTTGCTTCATTTAGCATCGAATCCGACGTTAATTTCAAAATTTGAGTGAATACGTGCGTGTTAAGGTCTTTCTCTAAAATTTATTCAACCATTTCGTTTTAAATGTTCTCTTTTTGAATGCAATAGCAAATAAGCGCTGAGTATTCAAGTTGCTTCAAGTCTTCATGAATTAGTTTATTCAGGAACATATTTAAGTCGCTCTACTAGTAGTATTTGCTTTTTGTCCAAATCAGCATCAAATTGCAAACGTTATAGTTCGCGCTAGTTGGCCAAGTTATACAAACGAGGCACACGGTGACTGGACAGAAACAAAGTGCGATTCGTTTTGGGGAGTGGAAACTATTATTATATGCTGTGAGAAAGACAAATATTGGGTATCCACTCCAAAATAGTTGGAATTACCAGTTTTTTGACCGTAAACCCAAATTCAACATTATTTATACATTTTACATACATTTCACTTATAAGGGTTGAAAATGATAACCATTATAAGTGAAAAGGCTCCCTTGAGAGTGAGATAATGTAGTATTATTGGAATTGGACATTAAAATCTTTTTACTTTTTAGTATCTTTTTAAAGTTTGATATAATAAGTTAATGGTAATAAACCAATGGTTCAAAGAAGTTCTAAAAAGTTAATTTATTAGGTATTATTGGTATAAATACTATAAAATAGAAATAAAGAAAAAGTGACAAAATTCTTATGTCATTTTATATGTAATTGTGTCACACAATAGAGACAATCATTGTATCTTATTGGCAATAATTGTCAAAAGTGCTCTTATTGTCTATTGTTGGATGGCTATAGGTTAAATAAGGCATTTTTATATTATAAAGGCATATAAACAAATATTAATTTTACAAATGCAAACTCATCTTTAATTCTCAAATCAAAACTCTATGATGATGTACCTAAATTTCTGGCTATATTTGAAGTGAAAAATTAATTAACATTGAAATCTTTTCATATTAGTACAAAATAGTACAATTAATACTGGTCCTCAAATCTATAAATAATTATGTGCTTAGGTATCTTCGCAAGCGTATTAAATTCTGATATCAATATATAAAGTCAAAAACTGTACATAATTTATTTATATATGTTAGTGCGTGTTTCCACTTTGTTTTGCTAAAATGCATTAGTTAAATTTAATATCTATATTATTCTTTTTCTTCTACCTATTTTCCATAAACTATAGGCTTAACGCCTTGTAAGTTTATTATCAGTATAATATTTATCTCATACTTATAGCGCTTTTAAATATCGCGTTTTATATAATATTAGGTAAACTGGTAATATAATACATGAAATGTGTTCTGTTCTCTTGTCCCATTAAATCAGAGCTTTCGTATAGCATATTGAACTATATTGAACTTTTGTATTTTTGCGATAAATTGTGGACAACAATTTATTAATAACTGCGTTCATATGATTACAAATGAATCGAATAAACGCAATACTATAATAAATATCTATAATACATCAATCGCGTATTTGAATCGTTCAATTTATTTTCATTTGTAATTTTCCATCCAAGGAATACCTTATGCGTTATGTTTTAATATTGTGTAGTATTTCTGTTTTAATTATATTTAATCTAAATCGAATCAAAATTTCATGTCATAATCTGTCTCACTAACACCAGCATTCTATTAAATAAACTATTTTCACTTCACAAAATGAGCAAGCCAGCGAATTCCGCGATATAAGTGAAGCGGGACATGAAATTCATCTTTGTGGTTCTTTTTTCCATTTATTTCTGTTATTATAAAGTCCTGTTTTCCTCGTTTAAAAACAACGCGATCGAATAGGTTGTTTTAGTTCGAATCTGGTTCATCATATTTAATCAGATTTCATTAATAACGATTAACATAGCAGTTCTGGCCGTTTGTGGTGAATCTACCATTGTGCGCACGTTCAGCCTCACGTGCATCATTTGCTTTTATTATTATTCCAGAGTACTAATCAGCTCCACTTTCGATTTCATCAGCAAAAGCGATCAAAGGAGCTTGATCTACGGAGAAACGCTCATGATGCTGATTTACCTGTACAGAAATATTAAATACGTTCTGTTTCTCTCCAAACTTACTCTAGAGAATGTGCTGTGAAAAGAACCAAATATTGTTAGTAAGTTGAGAATTACTAAATTATTAATAAATTAGTGAGTTACAAAAATGAAAATTATTGAAACTCAATAATATAAAAAACTTATTCTAAAGTATTTAATCAGTTACAGACAAAAAATATTAAAGTCGCATGAGCCAGCTAAGATTTAAGTGAATGAACGAGCTGGCGTGTCAAGAATAGTTCTCCTTAAAAGATTTATGTCAGTTTAATGTTTTAGATTAAATTGTAGAATTGAGGAGTAGAAGCCGTTAGTTAAATAATTTTAAATTGGTATGATCGTTGTATTGACAATGTGTAATACAGGTTGACTGGATAGCTGAATGATTACAATCTGTAATTTGTACTTTAATGTTTAAGATATATTACCCTTTACAAGTCAATTAACGAGTTGTATTTAAATACTTGAAATACCCGTAAATCAAATACAGTATTAGCTTCGCGCATTTCTTGTAGAATCTAAAATTTTAAAAAATCTGTTTTTTAAATCCGTTTTGCTTTAAAAGTCTAAGATCCAGACCTTTAAAGATTGATTGCTATTCCTCTGCTAATTCTATTCCGCCCTTCGTTATTTGTTAAATCTAGAATGAAAAAACTGTAAAATAAATAAATCAAAAAACTGTAATATAATAATGTTAAAATTTACAAATAATATAATATTATTATTATATATTTATATAATATAATATCATTTCATTTCATACATTTAAAAATAAGGAGAAGAAGTATTTGTTGGAATGCCAGTTTGGTTTAGTATCCATGATGGGTTCATTTGACCGCACTTTTTGTTTCACTTGGTAAAATTTCCAAAGTTCTGAGCCGAAATAGTGCAGATCATCAACGAGCTGAGAAAGAAGACATCACTCCGTAAATTACGTCTATACTGGTCACCCTTTTTCTCTGATGATCATATTTCCTTTCTAAACGATGATCAATAAGAAAACAACAGCATTCCTCTCTAAAATCAAAAAACTGTAAAGTATACTGTTATACACAATCAATCAAATTAAATGTAACAATAAATGACAACTATATATTATTTTATGCATGGAGTTATATGGTTGTTTTTCAGCTAAAATAGGATCGGATACAATAACTTAACTAAATAAGATACACAATATTTGAATCCATAATATTTGAATATTGATACTAAACAGTGGAATAGCTTTTACGACTATATTATTTCCACATCATAAGTATGAATATTCAACTTTAATAATATCCGAAATTGTAAGAGATTCAAGTAACCAGCCAAACACAAAATGTCTCCAAGATGATACTGAAGATATTCCAATTGTATAAGCAGTACAAAAAATATTCAACTGATTAGATTCTGGTTGAGCTGTCATACTTACTAAACATGAGCGTTGCAGACCTGGTGCTTAACATCAACAAGGAAAAAGCGAACCAAAACACGCAGGATTCAGAGCAATCGCAGTCAACCAGCCAGGTTCAAGAAGAAATCAGAGCGACAAAAATAGTAGTTCAAAAAGAAACGAAGAAGCTGCCGACTAACATGATCAAGCACAGTAAGTTCACCCAAGAAGAAATCATGATGGTCTGGCAACTATATAACAACTGTGAACTGCCAGAAAACGCAAAAATAGATTTCATACAGAACCAACTTAAGTTTAGAAAGTAGGTTTAGCAAATTGTATACAGACTAAAAGCATAAAATAGTAAATGAAAAGAGAACTTAATGAAAGTAAGTACGTTAACATAAGAGAATAATGAGTTTTTGTTGATAATTTAAATTATTTGTGTTAGAATATCGGTATGATCTATATAGGTCTATTATTGAGTTGAACTACCGTGATTTGTTACATATTTATACATATTTATACAACTTTAATTCTAAATATGGGACATATTATTACATTATACTAATTAGTATATATTTGCGTGTATTTATATTTTTCACCTCCATGAATATGTCATTCTTCTAGCACCTTATATAATAATTAATGGATAACAAGTAGATTTCTCCGCATACATTGGAGCGTGCTTTATAAATGATTAAGTCCCCAATATCCCGTCGCGGCTTCGTATACGAGCTTTCCAACGAACGTGGTAACTACGAATCGTAGGAATTGCAGGATACGTAATTTCTGATTTTGTCTTGGTTGTTCCGAGCTGCTTTTGATGCGATGTTGGTGGACGGTAAGTGTCCGGACAAGTCTTCTTTTGACTAGGACACTTTGCTTTTGGTAAATATGTCTATGACGTATTTTAGATTGATAAATAACGAGCGTTAGTACATAGCCGAGACGTTGAAAACGCATCCTGCTTTCCAGGAGTTTTAGTTCTGGTAGTATGCGTTCAAGGTGGAGTCGAAGCTTAAATTCTTGGAGTAGTAGAAGATGATGGGCTTCAGCGATCCGAGCAGTTCGCAAGTGGATGATACTGAGGATGTGAAGATGATGTGGCGCATGATCAGGATGGCCACGTTGCACTTTTTCGGGCTGGCCATGCACGAGTTCGGCCGCCAGAAGGAGGATTTCGAGCTCTTCGTCTAGTACATTAACCAGCACTACGTGATGCAGCTCACATAAGAAGAAAGGGACGAGGCCATGGCCCCATTTCAAGCTAAAAAATAGATCAAGGATAAGGAATCACTTCAAATGAAGTACGCCAGATTACAGCTGGAGAAGGCGATTGAGCACGACTTCGAGGTAGCACGCGCTATATAGTAACAACAAATTGACAAGAACGCGCTCATTGAGTGCGAAATCGCTCAAATGCTCGTGGACGGGAACGTTGAAACGGGACTCGAAATGAACGCGGAAATAAAATAAGACGACCAATAATAAATTGGACCCGCGCAAACGGGGAACTTTAAAATTCGGTTTGTGTGAATCTACTTTTTGGGTTTTGTTTTATTATTTAAAGTATATATTTGACTAAAGCGGCAAATAAAGAAAATCTGGCTGTCATAAATTAGTGTTAAGTTCAAGTAATTTCATCGTTAGAAATCCGAAGGTTCTCGATCACGGGTTAAATAACTAAATAAAATAACTCACTTAACTATAACCTTATTATTAGTAACATATTGAGTACTAATGTTCAATTTAATTGTAACAAGTCCAAATTTGCCACGTTACCATTAACTTACCAACTCAACAGTTGAATTATATATTATGAGAATCATTCAGAATAGAACTGAAATTATAACTTGAATTAATTGAATAAAGTGTAATGTACAAAGTGTATTATATAATGTTCATTATAAATTCAGTTATTTCAAAAGATTGGAAATAAGTGACTACAATAGAATTAATTTGGTGTTATTTCACTCCAGCCTTTAATATGTTCACAGCCCACTATGTAGGAGCCTTACTAAACGCAGCATAAGATTAATTGACAAGAAAGGCTATTACTGCAGAAGAGTTCAAATAAATGACAGATAGTGTGAACGAATGGATGAAAAACTACAGTAATTATGTAATTGTTGAAGACTACGAAAAAGCTGAACTATAAATATATTTACTTGTTCTACAAGATAAAATGTAAAAATATGATGATATTATGATAAATCGTCATTTTTAGTGAAAGATTGAATTACTATAAAATTAATACATACAATAAATATTTTGCTCAATCTTTCTTCACATACAACCTGAGTTAGTTCGGCACTTTTTGAACTATATCCACAACAATTAAATATAAATCTATGATTCTGTTCTATTAGTTATTTTATGATTGAAGCGAAATAGACTATTTGGTGTGATTTAGTAAAATTTAAAATAATTGAATGTGAAAAATATGTAACATAGTTAAAGCTTGTTAATGTATCTTGTCATTTCATACAAATATTCATTTATTTAATAGTATTAAATAAATTAATACACAAAGAAACTGTAAGTAGATAAAATTGGAGTGAAATATTTAATGTATATAATATAATTTTCATTCTTATACTTAATATAGTTGAGACTGATGATTAATTTTTCCAGCTCTTTTTCGGCTTAGAGATTAGCTCTTACAAGGCTTAAAGATTCAATAAAATATAATATAAAATGTATATTTGTATTCTAAATTCAATTTAATGATAATTATGTACCCACTCCATATTATGTAAATGAATATTTAATTTTAAAACGATATTTTCGAGGATTCCGACTCCGAACTTTCGGTTCTTGATTTTGAGAGGCGCGATTTTTCAACTGTCTCAACTTAAACCGGTTCAAATATTTGTCAGAGCGATTTCGTTTTCACATAAACGGTAATCATTCCAACTTGTGACAAATGCTGTCAAACCTGTGAATTGTAAGAGTATTAATAATTAAATTATTAATATAAAAAGAATGATGACACTCAGCTCTAAATATAGGATTAAATCTAAATCTAAATAATGGATTAAATCTAAATCTAAATAATGGATTAAAGTGTAAAATAGAATTCGAGAGATTATGAATCACAGTCCATTAATTCGCACGTCAGTTTTGCAATTCCCACGTTAAATTAATAATATCTAGATGATTACGAGAAATTAGATGATTATGAGCTCAATAATGCGTTAAAAACTAGCATTGATAGGATGAAATCGATTAAATTTGAGACATAAACTAATGGAGCGAAAATGCTCAAATACAATAAGTATTTGCATTCTCAAACAAAGAAAAGCATAATGTAATAGAGAATTTCTGAAATGGGGAACGATGAAAATAACAAATATGAAGAAGATTATAAGCAAAGAATTCAATAGTTTAAGGAATAAGACTTAAATTATGATTAAATTATTACAACAATCAATACCAAGTTTATCAAAATAATTACAAAATGATATTTTGTTATATCTATATGATTAAATATTCCTGATTATAATAGCTAATATATTCCTGGTTATAATTTTTTCATTATTAGTCTTCTAAGTCATAAAATACCTAATACATGTAATTATTTTAATAACAATATAAGATTAGACTTGGAAAAGACTTCAAAAGTTGATAATGTATCATTAACACAAACGTTCATTCACAACAACTTATTTATATATTAAATGTACCTAATAATTCAAATCTTAAAATGATATCCTGTGTACATTTCATTTTTGTTTAAATATAGTAATAAACAAATTAGCTCTAAGTTAAGTTAAAATGATTTCTACTTTAGTGTAAGATTTGAAATTTGAGATACATGATTTGTAAAATATTATGAAATTAACTTATTCTCAAGTCATTTAACTTAAGTTTATTTATACACTTCACACCAGATGCGAAGTCAGTATTTATCGGCAATGCTCCAAGTTTTGAGAATACCACAGCAGAACTCCTACAGCAACCTGAAGATAGCCGTAGTGTCCACGATAAAATAAATCCCGTACCGAAAGCAGGAGTAGATCTGGTACGACCTATCTTTTCTCTTGAACATGCGAGTGGTCGACGTCCAGAAATACTTCGACCTGGAGTTCTGCCAGTCGATATTCCAGAAGCAGGAAACGCTGTGTAATAGTTTCAGCACGCAATGGGACAGTTCGGCCAACACCCAAGAACCAACCCAAAACACCCAAATCCGAGTTCTCAAGATTCCGGTTGGAGAAAAGAAGAACGATAAATAATTAATGGTAAAGCACCACAAGTTCAGCCAAGATGAAATCATGATGATCAGATAGCTGTGCCTGAACTCGGATCTGCCAGAAGAAGCAAAGCTGGATATGATCTAACAATAGTTGAAGTTCAGGAAGTAGATTAGCCAGTTTAGTAGGTTATTGTAGAAAAACAAGTGAGTTAGAAAAAGGATTATGTATATCTCAATCTCCTATATAATTTCAAATTTGGATTAAAAATCTCTAAATACTTATAATTTTTCATAATAAGTTAGTTGAAGTATTAATACCATTTACAGATTTTCAATACACAAATACATACCTGTCCAGTACTATACAACAATACCTGTAAAAATATAACTTTGAGATATAATAATGTCGAAGATATAAAATGAATCACTTAACTATAACCTTATCATCAGTACAAAGACTCAATTCCATCATTCCATCTTTATCTCATAAATCATAACAATCCACAAATCCAAACTTAGTTGCACATAACGTTACCACAAACTAATCTCAACATCATACCTAGGGGTGGTTTTTTTACGCGATTTGTACGCGATTTTTCTTCTGTACGCGGAGTACGAATCACGTACAACAAACTTGCTTTTCGTACGCAAATATTATTTTTGTACGCAAAATGAGCAATTTATTTAGATATTTTAAGATATTCATGAGATTTCAATTAATTAATTGAGAAATTGATTATTTAATGATAATACGTACAAATTTTCTAATATTTTCCACTTTAAATGTAATTTATTCAAATTATTTCTAATATCAAGATTGAAGTCTGAAAAATACATATTATTAGTGTGTTTTGCTAAAATAAATCACTAATTCAACATAATGAATTTATTTATAACACTTTGCTTGATATAATTATAAGCTATATAATTATAAGCTATTATCACTATAAAAATTACGATACGTACTAAATACTACACTAAATTAATAAATAGCGAATACCTAATGAATTTATGAATATATTTCATATTATTATAAGATATAATTATTTACTAATTTAACACCTTTTACAACACAATAAGAATAGTTACGATGCTTACACTGATATATTATAATAATAGTAAGTATATACACATAATATTAATATTTCACTCCAATATATATGTTAACTATATTTCAAATTAATTTCAAGTAAAATTATTAAGCTACTGATATTTAAGTGTTATTTAGTTATATTAACGGTTAAAATAGCAATTTATAATGAAGTTGAACGAAATTTATAAATAAATAAAATATTTCGTACGCAATTTCGTTTTTGTACGTAACGTACAATGTACGCGTGCGTACAACTTACGCAGACTTTTCGTACGCGATATTTTTTGGGTACGCAAATGCGTACGAAAAACCACCCCTAATCATACCTCATCTTCTAAGATTGTCACTCTGAATCGCCTCCTCAGACAACCTAAGTTAGTTCGGCTTACTGTAAAATATATATCAATAAAATAAACAACTATTATATAGAGTTGAAGAATAGAATCGGTTGGACGTATAATCCAGTAATTATATGCAACAAATAAATAAATTGTTGATATTAAATATTATTAATATTTAAGGAATACTTATATTGTATTAAGATGTACAAATTAACGTTAGTTGTTTTTAAATATATAGATGATAAATAGATCTGATACATTGTTAAAGCATCCAAAGTATCATATCTGTCCATATGCTATACGGTAAAATCTCACGAAAAGACTCTTGGATATAGAGGCAAAAATCGATGGCGTACACCCCAGCACCGGTATTGAAATTATAGCTAGACTAGCTTTGATAGGTGGTAATATACGGATAGATTAAAAGATTATTTTCCATAAAATTTAATTACTTCCACTCTACTCCAATTCAAGTTAGTAAAACAGCTAATATTTTGGTAATATTATATGAGGCAATAGCTGAAGACTTGGTGTCTCATGAACTTCCAGTGTATGATTATGTACCAACTAAATAAAGACAAAGTTATAGCCCAAGAATATATTTTCACATTCCTCTACTTCAGAAAGTTAATTATTGTTGACTATACACAACTGAAATAATTAGTTTCGATTTTATAAGCTGGAGTGAAAGGAGATCATATTACTAATAATATATAGTTTAGAGATTCCAGTAGCTCTCGTTATGGTAGTTAAAATACTAAAATGTAATTAACTTTGATTATTGCAGTTAAACCTTCTAGCCCAGAAAGCCAATGACTATTTAAATATGTTATATGATTCCCAATCTGCTGTATTTTTCCAAAAGTTGATTTTTGCAACTAAAAATGAATTTATTGAGCTCCAGAGGAATCAAGTGGGGTTCATAGTAATATGATATAATAGTATAGTAGTGATATATCGTTATTGGTAAATTGGAGTCCATTCGTGATTTACTAAAAAATCAAATTGTGGAAATCAATAATTTCAATAATTTGGGAATCGTATCAGAGTCCGCTGCTTAAATTGCCAGCTATAAATAGAGGTACATAAAGCAATATAATTTCACTGTGTGCGTAGTTCTGCCTAGACGGTTTAGTTGTGATAATTATGCTTACACTAATTTTGTAATTTGGAACACAATAATACGAGCTGCCAAGTTTCTATTAAATTATAGTATTAGTATTTATATAAATCCCACCGTTGTATTTTAAATATTATATTTGAGTGGAGCTCCAATCACTACTTTTTGCAGCAAGTAAAGTAAAATATTTGATAAATTTTGATTTGAATATTTCTGTTATTAACACTATCTGATATATTATATTTCAACTTGAGTCCACGCCTTCAGCTGCAGTTTGTATAAATGATATAAATATGTTGTAGAGGGGTGTACGCCATCGATTTTTGCCTCTATACACTCGCATATATACTCAGGAAAACTAGAAAGTCAATACATGATTTCCATACTGTATCAGATATTTTAAGATTTCTCATATAAAGACCTAACCTAATCTCATAACGTGCATATTTTTATCTGATGATTGGTATTGGGATAGAAAATTAGTGCGGGAATAAACTAATTGCTTGCTATTATCATAATATCGCTTTAACATGAAGAATTAACATGATTTCATTATAAAAATATTAGATTTTACATGACTTTAGATAGACCCAAGTTGATCACGTATAGACTTAAGACAAGATATCTCGCATATAAACTTTAGAAATTGAAAGCTTATACGTGATTTTGCCTGGTTCTATACGCGAGTGTATCCAAGAGTCTTTTTGTGAGATTTTACCTTATAAAAAAGAGATTTGTTTCAAGTATACCATGAACACTATAGATGATTATTCACATATTCATAATTTCATTTTACAAAGAACATTATAAGATTTGAACATTTTAAGTTAGAATAATATTAAGAAACGATTACTTTATCCAAAACTAAAAATAAATAATTTAAACTATATGTGTATACTATAAGATACAGTTAAATGTTGTCCATTATTGGATGATAATTATTAGAATATTGAACTTATGATATAATTTTCCATCATAGATATGAATATTCAACTTTCATAAATCATAAAATTATTATAGATTCAGGCATCCAGCCAGACACAAAATGTTTCCAAGATGATACTGAAGATATTCCAATTGTATAAGTAATACAAAAAATATTCAACTGAGTAGATTCTGGTTGAGCTGTCATACTTACTAAACATGAGTGTGGCAGACCTGGTGCTAAACATCAACAAGGAAAAAGCGAACCAAAACATGCAGGATTCAGAGCAGTCTCAGTCAACCAGTCAGGTTCAAGAAGAAATCAGAGCGACAAAAATAGTAGTCCAAAAAGAAACGAAGAAGCTACCAGTTAACATGATCAAGCACAGTAAGTTCACCCAAGAAGAAATCATGATGGTCTGGCAACTATATAACAACTGCGAACTGCCAGAAAACGCAAAAATAGATTTCATACAGAACCAACTTAAGTTTAGAAAATAGATCTAACAAATTGTTTAACGATTGAAAGAATAAAATGATTAAAGGTATTGATAAAATATCTCACGAGGACTGACAAGGTAAAAGTGACAATAGATTATATTTGTTATCAATCAATTTTCAATTATGTATAATCAATTAATAGCATCTGTATCGCAAGAATGCATTATTCATAACATTATTTTAAAATATAAAGTATTTAAAGTAATTAATTATAATTCTAATAAAGATGAAATCAAAAATATCACTGGTCAAAGCACCATATCTGTCCGCCGCGCGTGAAGCTCTTTGGAGTTTCAAGCCCCGACTCTTCGTACGAGAGACACCCGTTCGCGCAAAACGAAACGATTTTGTCGGAGTCTTCTTGGTGGTTGTTCTAAAGCGAATCCATTTCCGCCTTGTTTTGGTCTGGGAGGTTCACCACTATCTTCAGCTTCCTCCGCGGGTCATACAAGATCGACTTCCCGTAGCTGGTGGCTTCCACCTCCAGATCGGCCAGGTTGTAGAACAGGTCCACTTTCTGGTCCTTTTCTAGGTAGAAGGCCGAGATGCAGTTGTTTTCTATCTGGTAGTAGCCGAGGTGGTTCTTGGCCCCGATGAGCTTCTTCTCTATGAACCTGCATGCAATCATGCTCTGGAGTGGGTGGAGAACGGCTCTACAAGTACTACTTGCTGCTCTAACAAGCGCTTTGTCTATTGTTTATTTTTAAATATAGTGTAGTGTGAACAGATTCATACAAGTTTATGATATATCACTGGGTATCTATCTGGTAAGTTAGTAACGTTTTGCAATTATTTATATACAAATATAGTGTAGTGTGAAATGGAGTTATTATTATTAAATAATACCACAGATTTCCGTTCATTGGACGTAAAACAGTGGATATGTGTATTCCAAATTTCAACGAATTAGGTCAAACTCTTAGGTCTAAAAACAATAGCGTTATTTCTTACGTTTCAGCTTCATAGTCAAAATGTTATCTTTACATAACATAAAAACTAAAAAATGTTTTCATTCAAAAATATTCTCGTTAAAATTAATATCCGTCTTCAAAACGGGCTTCTCTGTTCTGGGCGTCAGCCGCACAGGAATCTCGACGCTCTTCGTCTTTGGCGTTCTGGAGCCCGTTTGCCCCAGCACCAGTTCGGCGTCTTTGAAGTACTTCGAGAGCTCGTTCTCGTTTTCTTTATGTTTGGTAACTGAAATTGGCTCGATGACGAACTTCACCCGTTTTCGCGGGTGGGAAAGGAGGGTTTTGTGGTATCGCGTGTGCTCAACTTGGAGTTCAGCTAGAAAGAAGGTATATGTTTTAGTTGTGCACTTGGCCTGGTAAGAGACGAAGATGACGCCGTTCTCCAGCTAGTATTTTCCGGTGTAGCTGTTGGAACCGAAGAGCCTGTTTTCTATAATTCTGCACTAAAGCATCTGCGGAGTGGGAAGTGTGATGATGATCGAAGGGAAGAATATATTCACGAATTCCAACTGCGCTGATGATCACGGTGAACAATTATAATTTGTTTATTTCTAAAATGGAAGTTTATAGAAAATTATTTATATACTGTGATTTTATACAATGTAAAATTAAAACGATTAAGCTCAACGGTCGTTAGCTGAAGTGGCATTGCTGGAATACCAGCTTAGATCGGTTGCACTTCTCGTTCCGAAAACTCCTGCTGGGTACTTACTATGGTAATACATTATAATAATAAATACAATAATATTGTCTTTTAGTAACTGAGTCTAATATACAGTGTAGGACACTTAAAAGTAGACGGTTTGTAAATGTGTGATAAAAGGTTATACTTCTAATATGTTATTATATAGCCTCCGAGGAAACTATATGAACTTTTGTGTTTTCACTCCAAATACAGAAATGCCGAAACCTGAAGATTGAACATGTAGTTATAAGCTATACAGACTTCCAGTTGAAAATAACCGTAGTCTCTAAAGATAATCACGATAATCGAGTTTATTGTTATTATTATTCTTCTATATTGGTGTAATATCGAAATGCAAAATAGTTCTATGCAAGGTATTTGTACCGAAATCTAGCTGCTGAAATAAAATCTAGAAGTTAACATACAATGCCACAACAAATTAATTCTTTTACTCGACCCACTCAAGAAAAAAGATTAATAAAACTTAAAGTAAATATTAAGTAGTAAATAAATGATAACTTTTGTAAACTAAAATGTTGAATATTAATGGTCCTTCGATCATAATTGCTGCCAAACTTTATTCAAGTTAAGCTCAAAAATGATATTTTTGTGACCAAGAATTACAAAAATGGAAGTAAAGAGGAAGTTCAAATGGAGCCTGGTAAGTGGTCCTAGTAATTATTGCTACTATAGTGATTTATGAATTACTTGAGGCTGGACCAAAGCTACTATTAGTTGGTAAAACCCAACTTTTAGCAAATTTTAAAGTTGATTTTCGACCCAAAAGATTTCATTTATTGATCGAGTAGCTGATGTGAGACAGTTACAATAGTTCAGGGTCTCGAAGAGTATCGTAACAACATAGTTTAACTCAGTTCATATAGACGGTTCAGAAATAAATTCTAAAGTTTGGTTAATAATTTTAATAACTAGCTAATAATTGCTTAATGACTTCGTACCTGATACAAGTATACTACCGAAAGTTTCAAAATGTGTATTGGTTGTTGATATAAAACGATTGAAATATGAAATTTCTCGATTTGAAGTGGAGGAATTAAGCTGAAGTGATATAAAAGTTCATAGTATATGCCTAGGCCTTAACATTAATTATAATAACTTTATAAGGCTAATCACTTACTCAAAAAACCATCTAAATCATCAATATAGTGTTGAAATTTAGCATAATAATATCATACATTGTAATTATATGGATTAAGCAAGGGTGTTATAGCGAACCACTAAGGTTGTTGGTAAAAATATGTAAAAATGAATCGAATAAGAATTTAATCAACTATGATGCTTTGCTGATAGCAGAACATTGTTTATAATCAGTAAATAAAAATCAAAATATTATTGTAGCACATTATCTAAAGTGAGACAAGGCTGATCCTAGTTTTATTGATAATTGCTATATAATTACTATGTATATTTGTGAAAACGATAGAGTCAATAATGTCAATAATGTATGCATTAAAATGTGAACCTGGAATAATATTTATAACGAGGTTCTACAAAATTAAATAATGTATATAATAAAATATTACGTACAATAACTAACTGTATTCCACAAAGATTCGCCATTAGTGGAATACTAATTAGAAGCACAATGCATTTCTGTGAATATAATAGGAGTTGCATGTGTCATAAAACATAATTAATAATTTAAATGAAGAAATTGAATAATAGAGTAAAACTGTTAAAAAATGAAAAAATGAGGAAAAGAAGAAACTTAAAAGCGAAAAGAAGCGAGAAGAGGCAAAAGTTTAAATCCTGTTGGACTTCGGAAAGAAATTATATTTATAAATATTAATTAAGATAATTGCGAACGTCTCAAAGAGAACTGTATGCTCTGAACACCTATAATCACTTATATATTTCACTTCACCTGATTAAGACGAACCAATAACATAAAATTTAGTATATTAAAGTAGTTATATCTACACCCACAGTTATTAGATAGTAGAATTAACCCAAACGATTACAGCAGATACAATAACACACGAACTAGTTTACACTTCAGTAATTGCGTTCTATTTAGTAGACTAGTACAATTAACTATTTACATATCAGAATTGACGTTTCCTTTATAATTATGATACATTAATTCAAATTTGCAAAATTTTGTACATTCTTGAAAGAGATAGAGTTAAACATTGCAACATACTCAAGAACGAATAGTGGATTATGGTGGTTTTAATTCGACATGGCTTGCCATTTAGACAATGTACCAAAGAAATTTTAATCCAAAATCAAATTCAGTGATTCTGTCAATCTATTTGTGTCATTATATTGGATGAGTTCTTGTCATAATGAAGTGTGCATCCCTGTTTAAGACAATAGTACAATTAATTTTGTATATTTTGGATTGGATATTAACTTTTGAAACTTATTCACAAACTAATATATTAACTATTTTAACGAAAAGCACAAAATATTGTACATTTGTGAAAACGATAGAGTCAAAACAATTCAACATATATAAGTGAAAATTACTATCTCGGTAAGTAGCGCTTGAAACATTGTGTAAATATCAAAAGTCACTATATTTTCTAAATCATATCCAGTATTATTTTACAAATACAATTATATCTTCGCACCAGTCTAGATGAAATACTAGGCGAAGAACCCAGTTGTTTATCCAGTGACTACCATAGAGTAATAAGTAATGTACATCAATATTAAAGACGATAACAAAACTAAGTTTAAAGACGCATTGTTTATTTAATAGCTTTCTATTTGCAATTGCAAAATCGTGCCTACTGCTGTGGAGTAAATTTATTGAGCTGTATTTTGTATAGACGTTACATTACCAAATCGCTGTAAGTTGAGTTTAGTTGAACTTAAAGAACCTGTTTGCCTTTCCCACGCTATTTTAAATTAATAATGTTATCATCTAGCATACTTATCTTTTAATTTATATACTATCAGATGTCTTTAATTCGACTCATTATTGATTATTGCTATATAATTACTATTACTACCTTTATCGAATATTTTCGGGATTGTGTTACTGAAGATGTTTTTTGTTTCAAAAAGCATCTTCCCTTACATTGTGTTAAATGATTGTTTTATGAAGACCGTGCGTTCTTAACCATGATTACAAACACTAATACTGCCAAACTAGATTGCATTAAAATGTGAACCTGGAATAATATTTATAACGAGGTTCTACAAAATTAAATAATGTATATAATAAAATATTACGTACAATAACTAACTGTATTCCACAAAGATTCGCCATTAGTGGAATACTAATTAGAAGCACAATGCATTTCTGTGAATATAATAGGAGTTGCATGTGTCATAAAACATAATTAATAATTTAAATGAAGAAATTGAATAATAGAGTAAAACTGTTAAAAAATGAAAAAATGAGGAAAAGAAGAAACTTAAAAGCGAAAAGAAGCGAGAAGAGGCAAAAGTTTAAATCCTGTTGGACTTCGGAAAGAAATTATATTTATAAATATTAATTAAGATAATTGCGAACGTCTCAAAGAGAACTGTATGCTCTGAACACCTATAATCACTTATATATTTCACTTCACCTGATTAAGACGAACCAATAACATAAAATTTAGTATATTAAAGTAGTTATATCTACACCCACAGTTATTAGATAGTAGAATTAACCCAAACGATTACAGCAGATACAATAACACACGAACTAGTTTACACTTCAGTAATTGCGTTCTATTTAGTAGACTAGTACAATTAACTATTTGCATATCAGAATTGACGTTTCCTTTATAATTATGATACATTAATTCAAATTTGCAAAATTTTGTACATTCTTGAAAGAGATAGAGTTAAACATTGCAACATACTCAAGAACGAATAGTGGATTATGGTGGTTTTAATTCGACATGGCTTGCCATTTAGACAATGTACCAAAGAAATTTTAATCCAAAATCAAATTCAGTGATTCTGTCAATCTATTTGTGTCATTATATTGGATGAGTTCTTGTCATAATGAAGTGTGCATCCCTGTTTAAGACAATAGTACAATTAATTTTGTATATTTTGGATTGGATATTAACTTTTGAAACTTATTCACAAACTAATATATTAACTATTTTAACGAAAAGCACAAAATATTGTACATTTGTGAAAACGATAGAGTCAAAACAATTCAACATATATAAGTGAAAATTACTATCTCGGTAAGTAGCGCTTGAAACATTGTGTAAATATCAAAAGTCACTATATTTTCTAAATCATATCCAGTATTATTTTACAAATACAATTATATCTTCGCACCAGTCTAGATGAAATACTAGGCGAAGAACCCAGTTGTTTATCCAGTGACTACCATAGAGTAATAAGTAATGTACATCAATATTAAAGACGATAACAAAACTAAGTTTAAAGACGCATTGTTTATTTAATAGCTTTCTATTTGCAATTGCAAAATCGTGCCTACTGCTGTGGAGTAAATTTATTGAGCTGTATTTTGTATAGACGTTACATTACCAAATCGCTGTAAGTTGAGTTTAGTTGAACTTAAAGAACCTGTTTGCCTTTCCCACGCTATTTTAAATTAATAATGTTATCATCTAGCATACTTATCTTTTAATTTATATACTATTTGAACAACTGTTTTAGTAAGTATGCGGTAGAAGATTAATTGAGTTGAGAGGTTTATTTTATGTTATTAATTTTGTTGAAACGAAATAATGTTAAGCTTGTCAGTATTTCCACTTCGCACCTAACAAAAATAATGCCAACAATGAATGAAAGCATCTATGAAACCCATACATAATTATTTACTCCATAATTCTACAATAACATTAAAACTTTGACTGAAGTAAGAAAAATGTAGAAATATGGAGGGCATTCTAGATTAACTAAATCAGAATTCGATAAATACTTAATGATACTATTTACAATGATGATATCAGGTAAAGAGCGAGGATCTGTCTAAGATAATTGGTCTAAGAACACTAAAATACGCAATTAGTTTATAGCTGATGAAGTTGGAATGTCTTGCAGAGAATGGGAGGAAATACATTCGAATGTCTGTTATGGTCATATTAAATTGTTATTAGATTAACCTGAAGAAGAAATCGATACAAATTTAGACGGTAAAGACTTGGTAAAGAATTATCATAAAATTTAGAGAAGTTGTAATTGAATTAAGTTGTTTAATATCCTGTGTTTAAAGAAGTAAAACTAAAGAAAACGACTAAATAAGTTCTAGTTAAAGATGTAAACGTCCTTTAATGGTAATGCAAAAAGTAGAAAACTTTAACCATGATATATACAAAATCAAAATTTGTGAAATAACCCTGTTAAATGTAAGAATTTGTAAGTTCTCGTGGTATTCCCAGAGAACAACCTGAAATAGTTCGTTACTACAATAATAATTATAAAGGAGTTGATTACGTAGACCAACTTACAAAAATATTAAGTTTCCAGGACGATGTACTCGTTGGACCACAAGGATGTTTATTTATTTTATGTAAGTAATATTAGTTAATGGGTTTTCTTTGATGAAATTATTGCATCCAGAATATAAAGAAATTAAAATAACGGATTATGTTGAAAGCATAATTGATTAAATGAAAATAAATCTAACAAAATATGAAATTAAAGCTACACCACGAAAAATTGAAGGTTGTAACCAACCAGTAGTAAGCCCAATTAAAGGACCAGTAATAGAAGCATATAAACACTATCATGTATATACAAAAGTAAGTGCGTAATGTGTCGGCTACAAATAATGTAATAGCAGATATGTGTGTTCGTGCAAAGGATATCATTTGTGTCCAGAGTGTTATAAAACGCATATTAGTGAATAAAATGACATAAGAGGGTACACACACATTTATAAAAAATGAATAAAGTGATTTAAAATACGAATAATATGTTTTAATATATATTGAACACAAAAATAGTAATTTACCTATTAAATGGTTGAAGTCGTTTTCGAGAATTTTGTTAATTATTTGCGAAGTGGAAATACTGACAAGCTTAACATTATTTCGTTTCAACAAAATTAATAACATAAAATAAACCTCTCAACTCAATTAATCTTCTACCGCATACTTACTAAAACAGTTGTTCAACTATCAGATGTCTTTAATTCGACTCATTATTGATTATTGCTATATAATTACTATTACTACCTTTATCGAATATTTTCGGGATTGTGTTACTGAAGATGTTTTTTGTTTCAAAAAGCATCTTCCCTTACATTGTGTTAAATGATTGTTTTATGAAGACCGTGCGTTCTTAACCATGATTACAAACACTAATACTGCCAAACTAGATTGCATTAAAATGTGAACCTGGAATAATATTTATAACGAGGTTCTACAAAATTAAATAATGTATATAATAAAATATTACGTACAATAACTAACTGTATTCCACAAAGATTCGCCATTAGTGGAATACTAATTAGAAGCACAATGCAATAATAGTATAAAAGATGTTATTTACTTATTTATACATATAAAATGATATCTTCTATCATATTAATATACAAATAATTAAAATCAACTTAAGTTTCATGTTAAAATACTATCTTAGTAAATGGAAGTGCATATAATTACTGTTAAAAGACATAAATATTGAATTAAATAATTCTTAATAACAAAATACACTTAAGCCAGTAATCAAATTAAATATTTTTATACACAATAAGTACAAAAGAATCATATATATCAGCAGATGTAAACAATATAGACATTAATTCGTTCACTGTCTTCGGTTTTAATAATAATAACAGTACAATTATGAATTCTATTGTTAACATTTCTTTATAATTTAAAGTAGTGAAAGGTGCATTACTATGCACAATTTGTGATGTGACAGTCACAAGTTCAACGATGATATTTGTTGCAAGTGGCCAATAATTATCAGGACTACTTATAGAATCAAAATAATTAATATAAATAACATTCAGCTTAATTTAATATAAATTTGTTAGTACATAATCATCTGGTATTGTTAACATAATAAATTCAAAAGTTATAAATTTCAATATAATTGAATCAAAGATTTCAGGTTATAATTTCTATATCACCAATACAACCGGTTATATTTCTGGTACAGTTACCTTTAATATGCAAGTATATATTACGAATCTTGAAGTTTGTGTTATTAATACTACTAAATTTGGTATGGTAAGTTAAAATATAATAATTGATTAGATTGGTACTGAAAGTTTATAATGTGTAGATTTTTGTGGTAGCTTAATATTGGCTTACGGTTTGTGTGTAGACTAATTTAACTATAGTCAAATTAATAATGATGTCTACTAATGTTTGTATCCATTCGAATATAGTACCAATCAATGTATTTGCACAGAAGGATATTTGCTGAACGATACTAAATGCTTGAATATTGTAAATGAATTAACAAATATACAATCAAGTATCATATAAGGCAACTAAATAATATCTGATATTCAACAAAATGTTTTTTAGCTGGAATAAACACAAATTGAAATGTACAAAAACATAAATCAGTACATTTAAGATAATGTTTCCGTTTTAGACAAAAGAATTGTAGATAATATGACTATATAGAATTAGAAAATATTAACTGAAGATAACAAACTTTTACAAAAAATAATTGATAATTCTTCCGTTTTGGAAAACCGAATTTTATCAAATGCAAGTGAAATATATCAGAAAATAGCTGACAACATAACAATTCTCAATAACAAGCTCTCTCAAGCTATCATAGGCAACTTTACAGCCCTTGATAAAAGAATTTAAGACAATATCACTTCGATAAATTAGTCAATATTATCAGGATATAATATTTTGCTTCAGAATATTATTGACAATACAACTCGTTTAGATCAAAGGATATTCTAGAACGTTTCAAATTTGAATTCTCTTATATCAAATACAACTGTCAAACTTACTCAAAATATTTAGGACAACACAACAAATTTGGACAAAAGGATAGCTGAAAATATAACAAATATTTACTCCACCATATCTTCTGGGAACTCAAAACTACTTTAGAATATTGTTGATAACTCAACAACTTTAGATAATATGATTTTTAACAATATTACTAGTCTAAATAAAACATTACTTGATAATGTAGCAACAATAGAAAGTTTAATTTTAAATTTATAAGAACAAATTGATCTATTGTAAAACAAGCAAGACAAGCTGCCACTGGAGATGCTCGACAACATGTTCCATCAAGATAACTACGAAGCCACTGAGTTGTGGATTGTATGCGGGCAACCTGCGTTCGTTCAAACATTCGACATTACTTCAGTCACCAACACCATAATAGCGTCGAACTTCACGAATGGTTCTGTTTTCGGTTCTCTCATTAATGTTCAAAGCGCGTTTATAGATATTTAGGGTGGGGTTTACACTTCTGTTGTGCAACCGTTGTTCGCAGCTTAAAATTAGTTTTACAACATCAAAGTGCAAGTAGGAACCCAGATTGTTGGAAGCGGTCAAATATTATCAGGTAACAAAGCCATTATTATCAACCAGCTCTGTGTTCTTTCCAAAGTCGGTACAATAATAAATATTAATTCTATGCTCCAACTCAACATCCTTTAGACTCAATCAATAAATACAAATATAAAAGATATGAAGATCAACCTTGACGTTGAAGCCTCAACAGGTAATCTTGGTCTTATTGGGTCACTAACAGGACAGATGAACATCATCAACTATTAGGTTTCTGGAACATATGAAACATAAGGAAGTATGAGTCTTGGCGCTTCAACTTTGAGTTCAAGCAAAGTTATGGTTAAATACGTGAACTTTGCACCTACATCATACGTCTATGGAAATTAGTCTTCTTATCTGTTTAGAATCGTAAGTTCAAGCAACATTGAAATATCAAGAAGTGCTCTCAGTATCGGAGAAGAAGCCAATAAATAAAATTTAGGATAAATCACTAGCACGAATTCGTTGTATTAATAGTTTGGAGGATTGGTTGCACAAATGACTTCTTCAAATTTAATTGTAGCCGAAATTACATATATATCATATTTTACATGTTCAACTGATTACATGATGAAATCAGGGTTACTTTTGGGGATGACAAATTCAGCTTCAAGTCTAATTTCATTTAATAAGATATGTGTCTCAACTGTAATTGATGCTAATTCTACTTTCGTAGGCTTTGGTATTATTGGAATTGTGAACGGAAATATAACAATATAATAAGGAAATATTAATTTTTACATTTCTTCCTTATCAGTAACTAATTTTGGTGTTATTGGAAATGTTACTAGTTCAAGTTAAATTTCATCGATATTAGACTTATAATTAACATATTAAATATATTGTACATCAGGTGGAATTGTTTCAGCTTTAGTAGGATAAATTTAATCATAAACTTCTAAATTTCTTAAGATCCAGTTGAATAATAGTATAACTAACTCAACTGGCGTGTTTGGTGGATTTATAGCAGTTACTAAAAGTTCTGTAAGCATTACAGATTGTATTATTTAAAATATTAGTATTCTTACTACAGGCAATTCTGGAGCAGTTACTGGTTAATCTAGCATTAATATGATTATATATAATATTATTATTCTGAATTGTTAAATTAATTCAAGTTCATATGTTGGTGGAATTGTTGGATCTTCAGATTCAGACATTATATTAGAAAATGGTATTTCCTCAAACCATTAATTTGTATCTGGTTAAAATCTTGGAGGATTTATTGGAATAGTATCTGTAGGTCGCTGTATTACTACTTTGAATGCAAATTCAAGTGATATGTTGATAGTTAGTTTGACTACATGTTCTGCAGGAACTATCATCGGACTCACCCAAGCCAACAACACAATCTCGAACTCTTATACAACCAATATTAATATTTCTAATGTTAATGGCGGATAAGGATCCGGTAGCATTGTTGGATACTCTATAATTAATGCTACAATAATTAACTGTCATTCAGAAAACATTATTATAGATTCGATATGCGCTGGAACGGGTGGTATCATAGGTTAGTCAAATTTATCATTTATAATGAATTGTTTTGTAATAAATGCACGTATTATGGCAACAACTCCTACTGGTGGTATAGCTGGAATTTTCAACAACATCTCTTCAATTATTAGTTGTTAATTTAACAATAACTCTATTGAAGCGGCTTCAAACGTCGGCGGGATTGTAAGCATTTCAAGAATATTTGTTTTAATAAGAAATTCTTCGACACTTAATTGTAATCTTACTTCAGATAACTCTGTTGTTGGTGGCATAATCAGTACTGGTAATTAAGTTATAGTTGAATGGTGTTTTGTAAATTACATAAATACTCTTTCTGGAGCGTAATCTGGTGGTATTTTGGGAATCTCTTCATAATAAGGCGTAATATCAATCCAATTCGTAACTGTTTAAAATTCGCACTTGTAGTGTAAAAATGGCAATTCAGTAGGAAGTGTTATAGGAATCGCATACGTTGATGCAACAATTAATGGTGCCAATATGTAAAATAATAGTTTATAGACGGTATTAGGGGCTTATGGTGCTGGTGGCGTGGTAGGTTATTCTATTTCCACAATATAGATTATAAATTGCATGGTTGACAAATTATTTATTCTTTCAGAGGCTAATGGTAGTGCAGGTATTATGGGCCAATCTAATATTACAACTATTATAAATTGCTCAGTGTCAAACGTGATTATAAATTCATCAAGATAAATCGGTGGTATTGTTGGTTATCAGATCTCGAATACGACAGTTCTCGATAGCTAAATGCTCCTTTAAAATGTGTCTGTGCACAACGTTTCAATGACATCTCCTGCATATATCGGAGGGTTAATAGGTTTTTACGACTCTGTTTAGGACCTCGTAATTACTTCTTCCTCTGTTTTCTAAATTCAGATTTTCAGTCCGAAGGCCGGAATGGTCTTTGGAAAGTCTCTGTCTGGGAATTATTCTGTTGTTGACTCCGGTTCTGACGGTGAAAATAAAATAAACGGCGTTTTGGTTCAAAATTGCGCGAACTTCCTGGCAGTGGCTGGTTCTAGGGGTTGTTGAGGTTATTTATTGTTTAATATGCATCAAAACTTGATTTTTAATTATTGCCTTATAGAGGTTATGTTAGTTGATTAATTTACTTGGTGTGAAATATAATTCACAAAATCATCATATGCAACGTAGTTAATATAATAAATAAAATTTGTATAAAATAAATAGCGTGTAATCCACTCCACAAATGCCAAATGCTTATAGATTCACAAGTGAATAAGTTCGAACATAATTCAATTAATCTGTTTTGAGATTATTAAATAATTACTTCCAAGAAACAGGAAGCGTTGTAGCCAACACACTTTAAGAAGCGTTTATTAAATATAAAACACTTTTAATGGAAGGGAAAACTATTAATTTGGACTATAAAATGGTGTCCACAGAATGTGATGTACCTGAGCATGAAGTTATTCTTATGTTCTAAATTTTATAGGAAAAAGAATTAAAGAAATGGCCATTAGAAACTTAAGAAGCTGTATAAAAAAGAGTAACGGAATTATGGTAATAATTGGAAGCCACCGATGACAAGAAATTCAAAATCAAAGATATCATCGAATAAGAGTTTTAAATTAGGTAACGTGTAGAGTTTAGCTAAAAACAGATTATGAACGTCATTAATTAGTAACTTGATAAGGTGAGTCGTGGTAAGAAATGAAAAAATGCTTGTCATATATCTGAAATTGATTTTATTTAATCCTTTATTCTTTCTGCTAAATAAATTACAAATATAATATTAAAAGTATTACAATATTAACAAAAATTGTATTACGTCTCACTTTATTAGTTAATTAAATTTCATAATTTCAGACCTAGGAAGGCCTGCGTCGACCCCAATCATTTCTCTTACTTCTGCGTCCTTCTTTTCCATTCCTTCTGCGATGTTACAGACGAATTCTTTCACTGTTTGACTTCTGTTGTTCCACACTTAGAGAAACTTTTTTAGTTTTGTTTTCACCTCGTTTATTTCCTTTTCTGAGATTTATGGCTTGTTTTCATATTTTTTCAATTCTTGTTAAACGGATTCGATTTATTTATTCAAAGAAGTTATTTATTTCTGAAGTTACTCATCAGTTGGAATGGAGTTTAACTGGTTTTCAACCTCTTTCAGTGTTGTCACGCTGTTTCTTAGAGTTTAGTTCTGCTCTTTCAGTTTAATAATGTTCTTTTAAATCTCAGCTTGCTCTTCATTTGAAATTACCTTTAGAAGAGATTGATTCCAAATGTACAGCTTGCCCATCTTACCAACCTCTGTAAATGTTAGTTTTCCACTGTCGACCAATGCATTTAGCGCCTTTTCAACAGCCGTCTTGCCATATTTAGATCCTGTATTGTTAATCACACTTTGCACATTTTACGGTCGATTGGTTTATTGCATCATTTGCTGAATTTCTTATTGGCAACTCATTTGAAGTGGATTCTATATGTTAAAGATATCTTGTATTGTCTTGGTATGACTAAAATTTATTTATTCACTTCATAACTGAAATGTTGGCTTAGGATTTGATAAATATGTTAAAGGGCAAGTGCAGCGAGTCATTTAAGCCTTCTAGCCTAACTTTTCATTAAACTTAGCACCAGTTGCCTTCTTAATCGGTGAATCTAATACAGTTCGCGTCCAAGGCCGCTTTTTCTTTTTACTATTTGAAGTACAGCATTGACTTCATGCAATCTCAACTTTCATGCACTTCATTTGTAACTGAGCAATTGAACTCGGAGTTAATCTTCAGATTCCAGATTCTGAAGAACGCCAAACTTCCAGCTACCAAGGGCATTTAAATGCTCATCACTTGTGTCCGTTAATATTTAAATTAGCACGTTTAACACGTAAATGATTTAGTAACCGATTTTGAGCAGTTTTACTCCACCTCTATGAATCAATAAATAATTTTAATTGAATCTGATAATTTGATTCACGTTCAGGCGTTCTGTTAATTCGTTCACGCGAACCCCTCCGTTTTCTCGCCCATTATCTTCATTCATTAATTCTTCGACGCGTACTCAGCTCTATTATATCCGAATCTGTCTTAGTTCCTATCCACTCCCATAATGCATTAAATGTAATTATCTTTGAATATTGACAATAGCGCCTGTTTGCTCCCAACGTTGTTAAACTTAGTTCACAAATTTCATCAAAAACTACTATTAGATGACCGCCCGTTTTTCACTCCATTTTACACAAACGTTTTAATATTTTACAAACAGTTTTTCACCTCTTTCGTAAAATTCGGATTCGTTTCGGACCCGTTCAACGAGTTCTTCGTCCAGTCGAAGCTCTCAATCGCAAACTCGGAATAGAATAACATTTTTAAAGGATTAAATCACATTTAAAATTACAACGAGACTTTACTGGTGAAGAAGCTGTTCCCGTTCTTCATTGACGAGAAATCCGCTAAAGAGGTGGTAATACTTGCTAAAATAGCGAACGAGGTAAGGAACCTGAATCTGGGCTTCGAAAATATTCAATTTGATTTCGTGGACGAATTCACGTTCAACCAGGAATTCAGGACTCTGAACAAACAAGTTCAGGAGTGGTTCTGGACCGAAATACTCAAAATAAAACGAATCCAATTCAAATTTCAAACGAGCGGTTTCTTGAAAGATATTCTTTTGCAAATTTAATTATCCACATTGAACAACTCACTCGTTATGGACACGTTCTTCGTTGAAAACTACTTCAAAATTCAAAAATTCAAGAACTACACACACTACTAACAGATAAATTAAGCCATAGTGCAAGAAAACAAATTGTTGAAGACAAATCTGGCAGCTCTGTAAATAACACAACACATAAAAGATAACTCAAAATCCGAACTGTACAAAATAATCAAAGAGCTGAATCAGTGCATAAACCAGGACATGAACCAAGAACTGAACTACCTCGCATTCTAACCGGACGCACAGTAATATATAGCGTGCAATCAACAATTTTTCGACCTGGAAGCTGAATTCTACCAAACGGACACCATTCACACCATATTCCCGTTCAAAATAAACAACCTACTTTAAAACATAGTTTTAAACTTCCAACCTGCAACGAACACGTCAAGGCTCATACTGCAACCCCCAGTGCAAGCGGGATTCAGCCGCATATTCAGGCAACTCATGAGCATCAAAGCATTCCAATACGAAATTGACTGTTTTTTAGAAGACCAAAATAATTTATTTAAAGCATTTTAACAATTCAAAACACAGAATCAGTTTTTACAATCTGGAGCTGTACTTCAAGTTAAACTAGGCAAACTCATCTTCCAAATCAGAAATAAAATATGCGACAAAATACAAAAAATAGGATATGAAATTTAACTACAAATAAACGCAGTTGTTAACAAAATACTTAACGTGGAAACAAATGGACTACAAGAACTTCAATTAAGCCTAGCCCAATTAATTTCTCAGTTATACCAATGCGTTAGATTGGACGACATACTTTTTTATTAAGACATCACTAAATTTTACAAAACTTTCAGCGATTTCAGACAATATATTACTGCAAATAAATCCGGAATCATGAAATGGTTTGATGTGGGTGGAGTGGAAAATGTTGAACAACGACTTATGATTTAATTACTTGGTAAAGTAGTTAAAGAATGGTAGTGAGTTATTTACGTATAATTATATAAATAATAATATCTCAAAAATAATAAGTTGATTTCAATCTAGCAATGCATGCTCTTCTCCATCATCTTCTTCAACCACTTCTTCAACTTCTTCTTCATATTCATATTCGTTTTCACTTTCATTACTGAAAGAATTTTCATCCCATTTTTAAATTGATTCTGCAATAAATTTTGTGATATCGACATCAATATCTTCTTCTTCAATATTTTGCATCATATCTAACCAACCATCATATGCATTTTAATTTAGTACACCAAACTCAATTAATACTTGAACATAGGCTTTACTTAATTTACTTGTATTAATTTGCATGAACATTTCAAAAAATGCTATTAGGCAGTCGTTTACTGCTTCTTCAGCTTCATCATCAGAATTCCACTCTCGTGTTAACCAACATGTTTTTTATCCCGATTCGTCTACACTTGTTAAAAACCTGACAATTTATCTAAACATTTAAATTGATTCTTTAGATGGTTTTAATCTTTTATTTTTCAACTATAAATCCTGAGATAAACCTTCAGTATCACCCATAGAAAGTGCCATGATTAGTTTCAAACAACATGGTCTAAAATTATCAGCTGCCTGTTAATTAGTAGCCTGCTGTATAAATAGCAATTATAAGTTTTTTCTTAGAGTAGTTAAATAGTGATAATCTATTTCATCTTATTAAAACAGATCATTGTTAATAATAGCTTTTAACAAATTATATAACTATCTTTCAAAACCTGTCTTTTGTTAAACATATCCAATTACAATCACATTTTCATTACTATCTGGAACTTAAACAATACCTTAAGTTGGTTATAAATAAGATTACATCTAATCGGTCCATGTTGCACTGGTTATTATTTAATCTTATATTATATGTTAATTTTTTTGTGTCTAGAAACCATTTTCAATACTATTTCTTATAAACCATTTACTGGCCTTCTCTTGAACTATTTATGTAATTTTATCAGGAAGTTAATTTTCGACTTCATTGGCTATTTTGATTGCGTATTGAATTAAATAATTGGGAATCCAATACGAATCCAGTTAGCTTGTTATTTATTATTAATTGTATTATCCAGCGATAAAGCTAGCTGTAGTCGAATCTACGACTGAGTGAGTTGTGTTAGATTCATGAGTTTATTCATATTCTTCGTCAATTTCTTCGTATTCTTCATATTCATTTTCATCAACACTATTTTATTCACTATCGTATGTAACTTCATCTGCATCTTTTATTGCCTTAATGATTGATGGTTACAATTTTTACAGTGGACACCTAATATACTTTTAAGAAAATGTATTTTCTTCTGGTTTTTAGCTATTTTCAATGTAATACATCATTTGCTTTTGTTAATCGTAGTCTGCTCGTCTTAGTTATTATTTCATTATGTAAACAGGCGGTAGTTGTTAAATGATTCTTTCTCCGATTAGAACGTTATCCTTTTTAAATTTAGTGAATAATTACCTATCGTTTTCATCCATTTACTATATGGAAAGGTTTTAACCCCATAATTCAGAAAAACATCGGATCGCATGGTACACTGTGTTCATATCAACTTTACAATTGGTACCAACTATACTTCCTCTGGGTAATACTACACCATCAGATATATATGCTCCTCCCATGATTATGCATTCATCTAATATACAATCTTTGCCTACGTATGAGCCCTACATCATTACGGTTGATTAAACGGTTGAACCTCTAAGAATCGTACATTTTTCTGAAATTAGGGAGCCTATTACACTTCCATTAATTTCAGAATTTTAACCAATAACATTTTGATCCTTCAAATAAGTTTCAAGAGAAAATTTTACATTGTCACCGACAATAGACTATTTAATGATCTGATAAGAAGTTGTTATCGATTCAGACGTATACGGAGCAAAATACCTTTTTAAAAACGCACGACATACTGCACGATATGTACGTGGGCAATCTATTCTGGCAGAAAGTTGGTTTGAAGTTTCAATATAAACTTTGAAAAGAGCTTTTTGATCATCTTATTGAACATATTCGGATATGAACTCGATCAAAGTACGATCGGGATCAGCAGAACGAATTAACTGAGAAAACTCAATGGCACAAATATAAATTCCAGTTGGTTGGAGGTTAGTGAACAATTAAGCAGGACGAGACTTAAAGTTGAGTAGTTAAAGTTGAGTTTGAGGTGTTATTTTTTGAATATTTAACAAATCGTTTTTCTATGAAAGCTACACAAAATACGGAGCGTCTGATTATTTAAGCAGTGAATCTGATTTGATGCGTTGCATTATAGAAACTGCACAATATTTGGTTTAAGGAGACTGTTATACAGTTTTACTAAATTAAGAGGCAATGTCAACGAGGTCAACATTTGTAATAATTGGGCCGTTGAGTAGATAAAATGGATATGTCAATAATGGTTACTTCTCAAAAACTTGTTTCAATACTGAGATTTAGTCTTACTCAACCGTTTATAAAACTTTAATACTAGCTTGATTAGAATATATAGACTTTGTAATATATCTTGTAAGAGGTTTAGAGTTCTTACGAACTACAAGATATATTTATTTTACACCAGTGGAAATTAAATGCTTCAAAATGAAATCAATTATTGGAATAGTACCAATTGGAAGCAATGCTTCTGCACAATCCTCATTAAGTGGTTCCATTAATGCGGTATACACTTCTGGTAAAACAATGGCAGATTGAGGTAATTGCATTTATGAGAAGTGGTTTATTACCTTGTTAAAATTTACAAATAATACAATATTATAGTATTTCATTTCATACATTTAAAAAATAGGAGAAGAAGTATTTGTTGGAATACCAGCTTTGTTTAGTATGATCCATGGTGGGTTCATTTGACCGCACTTTTTGTTTCACTTTACTCGGTTGCGGATGGTAAAATTTCCAAAGTTCTGAGCCGAAATAGTGCAGAGAGACGTGACAACGAGCCAATGTCAATATTTTCTATTCTTACTTTTTATTTCTATGAGTGAAATTCTATCCAATATTCTTTGTAATATTTAACTCCATTTCCTAATTTCATTTCTATTCAATCTTTCATACAATTTGTAATCATTATGATTAGTGTAATTCATTATGTTTATCATTAATCACAGTACTAGTTCATTAATCTATAAACGTTTTTAAATTAGTAATCTATATAAACATTTTGGTAATATTTCATATTTTGCGATGTGTATCTCTAAAGTTTACATATTCATTTTTCACTTCATATACACGGATGCTCAAGTGTACTCTGGTGTAAACTAAGATTCTGGGTTCGCGCACGTACAAAGGTTTTTATTAGATACAGAATAATTGTATTTATTGCAATTATTTTAGTAAGGATGAGCAGATTGACCTGTTTTACCGACTTTCCGACCTCAAGTCCGAGCAAATGGGCGATGAGCGCATTTACTACGATCCGAAGCAGAAATTGCAGATTATCACCCCGATAATTGAGGCCGACTCCTTATCACTAACGAACAACAATGAGGAGTCCGATTAATTTATCCAGTACTATCCAAGCGGGTACCTATCGTACGAAGATCTGTGCGAGACCCCAAAAAGCTTCAACTTGAGCCAGAAAAGCTTCGAGCTGATGAACAGCAAAACGGGAAACAACCGTTTTGAGTGACGAGATTATTTTTGTTCTTAAAATGACGGACGTTTTATTTGGTGGAAAATTACAGGAGTTTTTGTTAGACTTAACTTGACCCGTTTTTAAAATGGTCAACAGTTATTAAACTTGCTATCTTATAATATCTTGTTTTATAATTCAATGGCTGTTTTATAATATGATATTTATATCAATGAACAAACATTAATTTTTCTTACTCGCTCATGCTTCAAGTCTTCACTTCTTTAGATCACCAATATGCACTAACAGACCCCTAAAGCGCTCAATAACTAACAGCCCCAATATTTGTGAATAAAAGGGTTTATAATGTATTTGGGGATTTCTGTAACTTGATATTTGAAGAATATTTTCAGAAAAGTATCTGAAACTGAAATGGAAAACAAAATGAAATATCAGACAGATACGTTCTTTTTCCTTGAAATCAGCAGGGGATATTCCATTCGGTAATGTAGTTACGAATTTTCAAGTTGACCATTTTGAGTGGTGAGATTAATTTAATATATTGTTATTTGTTAAACGGTTCTCAAAACGGTGAAGTTTTAACGCATTTTTGACACGACTTAACTGTTTATAATTATATAAATGGTGAACTATTTTAACAATGTAATAATATTTCAAATTGTTTGTTATTGCGCAATAATTCCAACGTTTTATAATATAATATAATATGATAATACAATTAATACTGATATTTTCAATATAATTGCAAAGGGAATTAAAATATAATTATTATATTAATTCTGTAACGTATTATGTTGTAATTCTGTAATGTGTTACTAATTTTTGCAACTTTTCAAAATACAGCTTTAAATGATTGAATTTGTTTACAGGTTGCATAAACTAAAAATTGGAATAATAACTGTGATACTAACTGATTTAAATTTCAAAATTGCAAATTGGAAAAAGTTGATTGAATTAAACTACATTTTAAAAATATTGAATGATATTCATTGTAGATACCATAAATACGTTATAAATTAGCACATAATTTTCACTCTAAAATATGATTGCATGCAGATTCATTGAGAAGAAGCTCTTCGGGGCCAAGAACCACCTCGGCTACTACCAGATAGAGAACAACTGCATCTCGGCCTTCTACCTCGAGAAAGACCAGAAAGTGGACCTGTTCTACAACCTGGCCGATCTGGAGGTGGAAGCCACCAGCTACGGGAAGTCGATCTTGTACGACCCGCGGAGGAAGCTGAAGATAGTGGTGAACCTCCTAAATCAGATTTAAGCTGAAATGGATTCACTTATAAATAGTTAACATGAAGATTCTGATAAAATTGTCTCATTCTTTTGTTAAGGTGACCGGGAATATTAGACTGCTGATGATATTTGAAGTGAAATATCTAAGTTGATTAAATAGATCGTTCAATCTACCTACTAAAAAATAAAAAAGTCATAAATAGCATATAATCGTAAAGCTGATATAAATTAACTAAAATAACGAAAAAATTCAAAATACTTCAATTGAAGACTATATAATAAATATATAATATATTTTAATTTATTTCAAAACATTCAACAAGATTATTACAATTACAAGATTATTACAATTTAACCAAGAAGGAGAAATAATAATTGATAATGAGGACTAAATGGAATAAGAAATGGTTAAAGTTAAAGAGAAGGTTAAAGAAAATGAGTTGATAACGGGATACAAAGCTGTTGAATACATTGATAATGACCTACAATGAAATAAGATAATTGGTATATGTTAGTAAGCATACATCAGTTTTCTATTACTAATCTATTTATTAACTTTGTAAATAGTATATCAGTGAAACCTTGGAAACCTTGTCTGTAATAACTTTCTATAAACTTCTATTTTTGAAATAGACAAATTGTTCACCGTGATCATCATCACAGTTGGAATTCGTGAATATATTCTTCCCACTCCACAGATGCTTTAGTGCAGAATTATAGAAAACAGGCTCTTCGGTTCCAACAGCTACACGGGAAAATACTAGCTGGAGAACGGCTTCATCTTCGTCTCCTACCAGACCAAGTGCGCAACAAAGACCTTCACCTACTTTCTAGCTGAACTCCAAGTCGAGCACACGCGATACCACAAAACCCTCCTTTCCCACCCGCGAAAACGGATCAAGTTCGTCATCGAGCCAATAGCAGTTACCAAACACAAAGAAAACGAGAACGAGCTCTCGAAGTACTTCAAAGACGCCGAACTGGTGCTGGGGCAAACGGGCTCCAGAACGCCCAAGACGAAGAGCGTCGAGATTCCTGTGCGGCTGACGCCCAAGACGGAGAAGCCCGCTTTGAAGGCGGAAATTAATTTTAACGAGAATATTTTTGAATGAGAACAATTTTAGTTTTTATATTATAAAGCTATTATAAATTTTATATTATAAAGCTAACATTTTGACTATAAAGCTGAAACGTAAGAAATAATGCTATTGTTTTTAGACCTAAGAAAGACTAGTTTGACCCAATTCAATTTAAATCTGTAAATTAACGCATCTGTGATAAACGTGAGCAGCAGTATTTGTATCGCAACTGTTTATATTGAATACTTTGGTAATACGTTGGCGAAATTCGTTTAAATCTACCAAAGATATATAACAGGTACATACGTACATATGAACAGAAATCTGGAATATTTTTAATAATTAGAACATTTTCACACTACACTATATTTGTCTATAAATATTGGTAAAACGCTGCTAACATACCAGATAGCTGCCCAGCGATATATCATAAACTTGTATGAATTCGTTCACACTACACTATATTTAAAAATAAACATTAGACAAAGCGCTTGTTGGAGCACCAAGTAGTACTTGTAGAGCCCTTCTCCGCCCACTCCAGAGCATGATTGCATGCAGGTTCATAGAGAAGAAGCTCTTCGGGGCCAAGAACCACCTCGGCTACTACCAAATAGAGAACAACTGCATCTCGGCCTTCTACCTCGAAAAAGACCAGAAAGTGGACCTGTTCTACAACCTGGCCGATCTGGAGGTGGAAGCCACCAGCTACGGGAAGTCGATCTTGTACGACCCGCGGAGGAAGCTAAAGATAGTGGTGAACCTCCCAGACCAAAACAAGGCGGAAATGGATTCGCTTTAGAACAACCACCAGGAAGACTCCGACAAAATCGTCTCGTTTTGCGCGAACGGGTGTCTCTCGTACGAAGAGTCGGGGCTTGAACCTACAGTAAGCTTCACGCGCGGTGGACAGATATGGTGCTTTGACCAGTGATATTTTTGATTTGTTTTACTATAATTATAAATGAAGAATATTAAAACTCTCATTATTCAATTTATTAGAATGTTTTGAGGGCTTTTTTGAATGCGTGATTAATTAATGACGGAAATTCTCTTGATACAACGTAAAGTTATTTGAAAGTTTTTCCTTTGTGAATAAAAGTTCCATTTTCATCAGTTCTTAACAGTTCTTCGCGCATAATCCAATTACAGCTGTCCTTTATGTAAATTTAACACTCTAGCCATTCCAGAAAAGTATATGGTGTCGCATGCTAGAATTGGTCAGGTAAATTGTTTATAACTTAATATTCTCCTAGATTTCCATTTTCTCCAACCATTATTCCCAAGGCTCGACAAGCTTACATTAGGTCTTGTTCAGTTATCTGCAAATTTAAACGACTTGAGATAATGCTTTTAAGGCCTTTTATGGTTGTTTACGGCATCCTTGGCATCTGTTACAAGTTTCTATGTTCAAGTCCATACTGGATTATTTCGTATTATACTCTTTGTGAATCCATAATTAAAATGAAATGGGTAATTCCAAGTATATGAAAATGTTATTTAACTGCAAATTAACTGATTATCATTTTCAGTTCTATTAGCAACAAATTGATTTGTTAAGGAATGTTAAATATCGAAATTTCAAATAAATAAAAAGTAATACTATGCATTTTATGACACATATAATATTAATTAAAAATGTATGTTATTGTATAAGTTATTAGATTTACAAGACGAAGATTATCTTCAAAAAATAGTTCATAACCAATTCCGCCTATATTTATATTCGTCTATATCCAACCGATTCAATTCTTATATTATGATAGTTGTTTAATTTTATTGATATGTAAAACTAACTTTGGTTGTCTGAGGAAGCTATTCAGAGTGACAGATGATCCTAGAAGCGTGTGTCAGATGTCATGATTTATAAAATGAAGATGGAATGATTGAATTGAGTCTTTGTACAGATGATAAGGTTATAGTTAAGTGAGTCATTTTATGTTACAGGTATTAATTTGTAGTATTGAAGAATCGTAAATGGTATTAATTGAACAACTGTTTTAGTAAGTATGCGGTAGAAGATTAATTGAGTTGAGAGGTTTATTTTATGTTATTAATTTTGTTGAAACGAAATAATGTTAAGCTTGTCAGTATTTCCACTTCGCAAATAATTAACAAAATTCTCGAAAACGACTTCAACCATTTAATAGGTAAATTACTATTTTTGTGTTCAATATATATTAAAACATATTATTCGTATTTTAAATCACTTTATTCATTTTTTATAAATGTGTGTGTACCCTCTTATGTCATTTTATTCACTAATATGCGTTTTATAACACTCTGGACACAAATGATATCCTTTGCATGAACACACATATCTGCTATTACATTATTTGCAGCCGACACATTACGCACTTACTTTTGTATATACATGATAGTGTTTATATGCTTCTATTACTGGTCCTTTAATTGGGCTTACTACTGGTTGGTTACAACCTTCAATTTTTCGTGGTGTAGCTTTAATTTCATATTTTGTTAGATTTATTTTCATTTAATCAATTATGCTTTCAACATAATCCGTTATTTTAATTTCTTTATATTCTGGATGCAATAATTTCATCAAAGAAAACCCATTAACTAATATTACTTACATAAAATAAATAAACATCCTTGTGGTCCAACGAGTACATCGTCCTGGAAACTTAATATTTTTTGTAAGTTGGTCTACGTAATCAACTCCTTTATAATTATTATTGTAGTAACGAACTATTTCAGGTTGTTCTCTGGGAATACCACGAGAACTTACAAATTCTTACATTTAACAGGGTTATTTCACAAATTTTGATTTTGTATATATCATGGTTAAAGTTTTCTACTTTTTGCATTACCATTAATAATTAATTTTATGTAAGTAATATTAGTTAATGGGTTTTCTTTGATGAAATTATTGCATCCAGAATATAAAGAAATTAAAATAACGGATTATGTTGAAAGCATAATTGATTAAATGAAAATAAATCTAACAAAATATGAAATTAAAGCTACACCACGAAAAATTGAAGGTTGTAACCAACCAGTAGTAAGCCCAATTAAAGGACCAGTAATAGAAGCATATAAACACTATCATGTATATACAAAAGTAAGTGCGTAATGTGTCGGCTGCAATAATGTAATAGCAGATATGTGTGTTCGTGCAAAGGATATCATTTGTGTCCAGAGTGTTATAAAACGCATATTAGTGAATAAAATGACATAAGAGGGTACACACACATTTATAAAAATGAATAAAGTGATTTAAAATACGAATAATATGTTTTAATATATATTGAACACAAAAATAGTAATTTACCTATTAAATGGTTGAAGTCGTTTTCGAGAATTTTGTTAATTATTTGCGAAGTGGAAATACTGACAAGCTTAACATTATTTCGTTTCAACAAAATTAATAACATAAAATAAACCTCTCAACTCAATTAATCTTCTACCGCATACTTACTAAAACAGTTGTTCAATTAATACTTCAACTAACTTTTTATGAAAAATTATAAGTATTTAGAGATTTTTAATTCAAATTTGAAATGATATAGGAGATTGAGATATACATAATCCTTTTTCTAACTCACTTGCTTTTCTACAATAACCTGCTAAACTGGTTAATCTACTTCCTGAACTTCAACTATTGTTAGATCATATCCAGCATTGCTTCTTCTGGCTGATCCGAGTTCAGACACAGCTATCTGATCATCATGATCTCCTCCTGGCTGAACTTGTGGTGTTTTACAGCTAGCGGTGTATCGTTCTTCTTTTCTCCAACCGGAATCTTGAGAACTCGGATTTGAGTGTTTTGGGTCGTTTCTTGGTTGTTGGCCGAACTGTCCCACTGCGTGCTAAAACTGGTGCACAGCGTTTCCTGCTTCTGGAATATCGTCTGGCAGTACTCCAGCTCGAAGTACTTCTGGACGTCGACCACTCGCATGTTCAAGAGGAAAGAGAGGTCGTACCAGATCTGCTCCTGCTTCCGGTACGGGATTTATTTTATCGTGGACACTACGGCTATCTTCAGGTTGGTGTAGGAGTTCTGCGGCGGTATTCTCAAAACTTGGAGCATTGCCGATAAATACTGACTTCGCATTTTATGTGAAGTGTATAAATAAACTTAAGTTAAATGACATGATAGTAAGTTAATTTCATAATATTTCTCAAATCATGTATCTGCTATTTCACAAATTACACTAAAAATCATTTAGTAAATTGATGAATAGTAACGTAGAATATTATATTATATGCATAATTTTGTAATAGCTACATAAACATTTAATTTAAGATTGTGTGCAATTATATATTAAAATATACCATAAATAATATTAATTATCATGTCACTCAATTCAATTATTTTTCATTTTGTGTTATCATGTGATTTGTGATAAATCATTTATCACTAATGAAGCGACTCACCAAACAGCAAATGCTATAACATACTCGTTTACAGTTTGTATTATTTTATAGCGTTGATTTTATTGAAAGAAAAGAAAATTAGTTATATTTATTGACATGCATTTTAACATATAATGCCCCGTTTAGAGTTTCCAACTTACATGAACCTGATCGAATAACGTTCTTAATTTTAGGTTTAATAAAACGGATCCATTTAACTTGATACTCATAATACTTTTATGAAGTTGATTCATAAATAAATATACTAAATAATATCTAATACAAATGAACAAACGATACTAAATAATAAAAATATCTATCACAATTCACTTTGTTAACAATGTAACATGTAGTCAATTTTATTTCTAAGTTCTTTGTAGGAATATTCAACTTATTATCTTAATTGAAATTCTTTTTCGATTAATTCTCTAATTTATTATTTCTTCTTCTAATTGTCAGGCTCTGGGAGTTCTTACCACAGTTATTCAATTCTTTAAGTTATTTTATTTACAGTTTCTTCTGGCCAGCGCTAACCTAAACTATCTAGCTCAGCCCTAAACATATTTCCACATATTTTTTCGGTTAATCCACATTCTAGTGATACTTGCTAAAAGTTTGTGCGTATTCGTTTATTATCTTAGATCAAACATTTTTTATAATGAATCAAGGCTTCCGCTAAAGTTTCAAATTAAACTCCGTCAAAAACTTTATTTAGCATTTTTAAAACCGCTTCTTTAAACTTCTATTACTTTTCTTACGTTTACATTGATGTGAAGTGGAAATTCATATTTTGACATAACATGTTTTATATTTCGAATTCAGATTGAATTCAGAATGTTATTTACCTGTAACTTACTTATTAGGGAGTTGGCACCCTTATTTATAAAAATAAATATTTGTGACGATCACTGGTTAAGGTATTTCTTAAGCAAATAATTGATTATATATATATATATATATATTGATTGCACTTGCTATCTCAACTGAAATTCTTCATCAAGTACGGATCTTATTTTTCTTTTCTTTTCTTCAACAGAAAGCTCCGGAAATTGTTGAGAAAACTGCTATATTCTTTGAACAATCTGGTTGACAGTGTCTTTTGGCCATTTTTACAGTTCCTTAGTTAGTAGTGTTTTAAACATTTACCTACAACCTTTTTCAGACAATCCACATTCAATCGCTATTTACTTTAAGTATAATTATATATTTGTCTTATTTGAGTTCTCTTTAGCAATTCTATTTGTATAGAATACTAATGCGTCTTCTAATTTTTTGAATTCAGTTTCAGGTAAATTGTCTTCCATTAATATGATGTGGTAAAGTTTCTTACAATATTTTATATTATCAATTTAATGACATAAATACAAAATCCCCTTAACTTGTATTGTAAACTCCGAATATCTTGTATGTTCAATTAAGTTCACAAATAATAAAAGAGCTTATGTATTTCAAAATAAAATAGTTTCATTCCTCCAGAAATTGAAGCGTTCCGCCGACTTTAAAACTGGGCGATGGCAAACACTCCATTTCGGTGTCCGAGTACATGCTGGATCCGTTCGGCTCGAAGTCAAAATATTCATCAAGGACGTCTTCTTTCGACATCAGGTTCAGGGAGTCGAACTCGCTTTTGAACTGGTTCACGATGAGCTTCACGCCGGATTTTGGGTCTGTTAGCATGCACTTGTTGTAGTTCGTGGTCTTTTACTCCAAGGCGTCCAGGTTGAAGAAGTACTCCACTTTCTGGTTCTTGTGGTAGTGGTAGGCGACGATGCAGTTGTTCTCTATCGAGTAGAAGCCTAGGTTGCTTCTGGACCCAAACAGTTTCTGTTCAAGAATGCGGCAGGGATTCATATGGAGTGAAAGATATAATAACGAAGTAGTTAACTTATATTAATGATCGGAACATAAATTATTTGATATTTGTGTAAATCTATTTTAAATAATTCCATTCATCAAACTGTCAAATTTTGCGTTTAAACTAAAAATCACTTGCTGACCGATTTGTTTAATTTTTGATTGTTATTTAAGAAATTGTATTCATAAAGTCTGCTTACAACGTAGTTTGATATTCGCATCTTTTCAATTAGTTCAATCTCAAACACATTTTGGACATTTCTAGAGTTTTTGGTGTTTTCAAAAGATGTGAGTTAAAAGTTCAGTTTAGATTATTGTGATAATCTGCTCACTTTAATACTCTATTGTGTTCAAATAATGCAATATTAAAAATATGTTTCCACTTCAATATGTTCCAACTTACACCAGTTACAAGTTTTGTGTTAGTGCCTCCATTTGTAGTGTTGCACATGATATTCCGTTATTATTTCTAGAAATTTGTGATGAACAAATTCAAAGATAATAAGAACGTGAAGAAGCTTTCAGAGTGTATGTTCTACTTCATTTAATATCTTGTGTTCACAGTTATTTCATCTGTCATTGTGATAAAGAACAAAATTTGGTGGTTTAACTATGAAAATTTGTACAGTGAGATGTTAACCCTGGATTCTTTCACTGCTTTGCATGGCTCATATTTGATGCTCGAGTTAGCCGTGTGTATCTCAACTGCCATCACCTGGTGTTTTGAGACTCGAAAGGAGCACGCTGATTTTGCGATGATGGTTGTGCACCACATTTGTACAACCTCATTAATTTGTTTCTGCATGTACTCCAAGAATTTTAACTGGGGAGCATCCGTTGCAAATTTGCATGATATGTCCGATATTTTCCTTGAATTCAGTAAGATGATATATTATCTTGGGTTCGAGCGTGTTTCAAAGGTAACTTTCTTCATGTTTGCCTTCAGTTTCATAATTCCGCGTTGTTTTGTGTTCCCAAAGTTCATGATTGCTCCGTTTTTCAACGGGAAACTGGACGAAACAATGTTGAAAATGAACGAGAACGTGACTGAAATATTCAGCAAAATCGAGAGAAATTTCATCACTAGCGCACTCAGTGTATTATTTATTCTGAACTGCATCTGGGCAGCTGCTATTGTAAATATGGCCGTTAAACTATTGGTTAAGAAAGAATGGAGGGATGTTAGGGAAAAGCAGGAGAAAAGCGAGTGAATGGTTGATTTGATATTTTTGAGTACATTGTGAAGAATTTATTTGAATAGAGTCTTCATAGTGATGATAATATCAGAAGATCGATGATTATTTATGTACCGTTATGTACATACAGTTCTAAACTTATAAAGATTAAAATAGATTTTGTAGAATTCAGTTTCGGAACGATATTATCGAAATCTAAGCTGAATTGGTAATTTCACTCCACTCAAAATCAGATGAAGCCATTTGTTTAATAATCGTCTTCGGATGCGAAATGGCCGACAAAATAGGAAAGAGAGTAGATTAAGTTGTAGAGCATGTTAATGTCGCTACCTACTAAGTGTTACAATTTGTCAACTTAGTTATTATAGAATCCTAATACGAAATATTACATTTATTCAAAGGAGGTTGGGAATTTGTATCCGTCAATTGTAGCAGCGTAGTTAGAATATGGATAAGTGAAAGTGTCCGCCTTATCGCCTGCTTTCGGTTTTTATGCATCTGATAATTAAATTTTGCCGATGAAGGTTTCGAAGCTGGACAAGAATTTTAATGTAGCGATAATTCTGTACTCAATTGACCGGAAACACGAGTTTTTGAACGATATGCAGCGCGATTTCTTCAGTAAAGGCTTCTTCACTAAGTGCATCACACTCATGAACAACTTCTCACACTTTGTGGCAGAAGAGCAGAAAAAGGAACGAGTTATCAAGTTTATAAAGGACTTTCAATAAAAATACGACAAAAAACAGCACGAGCATACCGTTCACTTCATTCAAAAATTTTCATAATCAACCAGATTCCACGAACTCATGAAACCAATTCAAAAAGACGCTGAAAAATTCTTAGAAAGATTTGGATGCTGGGACGCGACCATTAGGGCTAATAATGCATCTTTAAGCAAAACTGAAATGGACATATAAAGTGCCAAGACTGAAATAGGTGATAATAAGCTTAAAAGAGCATAAACTCAAAATATAAATGCGATGCAGTCCATAAATCCAATGCAATCGATAAATAGTATGAAAAACGATCTAGATTACAAAATTAAAAAGTCAATTCCGTGGTACGAGCACTCAATCAGCTTCATTACCAGTTAAGATAAAAATGTAATGAAAGAAGGCAAAATATTCTTACTGTTCTGCGACCTGGAATTCAAAGCTCAAGCTGAAGAAATAGAAGATATATTCGGATAAACTCAAGCATAAGCAATTATTATGGTATCCACACCGTTCAAATACAATGTTCCAATGGTTAAAGAGGATGAAGACACTAAACCAAAAGAATTCGACGTGAAGTGCTTTTACAGAAACGTAGAAGAAAGACTTCTTTTCCCCAGAATCAACTAAATGGAACAAGATACACTTATTGAAGGTGATGAATACTTCTTCAGCTGGTTAAATTTGAAACTTATCAATACTAGTTTGGCTGTCAGCCAAGTAGATTTTATTAAGGAAACATACGTTGAAGAAATGAGGCAGATTATTAAGCAAGGGATTAACAGTATAAATGAACCTGATAAAAGTATGTGAGACAATTTGATTAAATTCTGAACATAATTTATGGAAACAACGATGAAATCGTTATAGAGATTGAACTTGAGGAAACCCTCAACAGAATCTCTCAGAATGAAACCGTCCCTGGAAAGAGTCAATCCAAGGGACTCGTGACATTCTGAACGTATGTCGGCTCACTCAGGTACGTCTTAAACATCTATACAATAACAGTAACCTGAAAATCAGAACTATCATGCACAGGATAAAACACAAAAAATGAACAACTCAATAAAATACGTGAAAACCACACGTTTTAGATAGTTTAGTCTCATAAATTAAGATAATTTTAGAAAAAGATTATAAAAAATATAAAAAATTGTTTTATAGTTTGGAAAAAATAAATAAATAGTGAAATATAAACATATATAAACACTATAACTTCACCAGAAATAAATTCTAATTAAAACAGACCGTCACCTTTAACGACAACTCAATATTATATTGTAAATACATAACATAATACTTCAGAGAATGCAATAAATACTACACCTTAATGAATATATTTTAATAAGAATAAATATACAGTAGCTGTAACATCTTACCACCACCATATCCACACCCATCATCTCTGAAAAGTTAATAACCTAGCATGTAATAATGTTATATAAATATTTACAGTAATAACGCGATAAAATATAAAACAATACTATCATTTCTGAATCGATATAATTTGATGATATCTAAAAAATTAACACCAAAAATATAGAGTCCTTTATGTACATAGTTACAGAAGTAAAGAACGCATTAAAATGAAAATAGCATTTTAAAATGTTCCTGTGATTGAAGTAATCGATTATTGAGTGGATGTTTTTGAGATGTACCAAAAGAGTGAGCCGATATATATTTATGGAATTGTTTATCCTATAACGCGATTGTATTAGAATGCGTTATTAACAATTGGTCATTGATAATATGTAAATAAATATATATAATTGAACAAATTACCACTTCATTCATATATGCAATTAACTCAATATCCGTTCTAATAGATTAATGATTTCCTGACAAGAACAACTATTACCTATACAGCTTCTTCACAGGTAGATACATATTTATCTCGAGCTAGTTCATCTCTTCATCAAATTTTATAATCATTACCTGATTCACAGTTTAACCAGGAATTTGAATTATTAAACCGTAGTGGTAAGCTGGAAACAGTGATTTTGAAGTCATTCAGACCGGTGTACATTCCACCAGCACTTTTACCACCACTTGCTATAAAATATCAAACCAATCAGTCTTAGGCGGGTTTGATGATCGAGTCATTGTCAAAGCAAATGCAAACCTTTATTAACGGAGATGTTTAAAGATGCTAGTAGATTGTGGAGTTGCTTCCAGCATATCTTAGAGGAGGAGAATTTGAGTTTTAGGCGAATCCTTTGGCTCATTTTCATTTTGTTATGTCTTCAGAGAGTTTGGATGTTAAAATTCAAGAAATGCAAAAATTAGATAAGAAAAATTTGTAGATTTTAAACCAAGATATTTCTGGACTCGATGATACAGATTACTTATAAATTTTAGTGGTAATTCAAACAACCGTCAACTATTAGCCAGAAGTGGATTTAATCAAAACAGCAACAGATTTGAATATTCGTGTTTTCATGGTTGCAGAGTCCGATCTTTAGACACCTATCACCAAGAAACCAAATTATAACCTTTTGAATTCACTCTATTTAGACCCATTAAATTAGAAACGGGACATTCCTCTCAGAACATTCAACGGATTTTTTATATTTTAATAAAATTTCGCTTAATTCTATGGTCAGTTTGTGAGAGACAAAATTTAACTCCTATCTAACATGGTCTATGAACAAAAATTATTCTTTAAAAAGGAGAAAGAAATTCAAGTCAGTCTTTGCTGTTCCAAAAACTACTATATGAAGTATACAAACGAAATGAAAATAAGAAGACTTATAGACTTGTTGGCCCAAAATTCATTACATGCTCAATGTGAACAATTTATCCAAGAAGCACTTAACAGACATGGAAAGTAAAACAAGGTCTACACAGCAGAATTACTTTTCCTAAGATGTGTAAATCATTTGAATAACACAATAACAACCACCGATCAAAAAGAGCTCCTTATGATATCAATGAAGCAATTTTTCCTGTAAATTAACGACTGTTTCAATGGATGTAAACCAACTGGAAATTATAACTACTATAATAGTTAATTGATTGCTCCACTATCTGATCAACTCAAGTATGAACAGTATAGTGACAAGGCGCTTTATAAAGACTTTAAATTAACATTCTCGCAGTGCCGCGCTCTGATAACAAAAATAAAGCTTGAAATTTACTACGGTTTAATTTACACCTTTGTAATCTAGAATAATCTCCTCCCAGCCGCTTATGCATGTGATGTAATGACTCAGACGAAGATTTTGTACGCAGCGTTTAACCACAGGCTCTTCCTTCAGAGCTATTTGCTCCCAGTTCAGCATTTTTACAGTTCGTAGGTAATTTTCAAGTATTTGAGCACCTCAGATGAACTTAAGAGGACTAAGTAGTGCATAGTTAAATTAACTTACACTCCAAAAACGCAGCTTTACAGTTAAATTTTGGCCATGAACAACTTCTTGATGCACAAGGACTACACGATGGCGACTCAGATGACTTAGATCATCAAGCAGTTCGCAAATCTCGGTTTGGAGCCGATTAGGCAGTTTGTTCTGCAGCTTACCTTTTAAACGCTTCTGATGAGTCTAGATGCGGACGAGGAGAAGAACGCTTAGATTATTGAGCACATGAAGATAATTCTGCAGCAGTTGGTGAACTACAACACCAAAATCAACTTCAGCTAGTTAAAATCGCAGGGTTACAGAGTGATTTGATGCAGCAGAGAACGTAGAGTAATTTAACACAAGCTCCAGCTCAGAGGTGCGCGATTGAGATGTTTTAGCAAACTAACATGCCAATGTTCAACAAGCTCAGCTTCAAGGTGTATTTGAACGGCATTTCCGAGAACTTCGAAATATTAGAACCTCTCGAATCACTTGACGTAATTTCAACGCCTTTAATTTAGAGCGAGTTCTTGAAGCAATTGTATAACTCTTTGACAAAGACCACATTTATTGACCCCTTTATTAACAAACCCCATCTAAATTAAGAGAAGCCCTACCACCACATGTTCAAGCTCGAGGAGCACATGAATCTGGACTAGAATCTGACTAGTTAAAAGATAATTTAAGATAACAACGCGGCTTTTAACGACAACAACTTTTATCACGTTGAGATGTATCCGAACTCTCAAGTGGCATTTTGTTTGGAGCTCGAATTCGCGTTTAAGAACTGGTTCAATTTGGTTTTAGTTCGGGGAGTGGCGCATTGCTTCGTAAACGCTCAACTAGTTGAAATTGAAATAAAGAACATAAAAACGATTAACGAGAGCAGATTCCGAATCATTATTTAATTCAGTCCTCAATAATTATTCAAAATAACTGAAAAGAGCATTTTAATTATCAAATCGTTTGAAATGCAATTTGAAAATATAACACAAATTATTGAAATTAACAAATAAATCACCATTCACCCGGAAAAGTAAACAGGATTACAATTATAGATGAAATCCACACTGAAATAATTCGAATTAATTGAAGGCACGTTACTTTTCACCAAACCAGGAACGTACAAAGTAGCCTCAAACGCAATGCGCATGATACACTTCCAGAACGCTGAAAAGAACGAAGAACAAAAAGAAGTGCTAAATCTAGCAGAAATTGAAGACCAAATCATCTTCGTACAATAACAGTCACACCTGAAATCGGAACTCGCACGCGCAGCACAACGCAAGATACTGTACCAAATGCAAACAAAACTACAAAAACTGGACTGTGACTATGAAACAATAATTGTAACCGAAGACACACTGCAATAACAGTTCTCATTCTACGCATTTGAAAATGTACAAACTATACTGTTCACTGTAATCGATGAAAATAATCTCATGCACAAAATATAACAACAACTATCAATTCAAACCGTAACACAACCAGAATTGCACAAAACACACGAATGGGATCTACTTAAAATTGATAAAACAGTAGCTGCATTCGCACTCACCAACCTGGATCAGAATGCTGTAAAATGCGTTAAATTCTAGGATGCACTTGGATTTTAACAAACCATTCAGCCAAAATAAGGAGAATAATTCCATCAAAGACTTCCGTACAAGCAGGAAATGCAAGAAATCAATTATTTCGGTAAAACAGATCATATTAGTAAATTTGCTCTTTTATTGTTGTAAGAAGATAAGAATTAACTTAACAAAAATATTATTCAATTACACAATTACCTTGAAACATCATTCAATGTTGGATATAAAGATAACAAAGATGCTAAAGCGGCATTAGAAAAAGCAGCTTTAGAACTTAAAAAAGATATCCTCAATATTTAAAGCGAATTCTAAAAAATAGCAGTCAAAGCTGAGAATATAGTAACAATAGTTGGTGCTATTTTTGTTAACTAAGATTACTAATCTCTACTTATGTATAAGCTGACTCCAAATAAAATACCTTTAACACTTATTTAATGTACCAACACGTAAACAGATAAGCTGTCAAGATATTAATATAAGTTGGCAAACTATTTATCATACTAAGCTGAAAATATTATTATTAAGGTAAAGAGCGGAATAGCAGTTGGAAAATAAGTTGAAATGATCGAATTACAACCTGGATAAGAACAAACCATTATCATGAGTGTGTATGATGGTTCAATAGAGGTAGAGTGATTCTTATTTTAATATTGTTCACTTTTTTATATCAAATGAAGTTTATTATACCAACAATCTCAAATATATTTCAAAGATTGCTTTCGAGTTCAATAAAGTTAGTTCAAATGCCGAGCTAAGTTGTCTGAAGAAGAGATATTTAGAGTGTATATTGAGATTAGTTAGTAGTGTTTTTGTGTAATTAAGTTTTAATTTGTTTTAATTTGTGATTGATGCGATGAATATGAATGATTAAATTGATCTTAGTATTGATTAAGTCCTTTTATTAAATGAAGTATACAATCTTTATATACTACATTCTGTATACTACATATCGCAAATAATGATTCTACAAAACCAATAAAACAATATTTATTGATTGGTGTTTCGTGTATTTTTTGAATGATGGTTTTTAGACTTATTATGTATTATTAAGTTTAGTAACTTAATGTAAAATAATAACAATCTTGAACAAATTTAGTTTATACACTTTATGGATATTAAATTTATATAACTGTATTGTATATATAGAGTGACATAATAGTGTGGATTTTCAAATTATCAGATATGAACAACATGTTAGTATATTACATTCTGGGTATTTATTTAAGTTATGTTCATACAAACACTTCACGTAATATGCGAAGTCAGTATTTATCTGCAATGCTCCAAGTTTTGAGAATACCACCGCAGAACTCCTACACCAACCTGAAGATAGCCGTGGTGGCAACGATAAAATAAATCCCGTACCGGAAGCAGGAGCAGATCTGGTACGACCTCTCGTTTCTCTTGAACATGCGAGTGGTCGACGTCCAGAAGTACTTCGAGCTGGAGTACTGCCAGTCGATATTCCAGAAGCAGGAAACACTGTGTAATAGTTTCAGCACGCAGTGGGACAGCTCGGCCAACAACCAAGAGCTGACCCAAAACACCCAAATCCGAGTTCTCAAGATTCCGGTTGGAGAGAAGAAGAACGACAAATAATTAATGGTAAAGCACCACAAGTTCAGCCAAGAAGAGATCATGATGATTCGATAGCTGTGCCTGAACTCGGATCTGCCAGATGAAGCAAAGTTGGATATTATTCAGTAACAGCTGGAATTCAGGAACCAAATTAGTCAGTTTAGTAGGCTATTGTAGTAAAATAAGTGAGTTAGAAATAGATTGATTGAAAAATATATCCTGGTATATTGAAATGAATTAATTGATCCAAGTAATTTCATGTAATTAACCAATAACACCAAATAGCTAAGTTAAGAGATTGAATCAAAATTATATATAAATTAGTATACAAAATAATATTCTCATAAATTTTGCTGATCGTTATTATTTGCTTCTTTGTTATGACTTAGTTAGAGCGAACGTAAAAGTGAATCAATTCAAAAATATCACTGGTCAAAGCACCATATCTGTCCGCCGCGCGTGAAGCTTACTGTAGGTTCAAGCCCCGACTCTTCGTACGAGAGACACCCGTTCGCGCAAAACGAAACGATTTGGTCGGAGTCTTCCTGGTGGTTGTTCTAAAGCGAATCCATTTCCGCCTTGTTTTGGTCTGGGATGTTCACCACTATCTTCAGCTTCCTCCGCGGGTCGTACAAGATCGACTTCCCGTAAGTGGTGGCTTCCACCTCCAGATCGGCCAGGTTGTAGAACAGGTCCACTTTATGGTCCTTTTCTAGGTAGAAGGCCGAGATGCAGTTGTTCTCTATTTGGTAGTAGCCGAGGTGGTTCTTGGCCCCGAAGAGCTTCTTCTCTATGAACCTGCATGCAATCATGCTCTGGAGTGGGCGGAGAAGGGCTCTACAAGTACTACTTGGTGCTCCAACAAGCGCTTTGTCTAATGTTTATTTTTAAATATAGTGTAGTGTGAACGAATTCACACAAGTTTATGATATATCGCTGGGCAGCTATCTGGTATGTTAGCACCGTTTTGCAATTATTTATATACAAATATAGTGTAGTGTGAAAATGTTATAATTATTAAAAATATTCCAGATTTCCGTTCATAGAACGTATACCGGTGGATATGTGTATTACCAGATTTAAACGAATTAGGTTAAACTACTCTTAGGTCTAAAACCAATAACGTTATTTCTTTCGTTTTAGCTTTATAGTCAAAATGTTAGCTTTACATAAAAATATAAAAATGTTCTCATTCAAATATATTCTCGTTAAAATTAATGTCCGCCTTCAAAGCGGGCTTCTCCGTCCTGGGCGTCAGCCGCACAGGAATCTCAACGCTCTTCGTCTTGGGTGTTCTGGAGCCCGTTTGCTCCAGCACCAGTTCGGCGTCTTTGAAGTACTTCGAGAGCTCGTTCTCGTTTTCTTTGTGTTTGGTAACTGAAATTAGATCTACCACGAACTTGACCCGTTTTTGCGGGTGGGAAAGGAGGGTTTTGTGGTATCTTGTGTGCTCGAGTTGAAGTTCGGATAGAGCGAAGGTGAAGGTCTTCGTTGTGCACTTGGCCTGGTAGGAGACGAAGATGACGCCGTTCTCCAGCTAGTATTTTCCCGTGTAGCTGTTGGAACCGAAGAGCCTGTTTTCTATAATTCTGCACTAAAACATCTGCGGAGTGGGAAGAATATATTCACGAATTCCAACTGCGCTGATGATTATGGTGAACAATTATAATTTGTCTATTTCTAAAATGGAAGTTTATAGAAAGTTTATTTATAGATTGTTGATTGATAGACATGTACTTAAGTTATTAAGCAGTTCTGAAAATATACATATTCGATTTCAATATTACTGTTACAACTAACATATACCAAAATAGAAAGTTAAAGAATCTTGAGATAAAAATGGTTTAAGAATATTTGATTTCTCCATTAGTTCTTTATTGGCTACTTTCGTCAGTAACAATGGTGTTAATGGTGACACAATTACTATTTATCTATTTCTTAATTGTTAGCGTCTTATTTTATATACTTGACACGCATTTTGACATGATTTAGAATGTTCTAATATGATATTTATGAATATTACATTGGGGCAAAAAATGATATACAGCTCACCACTCCACTAAAAATGAATAAAATTTTAATAGTGACCATAACAGTAATGCAATATGAACATAAATATTTAGAAATTATTCAACTAAATTATCAATTCGTTGATAGCAGCAAGATAAATGAAAAATAATGCAACAACTGAGTACTAAACTACAATTAATACTCTTAAACAGCTAAATTTTGTGATTTTTAGTGGAGTGGTGAGCTGTATATCATTTTTTGCCCCATCACCAAATACATAAATATCATATTAGAATATTCAAAATCATGTCAAAATGCGTGTCAATATTATTAAAAAAGACGCTAACAATTAAATGGCCAAAAAGTTTGCACCGTAAATCAGCTCCCAGAGTCAAAAATTGTTTCGTTATTTTTCTGCACTTTGAATGATACGCAGAAATACAATCATATAATAGAACTATCACTCAAAATGGTAGTTTTGAATCATTTCAGCACGTTGATGTATCCGAATCTCAAAAATATAGTATTTTGCGATGTGGACGTTAGTGAAAACGTTGAATAAACAGTCGGGCACATCAGATTATTCATTAAGTTTAAGAAAAATTACGAACTACAGTGGTGGGCCCTCGAAATGCTTTTTTGAATTAGGAAGAAGAATGAAGTTTATTATTTGAATCTTACTTATATCACTGCCCGGCTCAATAATGAGTGTGTTCTCCCTCCTCATCAATACACTCATTAACTCTATTTACTATTGATTTGTAAAGTGCTTCAATCACATCAAGGCCTGGTTGAGCCTTGGATAGCTGTGCTACAATAATTAACGTATATAACTCTGTATATACTTCAATAATAAGTTTCAACTTTACCTAACGTTGTATAATTTAACAATCAAGAAAATTGATTTCTCATTATGAAATGGAAGTGGAAGATCATAAGTAAAATAACTGTTGTTTTAGAGTAGCATCAATATATTATTTAATGCTGGGCCCGACTAACCCACTTGATTCCATTCTTCAAGAAACAAAAATGCATTCATTATTTGAATATTGAGAATGAAAGCGACTGTAACTACCTGAATTATAATTCTAATTAAGCGAAGTACCAATACTTCATCTTGAGCTCCCGGTTGAGATTGAAAGAAAAAGTCCTCCATTGTTTTTCGTGATTAAGAAATACCTAAAATCGTTCAGATTGACCCAGTTGAAGATGAACACCGAGGTCCTCTGCAGGTCCAGTGCTTGCGCTACTAGTTATAAATTACATATTGCGTCCGTATACCAATCATTGGATCCTCTTATTCTTTTCTCAATCAGGCTTAACTACCATATATTTTCGAGATAAAATCTTTCATAAATTAGTTTTGTTGACTAAAACGTAGAAATTACACAGGGACATCTTAAACAAGTGATATAACTAGTTCAGATTGGTACAATATTTTATGAATTCATCCGTTGGACCCAAAAATGAAGAGAATACAAACGCTTCAGAACTGCCTAAGTTTGTTAAGTGAATTAGTTGACCTTCCCTAAACATCTTCTACCGCGTTTATTTTTGTCATTGCCGTCCTTTTATTGCATGTGGTAATTTCTATTTTTCCTTTTTGGAATATTAAATACCGACTTTGAATAGTCGATTATGGTCTAATACGATCGAAATCATATTTTTGGCCCTCTTGTGTTAATGAGTAGTTCATGAATAATCTCCAACTTGAGATTATTTATTGGAATTTGTCATCCGCATTAGAAGTGGCAAAATATTTTAATATATAATTACTCACATAGTAAACAAGAAAAAGCAATTCCACCTCCCATAACTGTAACTATCAATAAATCATTAAAGCTCATCGCTAACAAAAAATAATGGAACTCTTAGTTAAGAAAGTCGTTAAGGATCAATAACCGCTAACTTAAGAAAGTATTTGAATCAATCAGTAAATTGAAGCTCGGGAATTAATGATTTTAACTCTATATAAAACTCTATTTAAAAGTTTTAACTAATTGTTTTAACTGTTAAAACACCTTGGAAATTAGTGATATTAGCATTATAATCTAACTCGTTACGTAGTTAATATTTATGCAACCCAATAAATTCATTTCAAAATTGGGCACAACCATTTAATTCCAATGTATCCTGTACGATACCAAATGTTCATATGTGACTTTCACTAAATGAAACACTGTTTAGGTAAAAATGGTTGAGCCCGTTTTGAAACATGGACGTGCTAGAGCCTATGTATCACAATAGGAAGTCTGTTTGAGTTATTGAGGAAGTGATATATAATGATATATAGTGTCTTTTTACAAATTGATACAGTAATTTCACTCTTCTTCCATGAACTCGAACAGTGTGAATATATCCAAGTCTACTTCTTTGATGCGCTCCATGAGTTCTTTTTTAGTCACTTTCGGAAGTGTTTGTTCAATTTCTTGCCCGTTCAGTATTTATATCCAGTTTTCAGTTATTAGTTCATTTGTAGTGTCTTCAACCGCTTTGTATCCGTTTTCAACCGTTTTTCTCCTGTATTCGAAGTCCGTGAGCAGTTTGATCGTTTCTTCTGCCATTTGGTCTTCATTATCAACAATTATTTCTCCTTCTTGGCTGAATTGTGCTGGTTTCTTGTAGCTCACGACTGGCATCCCGTATTCTTTCGCTTGCTGTCTCGTTTTCATCTGTCCGTATTCTCCGCAGCTCAGTAGTACAGCTCCTTATTCGTAAAATATTTCAATGTTTTCGTAGAAGTCGAGTATTTTTACATTCCGCTCCATTTTGTATATTTTTGATAGTTCAAGAAGCGCTGATTTCATTCCATTCGCTCCACTCCCGACTAAAAACAGTTTCGCGTTACTTATTTATTGTTAAATCTTGAAGAAACTGTCAACGGCTAGATTCGTCCTCCTTTGGAATTGGTCCATCGTTCCGATAACAATTACATTCGGTTCCAAATCGTTTTATGAGATTCGTTTTTATTATATATAGTGTGGAGTGGGGATGTAAACGGTGTTAATATTGAATTGGCTCCAAAGCGCAGCGTCCTGTTTTGTGGTGCAAATAAGTTTACTGTTTTTGAATGTTAGTAGTTGCTGCTTGAATATCTAGTTCTCATTGGTTTGATTAGCTGAAGACTGGAAAACGGTTAGGAGCGGAAGTACTGAGAGGAAATAAACTTGGTCTTTTTACAAGTGCATTGAGGATTGCAAAATTGAGATGTTCCAGGACTCAACAAAGACAAATCTTTGAATGTTAAAAGTGGATTGGAAAGAAAGGAGCTGGGCGGAGATGTTAGAAGAATTCAGGCGTAGTACAGTAGTGTTTGGAATCTTGAACCAAATCGTCTCGTTCTCATTCACAATTAAATAGATGCTGAAACTGCTTTGAAGCAGATTTAGTAACTGAGAAGCGGTGAACTCAGCACCACCAGGATTGAATTAACTGCAAACAAAAGCTATTGACTGTTTTTACTGTGCTATAGTGCCGTCGCAAAAAGAAAGATACATTAGTAACATATATTTTTGAGGAGTGAATAGTATAACAGTGCATTTATAAATATAATACTAACAAATTAAAGTAATGATCACTCCAATGACAATAAATACCGACGATAACAAAATTCCAATTCACCTTTAACAAAATCCATTCACAAATATGCTCACTCTCCCACAAGAAGTATATTTACGGATGTATGAATCAGATTTTTGCTGCGATTTACACCAAATCGAAGATTACTGGGTTGTTAACCTAGGAAAACGAGAGGACGACGAAGAATCTACAAATGTTGTTTTTACAATTTTCATACTGAAACCAGACACTGATCCATCTAAAACCTCAATATTCAGCTGTAATTTAATCGAAGAAAAAGGTTAATTTGTAGTACGAGGCGAAGAAGCTGTCAGAATGACTTGCGTTTAAAGATATGGGTTCAAAGAATTCGTTGAGAACTCTACAGATGAAAAAGTTGTTTTGAAAATGAAGGAAAAGTTAAATCAAGCCAACAATAAAATTTTAGAATACCTTAAGTATAAAGAGATGAGATGATACATTTACCGCATGTTGACATGCACTTTGTAAGTACTTTTATGATTAAATTAATTTAAATTATATCGAAAGACAGAATTAATATTAATGACAAAATTTAATATCACTTGATACAATTTAGACAACATTACTATACATTTTCTGAGCGTATAGCAATATATATCAAATAATAATGAAATTTAATCTTTTTTAGTAGATTCAATAAAACATTTAAACAAATAATAAATTAAGTGCAATATCATTGTAATTGACATTAATTTTTCGTCATTAATTCACTCACTCCATATGAATCCCTGCCGCATACTCGAACAGAAGCTGTTTGGGTCCAGAAGCCACCTCGGCTTCTACTCGATAGAGAACAACTGCATCGTGGCCTACCACTACCACAAGAACCAGAAAGTGGAGTACTTCTTCAACCTGGACGCCTTGGAGTAAAAGACCACGAACTACAACAAGTGCATGCTAACAGACCCGAAATCGGGCGTGAAGCTCATCGTGAACCAGTTCAAGAGCGAGTTCGACTCCCTGAACCTGATGTCGAAAGAAGACGTAATTGACGAATACTTCGACTTCGAGCCGAACGGATCCAGCATGTACTCGGACACCGAAATAGAGTGTTTGCCATCGCCCAGTTTTAAGATCGGTGGAACGCTTCAATTTCTGGAGGAATGAAACGATTTTGTTTTGAAATACATAAGCTCTTTTATTATTTGTGAACTTAATTGAAAATTCAAGTTCGGGGTTTACAATAAAAGTTAAGGGGATTTTGTATTTATGTCATTAAATTGATAATATAAAATATTGTTAGAAACTTTACCACTTCATATTAATGGAAGACCATTTACCTGAAACTGAATTCAAAAAATTAGAAGACGCATTAGTATTCTATACAAATAGAATTGCTAAAGAAAACTCAAATGGGACAAAACTACATTTATACTTAAAGTAAATAGCGATTGAATGTGGATTGTCTGAAAAAGGTTGTAGGTAAATGTTTAAAACACTACTAACTAAGGAACTGTAAAAATGGCCAAAAGACACTGTCAACCAGATTGTTCAAAGAATATAGCAGCTTTCTCAACAATTTCCGGAGCTTTCTGTTGAAGAAAAGAAAACAAAAATAAAATCCATACTTGATGAAGAATTTCAGTTGAGATAGCAAATGCAATCTAATATAATCAATTATTTGCTTAAGAAATACCTTAACCAGTGATCGTCACAAATATTTATTTTTATAAATAAATATATATGCATATGTATTTGAATATATATAATATAATGATAATATTAATTACTTTCATGTTAAAAATCATGTTAAAACCTCTATATTCAGCTGTAATTTAATCGAAGAAAAAGGTCAATTTGTAGTACGAGGCGAAGAAGCTGTTAGAATGACTTGCGTTTAAAGATATGGGTTCAAAGAATTCGTTGAGAACTCTACAGATGAAAAAGTTGTTTTGAAAATGAAGGAAAAGTTAAATCAAGCCAACAATAAAATTTTAGAATACCTTAAGTATAAAGAGATGAGATGACACATTTACCGCATGTTAACATGCACTTTAGTAAGTACTTTTATGATTAAATTATATCGAAAGACAGAATTAATATTAATGACAAAATTTAATATCACTTGATTCAATTAACATTACTATACATTTTCTGAACGGTAATATATCATCTTGCTGAACTTCATGCAAGTTCGCAACTGATTACTGATGAAATTACAGCTAAGAAACATTCTGAAAGTAACAGAGCACTATAGTAAATATCGTATTGAAACAACAATAATATTTATATTGAATATTTATTGAATATTTATATTTTTCAATTTTGTTTATCAAATTTTCAAAATAGTATATAATTCACTATGCAGTGAGAGTGAGTTACAAATGAGTTGTATAAGTTAAATCTTATACTCATATCATTCACATTTCTCCAAATATTTGTTATCTATTGTTGTGATATTATTATTGTTGTTGTCTATGTTATGTTCCGAAATATTAATAGTTTTGTATTGTTAAATAAGATTTAAAACATTATCTAACAGCAACAATGAATATTATAAACAGTAAAATAGCTCCTATTATTATTCCACTATATTGAGTAACTGACAGTTTATATCTTAAATCACTAACTTTAGTAATATAAAACGATTCATAAAAATATGAAACATACATTTCTAAATAGATAATTGAATCTTGGTTCAATTTGGAACAATCTATTAGTTTACAAGAAATATTGAACTAGTTTCTATCTGTTGCGTCTGAGATATTTTATTATATTTCTTATTCTAGTTCATAATATTTGTTGTAAATTTTAATTTTAGTTGGAATATTACTTGTATCATAATACTCGTTATAGTTGTCACAATAATTATTTCTACTTAATTATAAAGTTAATTATGAATTACTAAAAACAGCAACACCATAATTCCAACACGTGTATCTAGGCCGACAGTTATAAGCTTTGATAAGATATACTAGTTAATTTTAGTGGTAGAACATTATATCTAAGTTATATGTAGTATTTGCATAGTAAGTAAAGTAGTCATTATAATACATTTCATTGCATGTTTTTAACTATTCTCCTTTCATTTATCCACACGAAAATTTAATTGATCGTTAACTTTTGTTAAATTTTGATTCTGTTTTAGTTATAAATTATTTATATACACCTAAGTTAGATTTAATAGATTCTGTTAATCTGTACTATACATAGTCATACTACAAATTATCAACAATATTTATGGCTTCATTTTCTAACGTTTAGTTATATTCAAATATCATTTCGTAACCATAATCAGATTCATAAGCATATAAATACGTTAATTTTGATGTAAATATATTGGATATATTATCAATATTTGTTAAAACAGGGTAAACTAATTAAAATGATTATTCCTCCGAAGAAAATAATATATTTACTTTTGAAACTATAAATGATTCTAATAATATTTATTATCTATCTTAATTATTGATAAATATTTTTTCAGAGTAACATTTTTACTCCTAATATTTATTTATTATTTCTTATGTTGAGAGATTATATGTAAATTTATCAATGGAAACTGATATTTTTTCAACGTATTATTACTTATTATTATTTGAAAGTACTAACTAGTTGATACATTTTATATTCGGACACATATTAAAGGTAGTGAGATTACCAATAATTATGATTTCAATTTATTCAAAACATTAACGAATATCCGTTTTCAATTCATCAAATATGAATACTTACATTTACGTTATGTATAATAAATTGTTTATAGAAATAACGGCAAATTGCTCGTTATTATAATTTGTTATATCATACTTTTGGGGTATATAAAATATAATATCCTACGTTTTATTATAACTAAATTGAATTGCTGAAATCGATAAAGTATATGGGATCGCGTTCTATTATAACTTTAAATGAACTTAAATATCACCATTTAAGAGTGTACAATTTGTGTTAAAAGTTGGTATTAGTTATAATATTAGAATTCGTTAATCTTTGTCTAGAGTTAACGAAGATGTACGCGTGTAACACTAACCTATATCTATATGTTGCATTATATTCTAAGCATATTATATAGCTAAATTCAATATCATTAGGAGTGGCATATATCAATTTAAGTTAAATTATAATAATATTACCAAATTATAAACAATATTTAAACAATATATAAAAATAATTAAAAATTTAAACAACATGGTTACAAAATATTTTTTAATTACAAGAAATGAAGAAATATTATTATATAGCCCCACTATATATAGAAGTACAAAACGAGCAATAACTAATAATGTTATAGTCGAACCCAGTAAGTTACATTCAAATCTTTTTGAGACCCATAATGTTACATTTCTCCATCGAATCTCCGAATTGTTACATCGATGAGCACAATGAGATATATTCATAATTGTTATTCTGAGTGTTTTATTGTCTCATTTTGAAAGAATCTCATTATGAGAATAAGAAACATCACTATATTTGTAATTTCAAATTTTAATACGTTTTTCTAGTCCTTCCGCTTCAAAACTGACCCGTTTTCTGAACCTTTTCTTTCAGTTTGAGGAGCATTTTTTCGTCATTTTGAATTTTATCTCGAACTTTTCCACCGTTTTATTGAATAATGTGCTGCGATTACTTCCACTTCAAAACTGCGATTAAAATTGAACTTAAAACTACGAGAGAACTTAAATAAATGTGGTTGTGTGAGGTTCTTTTGTCTAAAACCTTAAGTATAATAAATTTGTAAATGAACTGACCCGTTTAATACTGAAACTGAAAATTAAATGAAGAGTTTAACGTTAAATTCAACTGCTAATAGGACCAGCTGAATTAGTTTATGTTCTTTGAATTATTTAACTGGAGATAAGTCGGATATGAACGGATAACACTGTTAAAAGAAACTTAAAGCTGAATGGAAACGTTTGTATAGTCGTCATATTAGTCATAGGAATCACACACGTTATTTCTGGTTAACTCTAAGAATAAACCAGATTGCTTCAATATGGCTACTCCATAATCCCAACAAGTGTACCTAGAAACGCAATTTGCAGCTTTTAACACGTAAATTAGTTTTCCGTTCCGATAAAACTACAAATAGAGATTGTAAACAGGAACCTCATAAGCTGCTGTATAATCGTTTTAAAGCATTTGAAAACAGGTGGCCTTTTAGCCATGTAATTTATTACAAGAAAACTATATTGAAGTGGCGGACCAACTAAATCTCTCAACAGTTTAGGTAATAAACAAATTAGAAAATCCATTATACGTTAATATAGACCCGGTGAGCTTCTGCTCCACGTAGTCGTACGTGAGCATGTCGATGGTTTGGAGGACCGTGTTCAGCGCCTCGAAATCGTACTCGAACATGATCTGGTAGCCGTGGTCTTCTCCGTACTGGTACAGATACGCCTGCTGGTTCTTGAACACGTCTGTGATTTCGTCCGTGTTTATCTGCACCGCGTACTGAAGCGAAGTGGTTCTCTTTCCCTGCCTCACAGAGACATTCAGTCTGGCCGTAGTGAAAGGGTGCTGCATGAGCTCCTGCAGGTTCTCCAGTGCTATCAGCTCCTGGTAGCACCGGGGCGTCTGGTAGGCCACCACGAGCTGTTCTGCCTAAGATCGTACGCGAACGAGCCGATCGAGATCTGCGCGGACCTCACGAACTGCTACGGGTTCGCGCTCTGGAGCACTAGCACGGCAGAGCAGTTGGCCGTGGGGCACATCTGGAAGGTGGTCTCGCCGCCAATGATCGTCACCTTCAGCGAGGCGAAGCAGTTAGCTAGGTCGGCCTTCAGCTCTTCGAACGCCTGGCCTGGACTTCGGTGGTGTGGCTGACGCTGGATATGCTAAGCAGAAAAAAGTGCTCTTCGTTGTACTAACACAAGTCTATACTTTGTGGAACGTCGAACACGATTTCAGTGGAGGTTATGTAGCAGAAGTCAGCCGAGATGGCCTGTAGCGATTCTGGAAATATGGGAGAATCGACTAGCAGGCTTAGCTGAACATCTCCAGACAACACTTCGCACGAAAAATCGAATGTTGGGCGCAAATTCAAAGCAAACCGCCGGTTATTTTTATCCAACACAATTGTGCATTGTGATGATAACAATTGAAAAGAATAGTTTATTTTAATATTGTATTCGCTAAAGTGTTAAACATCATATTGATCATATTAGATGTGGAATTTTTTAGATATTGTAAATACTGATACAGAAGACGATTATGTATTATGAATTAGTATAATTAATTTAAACAAATAAGTATTAATTAATACCATTTACAAATTTCCAATACTACAAATAAAAACCTGTAAAATAAAATGACTCACTTAACTGTAACCTTATCATCACTACTAAGGCTCAATTCAATCATTCCATCTTCATCTCATAAATCATGACAATCTAAATATATATAAATATATAAATAAACTAAACAAATAACATAAAATATTTTAAAGACATTTTAAAGTAAAAATAGATTAGTACAACTGGTAGCTCAGTGACAGACCCCTTCAATATTTATGAATAAAATGGTTTACAGCTGAACTGTTTTAAGGGTTTGTAATCTTTGTTATTTATTTCTCATCAGCCAGTTTTGCTCCTTGATAATTTTGTGTCTGTATTCGAGGTAATGTAGTACCAGTTAGGGATTTTGAAAATATGTCATAATATTGAAAAAATAATAAAATATTCAAACTATTTACCACATCACATTAATGGACATACTAACTAATAAACTGTAAGAATGGCCAAAAGACACTGTCAACCAGATTGTTCAAAGAATATAGCAGCTTTCTCAACAATTTCCGGAGCTTTCTGTTGAAGAAAAGAAAACAAAAATAAAATCCATACTTGATGAAGAATTTCAGTTGAGATAGCAAGTGCAGCATAGTTACAAAGAAATAACTAATAAAATCAATTATTAGCTTAAGAAATACCTTAAATAGTGATTTCGTCGTTACTATGATTTATTTTTATTAATGAATATGCATATGTATTTGAATATTAAATATGTTAAAATAATTACTTCATTGTCTCTCACTCTTTTTGACGAATAATTTCCGTTCGTCTTGCACGAATCCGAGTTCAGAAATATTTTTAATCGTTTGGTGGGTTACAAAATCTAAATTATAGGCCGAGTAGTAGTCGCACATTCCCTGCATGATCTCGAGCTGGAAGTTCTCCTGGCATTCGAGGATGAACTCGAGTTCACCCTCATTAATTTATGAGATTGAGAGCATTCCAACCGGCTCGAACGTTTCTCGGTGACACACGGCGAGCAAAATGAACGGGTCCTGCTTGTACGAGTTCAATATATTAACAAAGAGTTATAGGAGTTGATCCAGCTGCAGGTTCTCGAATCTGCTCTGAAAATGCTGCTTCCTGATTAGCTCCGTGAAAATCCTGTAATCAGTCTGCACGAAAGGCCTTATGAACGTGTGCTGCGTGTGCACCAGCCCGGGCAAACGCACCTTCACCTCACTGTTATTCGGTGGCAGAGGAATCTTAGTCATCTTTGGCGCGAGGTGAAAACACAATAATTAAGCAAAATATTAAATTAATGCCAAATTCCACCCCTTCTATTTAGATTATGGGAGGTGACGCATCTGCACCAGCTGAAAAGCAAAAAGAAGACAAAAAACCCGAAGCTCAAGAGATAGAAAAACCAGAGACCCCTAAGAAAGAAGAACAACCCAAATAACAAACGCGACCAAGCCCGAAACAATAACTGCAATAACCAAAGCCACAAAAACAAGAAAATATAATAGAAGAACCAGCGCCAGCGAAAAAACCACAATAACCAGTCCAAGAGGAAGAAGTTAAAGCAGAAGAAATCGTTAAGCCAATCGAAGAACCAAAACCAAAAGTTGAAAATAAACCAGCCAAAAGTATTGAAATCAAAAAACCAGAACCGGAAGTAGTTGAAGAAAAGAACTTCGCCGATGATTACTTTGATAAAGTTAAAACAGTTCCAACTGTTACTAAGTCTAAAGTAGACACAAAAACTGCTCAAGCTGACGAAGACATAATGGGATTTGACATTAAGAAATTCAGAGCTGCTAACAGCGGAAGAGATATTGTAGAAACCGGTGGTGACGATATGATGTTCAAGCGTGTGGATTGATTGGAATGTGTCTTTTAATTTGCAGACCAAATTTTTAAACGTTAGATTTCATAGACGCCTCTTGAAATGACTATTTCTTTGGCGGAACCATTATTATTTAATAACTTGATGAGATAGTTAATTTATGTTATAATATTTATATATTGAAAGATAAATCATTCGCAAATAGCATTAAAATATATATTGTAATATAATAAACAAATCCACTCCTTCCTTTAAATGTCATAAAGACGACGTTACCCAGCTCTTCCTTCAAATTAATAAGCATAATAAGACTAAAATCAACCATAAGTAGAAAATATGCCTCCATAAAACACCAATTCTTATTCAATACCTGTTATAGAGACATAAGAAGAATAATAAAGCTTTCATTAACAACCTGTTGTTCAACAATAAATTTAACAAAATAATACAAACAACAGTACTGTTCAATAAACACCATATTATTAAGAATAATAAAACACATATGCAGCCTAATAAATGAATTAAATTCCAACTCAAGCTGAATAGTTACCTAAATTTTAACAATCAAATATTATGCAATTTACCCATGGGATGTTTCCAGTTTCAAATGGTGAGTTACAACATTTCAAAATGCCGACTGGGCTAATAATAACACCACATTTGGAGGAATAGATGCCCACTATTGATTTCAACACAGAATTACGTCTTAATCCGCCTCGTTGCGCAAATTGCAAGGGATTTGTTTCATGCTATTCATAATTTACTGATCAAGGCCGACATATATGCCCATTGTGTAACATGGAATCATAACTTGATTTCGAGTATGAGCGATTGATGCGCATACCAGAATAACACTAATTGAGACCTGAATTATAAAACGAAGCTTATGAGGTTGTAGCTCCAGATATTTATAGAGTTAGACGAACTGAAACATTTGAAACATTAAGTTTTGTAATCGACATATCCAATCATGCCATTTCAAGTGGTTTAGTTAGAAATGCAGCTTAAATTATTCTAGAATAACTTACTGAACTCAAAAATGCTGAAGTTAGAACTATGGTTTCAATCCTTCTTGTAAACACTCAGCTGCACTATTTTGTGTTCAGAAACGCAGAAAATTTTGAAATCTTAACGGTTCCAGATGTAGATTCTAATTATATCCCGGCGCCACGAGATGTGATAGTTGCGCTAAAATCAAGAGGAGATCCAATTTTTGCAATTTTATAAAATTTGGAGTAAATAGCTAAGTCTATCCCAGCTGTTGTCTCAACAAAAAATTCGTTCACTCACTCTAGTTCAGATCTTGCATTTTATTCTGCAGTTGAGAGTGCATATAAATGCATGTAAAACGTTGGCGGTCGTATTTTGTACTTCATTTCGCAGATTCCATCAGCTGGTGAAGGCTCATTGCATGAGAAGCTCGAGGCTAGAAAGCAGAGTGGTAAATCAGTTGCGATTCCAGACGCTGCCGCTGTTAAAGAGGCTCTTACTGGTGCGAATGAGAAGTACACCGATTTGGGTGTTAAGTGCGCGTTGTCTCATGTTTCTGTTGACGGAATAGTAGCAACTTTCTCCGAGTTCTGCGATTTGGCTACTTTGCACGAGTTATCAAGGCCTTGTGCTGGTAACATCAAGCACTTACCAGAGTACGATGAGCGCAGGGACTACGAGTTACTAAAGCAGTACGTTGTTGAGTCCGTTGGCCTTAATAACTATTTAGAGGGTTGTGTGAGACTGCGTATGAGCAGGCAAGCAGAAGTAAAGTATTTCTACGGTCAAGGTCAGTTTGGCAGTCAGAATTTGGTTAATTTGGCGCATATTCAGCCCGGAACAACCATCGGAGCTGAAATCCAGATGACCGATTTGTGCAGGATGGGCCAGTACATGTACTTCCAATTATCTTACCTGTACACGGCCAAAACTAATATCAGGTACGTGCGCGTGATCACCAAGCGCGTTAAGTGCGAGTCCACGCTCAATTTCTTTTAATCAATAAATGTGCAGCCCTTAATTGCCCTCTTCGCGAAGAAGGCCTCCTTCGCCATTCGCAAGAACACGGACATCTCAGCCCCTGTGTGCGCGGTAGTGTCCCTTGACGCCACTAGGGCCGTTGCAACTGCTTCCCTTTCATCACAGTAGCCGTTTGAAACGGTCAATAACGCCCTCTACGGGGCTATTTTTGCAACCCTGAGCTACTATTGCAAGCTGACCTCTTTCACTCAGATTTAACAGTTCCCGGCCAAGTTTCAGGAATTCATTTGTTACGCGTTCGCGGTGACCAAGATGAGCTGTGTGAGACCTATTGGGTCAAAGGTGTTCATAGACGAGAGGGCGAGCTTCATGGGACGCATTGAGAGGGCGAGCGTTGAGGAAGCGATAAATCTGATATATCCGATGTGCCTGGACATAAACGGGAACAGGACCAGGCTCTCAGCAGATATGTTCAGCCAAGAGCAGATATATTTGATTGGCGGACCATACTAAGTACTGGTGTTCATCGGCGCAAACGTAGACCTATAGATTATTCAATAACTCACTGTAGGAAAGAAAGTCAACTTACAAGGCCTCATCGAACTCAATTTACAAGAAGACAACGAAATCGTTCACAACATGAACCAACAAATCAGAGCCATCCAAGCAGCATGCAAATACAACCTACCAGTCGTATGCGTCTCGGGACAAGGAAGACTCACCGGACCAATATTCGCATGCCTCATCGAATCTAGAATTGACGGACCAAGCTTCGCAGACTTTACCAAACAACTATCCGCCAACCTATAAAACATAAAGTGAAGAAAATCTATAATTACAAAATTCAAACATATTTGAAGCGGATATGATATTATATTACAAGAACGAGAATAAAATAAATATTCCACTTCATCACCGCAAATATGAAAATTGAATAGTTAATAGAACTCATACTAAACATACTATAAACACACAATCCAGGACGCATTTCTATCAATTAGCACGCTAATTAGATGATGGACGAATTCCATGTATTATAATCATAAAAAACAGAAAACGACAAACTAATTTCTAAGTCAGCTGATAATGAAATATCAGTAGAAGATCAAGATGAAAAAGAATCGGACCCTAAAAAATCTGCACACAAAACAATCCGTACAGTGTTTGTTTAACAATTAGATAGCGATGAACGCGACTTTATTTCAAAAATGTCTTGTGGGGTGTTTAATAATTAGAAAATTCTTGATGATTGTACAAATTTGTTATACGCTTCAAATACTCAGTTAAGACCATCGTCAAAACTTATGTATTAGATTTATTTCTATTACATAGTTTATTAATTGCCTACTGAAAATTTCCGTTCATTTAAATAATTATTAAGTTTTATGCAACCATAATAAATTCTTCCGTTAATGAGAATTATTTGGGACGATGCAAAAGCTCCTGAAACTGTTGAACTTGTTGATGACAAATAATCTGCATTATCCAAAACAGCTAAATTAATTCATAACTAACCACAGTTAGCCGGGGATTTCAAAAACATTATTGATCGTTATTTTGACGCTGAGTATGTTAACACAACACTGACAAATGGTATCGTAACAAATTGTATTAAACAGGCTCATTAATACATGTAATAATTGTCATAAACATATGAAGTTGAAGAGAAGGTAACAAAATCTACAAAAACTAACACTGTTCCATAGCCATTTAATCTTACTTAACCAAAATAGAAATTAGTAGGTATTGAATTAGCTCCTCCAATGTAATAGTAAATCAAACCTGATCATGAGATGCTTTCTAAAAATTACAATGAAGTTATGAACGACCGTACACAACAAATTAAATCCAAAGCTAAAGAGACAATAAAACCAGATTCAAAATATGATCATTTAACTCAAAAACCAAAACGTGAGGTCAAAGAAAAACCTGCATCTACAACTAAAGTATCACCTAAAACATAAACACAATTGAAACCAACCATGCGCCCAACATCAGGTCTTCCATAAATATCAAATAAACCCCCACCAGCAAAACCAAAGCTTAATAAGAATTAAATTCTTAAAGAAAACGCTCTAGTTGAGAAACAACTTTAAAAATAAGCAGATGACTTAAAAAGTTACATGAATGGAATGAAGGATTCAAGTGAATACGAGACATGGAGAACTCAGATGCAAGCAAAAGATGATGCTGAAAGAGCTGCATAAGTAGAAATTAGGAAACAAGAAATCACAGGTTTGCGTTAAAAAGTTGCTGACTTAGTTAAGCTGTAATAAAACTAAAAATAAGCCGAAGTGCAAGAATTTTAAGTGCAAAATTTATAACTGGCTCTGCAAATTGTAGAAAAAGAATAAGAAGAACTATTATAAAGAAAAGAGGACAACGCAAAATTCGCCTAAGAATTAGCTCAAAAAATATAGGAAGCTAAGGATAATAGCTTAAAAGAAAAGCAAGATATTGCAAATACACAAAAAGCTCTAATTAGAGAATTAAAGGCAGAAGCCAATGATCTTAAAGATATTTAGTTAATGGAAAGATAAAATTATATTAAGTAAATCAAGGCTATGCTTGAGGTGTAAAGTGCAAAAAGAGTTGAAACTATGGCTAATAAATTCGATCCGAGTACAGTAAAAGATTTTGGTCTTCTTGATTAAATGTCAATCACTGAATTGAAGGAAAGATTACACAAAATGAAGGATTTCGAGTTACAACTTCTTGAAAAGAAGAGAAAACAAATCGAAGAGGACAAAATCAAGGAAGAATAGGAGCTGATGATGAAATAGGAAAGAATCAATTAGATGAAAAAGGCAATTGTGATGACTAAAAATCAGCAAAGAATTGGTGATTCCGTGTACAACGACATGGTATAGCAAGTAAAGCAATATACCAACGATTTAATAAGCACTTACCAGCAAAGTGAGGAAAAACGTTAACGTTCATAAGAGATTAAAAGAAAGGAAGTCGAGGAAAATAAAGAATAAATTAAATCACAGGCAGAACTTCTCAAGTAAAAGCTAAAATAGCTTTAAGAAGCTAAAAGTACCACTAAAATCTTCAATTCGAACACTCAAGTTCAAGAAAAAACTTATAAACCAGTTTAAATGATCAAAAACGAAACCAAATTCAACCAGGTTGAAAATAGACAGAAACAAGAACAATAGGAAAAAATGCAAAAAGAATTCGAAGAAAAGCAAAAAATCGCAAAATAACTCGAAGAAGACACTGAAATGAAGAGAAAAGCTCAAGTTTAAAAAGAAAGAGAAATAAGAGAAGAAAGAAAACGAAAAGCAGCACTCATTGATCCATACAAAGCTAAAATGAGTGGCATCAACCAATGAATATTACTATATAGTTCATTATAAATATATTGATATATATTGATAATAATATATATTGATATAATGTTAAAAGTAAAATAATAGGTACTTAATTTATGAGTTCTTACACATTGGATAAATTCATAAATATGTCATACTGTTATACGCAACTAATTAATAGATAAGTAGTTTTAATTGATTTCACTCCAATAATGCGAATAGATAATTATTTTACCAAAATTACAAAGATCAATAAAAAATTTAAGGATTCAACATAAAAATATATGTATTAGTAATATATAAAGATATTAGGAGCATCAATGATGTCACCAACTGAAGTTTTATATATTTGTAATGATTAATCAGATATATTTAAGGCATCATCAAAAGTGTGGTCATTAAATTTAGAAACAAACTAATCAACACTTTTAAGAGAAATAACATTTTAGAATTCATCATTTGAGATATTGAAGACTGTATATTATAATTCCAATTCTGTGAGGGCTATAAACTCTTCTGCAGAATATACAGCAACAGACGATAATATTATAAATTGCGTTTGTGAATCATAGACTTCTGAATATTATGTAATAGTTTCGAACAACAAAATTATTCTTTTAAATTAATAATTACAGCCTTTATAAGAAATTAATGAAATTGAAACAAGTGATAAAACCCCAGAGAAAGTTAAGTTTTCGGCCAATTTTATATTGAATGTATCAACAACATCTATATGCGATTAATTTATTATCTACATTGGCGAAAATAAACTAACTAGCTTTGTGTTATTTCAATTGTAAAATGGATTACTTCAATAAATTGGAACAAAATATAATAAAGAGCTATTTAATGTTGAACCTTCATATTAAGTTGATTCGCATGATGTTAAACAGATGTGTTTTGCTCATGGTGTTTTCAATTCATTTTAAACTTTATGTTTATATTGCAATTATGGAAGTTACGGCAATATTAATAAAGGTCACTATACAAATACAGTATCATGTTATAATTTCGATTCAAATAAAATTGATTATATTTACCCTTGTATGGCTCCTGTTCTTCGAATGTGTTCTTCGTCCTATCTTTTTGAGGTGGGCGATGTTCTATTCGATTTATTTTGTTACGCAGACGCAATTGGGTTTCTACATTTGACATTTGGATGTGTTAAAGTGGGATACAAGAGGATATTTTCAATATAAACAAATATGTGGGTGAAAAACATTACTTTTTCGTTTACTGAGGTAAAAGATAATGGAACGCTCATGGTTAAAAGAGATAATTATTTAAATGAGGAGGATAAACTGGTTGACGTTCAAGTTCAAAATGAATTGAAGATATTCGTTTTCGGTTCAACTGAACTCGTCAATTAAGATAAAATTATTTAAGCTGACGGGTTCTCAATTATACACGTTAACTTAAACAATATTTAATAAATAGCAGATGCCAATAGATGTGTTTAAATAGATTCAGAAGATAATTCAGAATTTAGTTATGTTGATTATTAAATTAATCCTTCTTTAGAATACACAAGTCACGACACGAATGACTCTGAATCTCATGAAAATGAAGAAGCTTGGGAAGAAGTATAAGTTTAAGCTCAGAACATACAACAGAATAAGACTCCAGAACAACTCACAGTACAATAAGATATAGAAGAAGAAAATAAACTGCAAGATGAAATATACTCTATAACAGATAGTACATCAGAGTTATCAAATAATAATTTAAAATCATCGCTAAAATATAAGTTTCTTTTTGGAGATGTCACAAAATATAATGTTAATAACTCATTTACTGAAACCAAAATTTAAAATTAGGAAACATAGAAGCTAAAAATAGACGATATACGTGAATCGCATTAAAATATAGAAATTTAATCTCAGATAAAAACAAAATAAACATAACAAGAGCACTTACTAAAATATTAACTAAAGGACGGTTCTGAATTGAAATTACATTAAATATATAAGCAGTAAAAACTGGTAATTATGATTCACTAAAATACTTAAATTATTTTCGTGCAAAAACCAGATTACATTTTAATAATGGATGACAAGTACTATGTGGCGATAAATAATGAGTTAATTATTTACGATAGAAGCGGCTTAGAAATAGACAAAGTGCAGTTTAGAGACAGCATTAAGCTAATATTCGGCTAGAATCAGGTATTTTCATCAAGTTAAATTGTGTTTGAGCAGAGTAAGTCTCCATATCTATTCGTGCTAACCAAGTCTCAGATAATAGAGCTTAATTCGAAGCAGTGCAAGGAAATTCAGTTCGATTTCGATAATTTTTCAGTGTTCTCAGAAAATTCAAACATATTCATTCACTTTGAATCGCGCATTTACCTCCTATACGATTAGCCACAGCTTATATCCGATTACGGCTTCCTCTAGCAATTATCCACTCCCCAACAACTTGATTTTTCACTCCAATAGTCTGTTATTCCAAAATTACTGTACACTCTCGCTCATACGTAAACATTAAATGAATTAAATGAAAATATTACTCACAAAATAATCAACTTAAACCAAATTGAGCGGTTCACATTTTTGAGAATGGTGATTGAACAGGCGGAAAACGAGAGGAAATATTTGCAAAACAGTTTATTTTTCAATTCGGCAGTTCAAGAACTCAAAAATGCAATTAAAGAATTCGATGAGGACGTTTTAAAAATTGCTGTTAATTTTGGGAAACGAAAAGGAATATTCTGAATGATTAAATATTTTATTATTATTTTATAACACTTACATAACATATGGCACTGAAGTTAGCCCAGCTTTTCGGTGCAAAAATTAATATGTGATTAAATTTCATATAGATAGTAAAACCCTAACGTATTGAAAGAATCCGTATAGGATGCTCTTGCACTAACATAAATCAGTATGATTGTATAATTTTACAATAACATTTTAAATATTAAATATTGAATATCGTTATTTTTAGTATCTATATGCTTGATTTATAAATAGTTATATGTTATTTAATATATATTCAAATTAATGGATTATCTGTTCGAATACTGAATTTAACAAGTTTAAAATTATATATAGTGTTACTGATTATATAGAAGAAACTTTTAGTAAAATATAAAATTTCACTCCAAACACGTCAGTGTCACACGTTATACACTTACTTTAAATTATAAAGTTTATAATACTTACTTTTTTTAAAGTGTAAAAAATATATATCATAAGTTAGCTATATCATAAGTAGCTTTACAAAGTAACAACAACTACGAGAATACTTCTAAAAGTCTTTTTAAAGGTGTTCAACAGCTCTTCGTACAGCTCTCCATCAAACTCAACAGATCATCAGCATAGTTAACTAAGATGTTCTTTGACCAGGTTGCGATGAAGTATCTTGTGATGTAAGCCAGTTCCACAACTTCAAATGTAACCTTGGTTATAGGGGCAAATTAGACAAATATTAAATAAATATTTGCAACATTATGTAGTGTCAAATTTATTACATTACAATTTGTATTTGAAAACTATATATTAGATTTTTTTGCTAATTCGGGAAATCACTCAATAATATAATATTATCACCAAGTAGGTGCAATGTGTCGTGAATAAGCGTCCATAGTATTATTTTTGGACATCATCTGTAATAAGTTATATTTGTATAAATACTGAAATTTACTGTGGTCGCCAAGCCAACTTTGATTTCAAAAAATACTAACTATTTCAAAACTATTTTTTGTATTAATTTTAACTATATATTAACTCAATGTTTAGTAGCGTCTCCTTTCTATTTTATTACTTCTTCTAACCTTTTGGGCATAGAGTCAATCAAATGATTGATGATATCTAACGAGATTTACTCCAACGCCCTCTTTACTTCTTCATTTAATAAGTCATATGTGGTACATTCTTCAGGGGAAATGTTTGACTTCAGTGGATTCCAGCAGTGAAAAAGTGGATTTAAGTCTGGACTCATTACTGGAAAGCGATAGAGCTCAATGTTGTTAGCAGTATAAAAGTTTTTCATATACTTACTAAAATGTGTCGGGGCGTTATCTTGTTGCAACTTCAAGTTATGCTATTAAGTGATGGAAGTGTAACTTGTCTGAGAACTTAAGAATTGACAATTGAATTCATGGTCGTACCGCACGGCATAAACCATAATGGACCCTTATATCTATAGCTAATCGTACTATAGATCATGCACGAAAACAGTCCATATTTTACACTTCGAGAAAATACTTCGGATTCCACTCGTCTTTAGGTGTTCTGAGCACTCTACTCGCTCGATTTGCATAGCATTTTGAGCGATACTCATCGGTATACTAAAAAGTTCTCCAATATTCAATTGGTTGTTTCAGGTTCATTCGAGCAAAGTTCAAACTTTCCAATTTATGCTTTTCGGTAAGTTTTGGCTTTATCTTAGCAACATAGAAGCTTAAACTGAATTTGGCCAGGAGACGAGATACCGTTGTTAGAGACATGGAAATTCCACGAAGGGCTTAGTATTTTTCAGCTATGATTCGTCGAGTTTCGAATCTATGGCTCTGGCGATATTTAACAACGCGAAAATCTCAGCTTAGTCAAATTTTCTGACACTATTATCGGCATGAGAAGCTTCTAGCTTGCCTGTAACTTCAAAGTGCTTAAAAATGGAATAAACAGTTTGGAGACTACATTGAAGGCAACAAGCAATGTATTTCTTGGTTGCAACAGTTTGTGATTCTGTTTCTCACATTCTCATCATTATGCGACGCTCTTGTATTGTGATCCGTCGGCTTCGTGTGTGCTTCGTCATTTGAAGGATGAAGTGAAAAAGAAATGAACCGCAGAATTAATTGAATATGTTATAATTAGCATAAATACAGTGATTTAATTTTCAAGCGCAATTATTACATAAACATTTGTTAAAATCAAAGTTGGCTCGGACACCACAGTATAACAAATCACAAATGAAATTTAACATTGATATTGCAATATAAACGCGATTACAGTTGTTTCACAAGTATTTTTTGTATCATCTGCCTCGCGGGGCAATAAAAGTTTAATAATTTACACATTCCCACGCAAAATCGCATAATGCAACGCTGTAAAGCCAGCCATGCGTGGGTACTTCGTTACTGTGTCGTAAAAACCACACATAGGACCAGATAAATTCTACTCAATGTACTATACATTGTTGTTCAGAGCAGAATTAAACCAGAGGTCGTAAGTCTCACATCTGCAGCATTTTAACATTGGAGTGAATAATTATATACTTAACAACATAAAATGCAATAAAACGGAAACCCATACAATTTAATGTTATACACTTATTACAATAATTTGAGATTTACACGCAGCGTGTGTACTAATTGATAACGATACCTTCTATTTAAACATAAATGCATCACTCTGAAATGAAGCGATCTCATAACAAATCAAATTTTCACAATTTTCTACAAATATTTTATATCATGAATCTTAGATAAGATTATAATTGTGGGATAAGTCACAATGGAACGTGTCGTATCATTTAGCATTTTCTAAAAATCTTAAACACCTTTTGAGTATATTGAGTGATCACTTGATACAATAAAATTGTCGTTTTATTACTAATTTGCAATAACTATTTTTCACCTTAGTATATATCCATTTACTTCACAAAGTTTATACAAGACAATATAGCTGTTAAAACAGAAAGCTACCGAGTTGGCTTTACACTAAAGATGCTTAGATGTAATTAAGTCAAAGGGCTAATAATAAGACAAGGTGATTTCATAAATGTTCATGAATGTTAAACAGTCATGCTATTTCTAATTTAGTATATCTAAAAATAAGAATTGCTCTCTAATATCACAAATAACTATACTACTGTATTGATTTTAAGCTAAGCAGTGATAAGACGTACAAGGTATACTATCTTTTAATATCTTCTGGTTCCTTACTTAACTAAATATATCATGATATATCTAAATTATTTTAAATTATTTGATGTCAGACATTCAATATGTTATTAAAATACCAAATAAAATATGAAAGTTCGCCCTTAACCTCACTCGTTACACCCCCCCATGTACCACCACTATTATATTTTTTGATCTTTATGGAATTAAATGGAATTCCAGTTATTTTTATTCGATAATTGCTCATATATAAGTAAAAGCGTTATTTGAACACGTAAAGAGTTCCACTCCATAAGTACTTACAGATGATGATCCAAGAGCAAATACAATTTCAGTGTAGAACTATTTAGGAAATAAACGACTTCCAAACGCTCGTGAACAACTTACCGTCAGTTCACGGTGTAAACTTCAACGTGGAAATAGAAAGAGCAAAATACGAATGTTAAAACCAGCAGTTCGAGCGCTTCTCCCTCCCCAGCGTCCCCCAGTTTTACGACGGAGGGTTCAATTAATTCGACGGCTGCCCGGTGCATATGCAAAATTTGGGACAGGAAGTTTACGCCCAAGAAAGAGACAGCGGTGTGTTCTCAAGACCACAACACGGGTCTTGTTTCAACCAAGCCCTCTGGAAGTGACTTCAAAACAAATATAGTTTTTAGCGCAATTTTAAATATTTATCTTTACATATTAAATATATATATTATTACTTACTTACTGAGTGGGCATAAATGACGGGTTGAGCCCGTTTTGAAAGTGGAAACACTGGCGTGCGAGAGCCTATGTTTTGCTTTCAAAAATCTCAATGAAGTCTGTTTGTGCCGTCTCGAGGAAGTGATATATATATATATTATTAATATTTAACAGGTGAACAATGGGGTTATTATTACAGATTGAAAGTCAATACAATACAAACTCATTTCAGTGCCTAGTACGCACAATCGATTTTGCACTAAAGATACGGACTGATAAAATTTTACTCTCTAATTTGCTTGTAGTGTTGGTCTAAGTCTGCTTTATCGGTTACGTTAAGAATCTGCTTGGCTCTTTCCTAGCTCATTTTCTTAATTATAATTCCGCTATCAATCAAGAATTCAACTGGATTTACAAACTAACTTTTTTGACGAAGGGCGGTTTCGTAAATTTATTTGGTCATATTTTGTAAATTTTAAATGAATTAGAACCCCGCTTCCTGGACTCCAAACATCGTTGATTGTAGAAGATTCATAATTAAAGTGGAGTTGATCTGCTTCCTGTATATGACTATTATTTTGGAACTATTTATTTAAATCATTTTCCACACCCATTCTTTTGAAGAAACGGCAAACAATTGGTTGAAGCGTCATTATGTCGAGATACTAATATAGTTTGTTTCTAGTACTGATAGAATATGAGTGGTGGCACATATATTGTCATACATACAATCCACTATCGAACATTTCTCAAAAATAATTAATTATTGTATTCATTTAACACTCAGTTAATCTACTATCCTATTATCTCATAATCTATTTATATTATAACATATAGTTATAACATGAATATTATTATTCAACTTATTATTTACTGTTTACTTATGTTTCATGTAACTATGTCTGACCTATAATCAACTAGTATATTTAATATTAAATATTATAATAAGTTATACATCTTCTCATTCATTAAACCTTCTTTTTGATCTCCGTTACGGCTCTAACGACCGCGCAGACAGCAACCGCAAGCAATCCGGCTCCGATAACGCTCTTCATGACAGCGGCTACTATCTAGGCGCCCAGTCCATCACTCTTTACCATTTCGCTCCCGTCACCGTTCTTAGCAACAGGTAGCAAACTCAGTATGCCAATTCCGAGGTTTATCTCAGCCAGCAGAACAAAAATACTTATAATTCTGCTGAACCCTTATAAACGCTCAACTGCGCCGTCAAATACAGACAGCTCAGCCAGCTCGTCAAAATCCGTTTCAACTGTTTATAATTTTCCATTCACAACCACTTACAAGTAAAAACGGACCTTCCCTTCAATTTACTCGGGCAGAACGCACAACCGCTCGTTATCCGACCCAGCGCAAAACTATTATGAGTGCGATAAATCAAGCTGTGAATTGACCGTTAAGCGAACGGGCTACAATACGTTAACCAATTACCCGTTCAAATATCTTTGTGTTTGTAAATAATGTGGCCCGTTCTTATCAAACTCGAATGAAGCAAAGGGCAACTACAGAGCGCCAAAGGACTATTTTGAGCGCGAAACGGCAACTGGGGCTTCAATTTGCGAATCAGTATCGAATATGAAGGGAGTGGAGTAGAACTTCTAACGGTGCGCACTAATCAGGTTCTTAAACTGCTCAGCGGACGTTACGCGCTCGCCAGCTAATTCAGTTATCTACTGATAGGCGCGGAACGAAGCGGAATCGGCAGTGAGAGTTACACCAGGGGTCTTCTACGCAGATAATGAGCCATACACAATCCAAGATACAGCAATAGAAATTAGGGCTAAAACAAAATTGAAAAAGAAGCCAGCGGAAGCAATAAGTTTACGCTCGCGCTTGCCAGCACCAAGCTTAACGAAAAATTATGGAATTAGTAAACGTACGCCGAAACCTACACCAAGAATCTCCTAATTAAGCAGGCTCGCAGCACACAAATGACCCAACTCGTGGAACGCAGCTGAGAAAATGAACGCAATCACCGTCCAAAATGTTAGTTTTGGAAGAGTAAAGGACAATGGAAGCTCAGATTTAGGTACCACTAAATTGTAAGCAGTGAACCCAAGGAAAACTGGCAGACAAATCAAGAAAATTAAACCCAACCCGTACGAAAGCGAAAAAATAACTTTTCCAGGGCGCACGCTGTTGTGCGCAGGCAAATACTGAAATTTGAATAACTTCTAAAAACCTAATATATCTAGGTGCACGCCTCGCTTTTCCAAATTTTACCAAAAATCCAGGCCAGACTTCCGCAAAGAAACAAATGTTAACGAATATATTGTCTATACGACTGCAAGCGATGTTATTACAACCCAATTCACCATACTATTATGTGAAGTGGAAATTGACGAATATTGATGCAACATAAATTTGTGTAAATCACGTTGGGTGATTATATTAAATATTAATTTTGAAAAATGTCGTCATCAGTTTTTGAATAACTAATTCCTCAAAACTAGTGTTATAAAAACTAGTTCCCCGTTATTTACATTTAAACTTCATATAATAATCACTAATAACAATCATTGCACAAACTTCTTTACAAACTGACTAAACTTGGAACCATGTATTTCCCTTCGCATCTCACTTAGAACATCAAACGCTTGACGAATCATAACTTCGATTTCAACTTCTTAAAATACTGTGGGCTACTATAAAGAAAACATAATCTACTCGTCTCCACCTTTATTAACTGTATATTCTACAACTACAATGCAAAAAGCAAGCATATAATCTATCCACGATTCTCTTTTATAGTCTAATAGGTTTTAGCCGGGCTCTTCATCTTCAATAGGAACATACGCATCTATAATTGCTTTTCTAGATTAGTAGAAATAATCATTTGGATTAACTTAAATGGAATGTATTTGATCTTTAGCTATTTTAACTTCTTCCTATAGCTTTAATGAATATCCAAATGTTTGTAGTAATTATTTTTCTCTTAAGAATAACTAACAAAGTAACACATCCCATAATCTTTCTAAATTAGGTCCATCTAGAAGTTAAACAAACATACTCGTGATCCAAGAAACTGCAAACATTGCTGTGCTAATATTTTGTTTAACAAATAATTTATAAGTTTTTGGTCTTAGCTTTGAAATGAAATAATCTAATCTTTTAGTGCTGGCGATAAGTCCATGATTACTGGCATCATCAGCTAAATCGAATAAACTTCGCATTGTCGTCATCATGCGTTAAAAACACCAAAAACAATCGGCTTCAACAAGAAAAGGGTTTTAATTTTAATCATTTCGTCTTAAAGTCATGAATAGTTACGAAACTAGTTCATTTTGCCCTTATGTATATCTTTCAACATTTAAATTAGAATATATAAATAATATTCGGAATAATGCTGATAAATTTTACGATTTAAGAACTTATGGTATGAGTCCATTATAATCGCCTTCTAACAATGCTTATTCTTCATTGATTTCTCTGTAAAAATTCATATTTTGCTAAGTTCTAAGCAGATCTTTAACAATTTAAATAGAGTGCTGTTTCATTTTAGTAATATTAGATGCTAAATTTTCAGTATCAGATAATGGCTCGACGAGAAAGCATTGCACATAATTCCTATAAGTTTTGCGCATTCCAGCTAATTCGTCTTCTCTTTATTTTTTGAACGGAGATAGATATGATAAAGCGTACTTCCACATTTCTCCACGAGTTCTAGATTCATCTGGAACCCCATTAATGAGTGTATTTTAAACAAAAACTGGTTACATAAAATCTGCTTCTAAGCCTTATTTTATTTGGATAGATCGTAGCTTGTAAACTGGTATTGATGGATCTTATATGGGCTCGTATGGACGAAGATCCCTATTAATTTGTATTGCCGCAAGTTTTACAGTTGGAACATTGAATTCAAAATCATGTATAAGTGGTCTCATCAAATGAAGTGTAACAATTGATTAGTATATTTTAATAATATTATATTAGTGCGATCCATTTTCTTATGGTGTTATAATTAGCGTATATGTAGCTGAAACTGAAAAATTATGCAGAAACGTGATATCATTCAAATAAATATAAGTGTTCATTCAACGCCGAGAGTTTTCTTGTCCCAGTAGTACAGTGGGTTCTTTTTCTTCTGCTTGCACATTTCTTGGTAGTCTTTTTGCTGTCCCATCCATCCGAAGTCTTAGAGATACTCTTTGGTGCATTTGGATAAGTCGTCAGATTTTCCGCTGAAGTACAACCAGTCGTTGCTTGTGTATGGAAGGTATTCCACTCCAAGTGCTTCAGCAAGTCTCTTTCCAGCTTGGTCTGGTGTTTCGTTTTCGATCACGTCAAGGTACTTGTAAGTTGTGATGCTAAATAAGTTACATGCTAAATCATAAATGTGCTTGAAACCCTTCTCGCACAGCCACTCACTTGGAAGAGCAGTGTGATATGTAATAGCAACTGGTTGAACTAACTAATCGAGTTTGAACGCACCTGGTTTGAATCTGATAACACAGTGCTGAGCGGTCACAGTTCCCTCTGGGAATATTTGAATTATATCGTTCTTGCTTCTTTGCTTCATCTGTTCGTGGAGATGAGTGTTGGATGTTTTTTAGTTCACGAGGAAGGAACGGGAGGCGCGAAGGACTTTACCAATACCGTAAGCGTCAATCATGTCATCACGGGCAAGGTAGACCGGTTGGTGGAAGATCCCGTGGATAGCTACGTCGTCCATGTTTTAGTGGTTGGAGATAAGAACGTGAGCATCCTTGTTGAATTTCTTCTTGTCGACGCGCACAAGGAACATGCGCTGCACGTGAATGATGAGTCTCCACTGTAGAACGATGACCGCATTTGCGAACGCCTTCCTGAAGCCAGTAAACGGTGTCTCATGATCGCTGACTGTTTTCTCCACCAACGATAAGAATAAACCACATATGAAGTAAAACAGCGCAACCGCTATCATCGTTACCGGAGCCACTACCACACCGAGAACAATCGACAAAAAACGCATTGGAGAGTTTATAATATCGAATTTTGGAGGTAGGTGCAAGAACGGGTGAACGGCCTTGTACTTGTATGGAAACTCTGGAGCCATTTAATTGTGGAGTGAAGAATGGCTTATAACTGGGGATTTATGATCAAAATTATGATTAATAATAAAATTGATTGTGAATATGTGTGAAGTTGACATTGTACATTTCATGTAGTGTAAAGATAACTGTTATGTAAATAACATAATATAATGTTGGCTAACTTATAAATAGTTAGAAATGTTCTATTTACTGCTTAATATACTTAAAACCAACTAATCTTATACCAATTATTATAATTTGATCTTATATACTCATCTCGTCATATTATTTTGACATTATCAACTTCTTCATCAGAAATTCCTCTTCTTTTCTATTCTGTAGTGATAATTTGATACAACAACTTAGGATCTATTCTCTCCCAAAAAGATTCTATCGCCCGGATTTCAATGATATCAAGTGGCTTAGGTGTATCTTGCGGACACATCTATAATAATGGATCTATCAGACAATGCCTTTAAAATGAAAATTTAGCAACAAAGAGCTCAGAAAGTAATTATTTTTGATTAATAGTTTAGGCATAACTTGGATCTTTGACCATTTTCTCAAAATCATTATTATATTTTTATTGTCTGTATTTAAGCTGTACAAACTGACTTTGAAGCTGTTTAACAGAAAACTAGCTCATAAAATTATTTTAAATAAAACTAAAATCTTGGTTATATGTAATCGACAGCCGCCACAAAGACATTATTTCTTCCTTCGTCCATTAGTGATTTTTTCTTATGAATGCGTTCAAATTCTTTTTGAGAATATTAGCGTAATAAGATTTACATGTATTTTCTGTTCTATTTGGAAAGTATTTAGCTATTTCTGACCAAATAATTTGCTTTGGCTTGCCATTTTCACTATTTCTATTTTATTCTGTAAGTTAAGTTAGTAATGCAATTTCTTCTTCACTCCATTGTTACTTTGATCTCTTCATTAAAGTGGTAAATAATTTAACATAAATATTTGTATAACATAATGATAATATTAAATATAATTCATTCTTCATTTTTTAAGTTAAATTTAGAATTATCATTTTTTAAAACTTACAATATCACACTTATATTATGAAAGTGTATTACAAATCAATTCATTTTAGTTTTTATGTAGTGTTTTTATGTTGAATTGCAAAGAACAACACTCTTGTTCCAAGTCTCAATTCGTATAGTTTTTATTTTACAAATAAAATATAGCTCAAATTATTTTAACGTTTTGAATTTCTTCATCGTTTATTCCTCTTCGTTTTTATTCTTTGATAATTACTTCATGCAGATGTTTTGGATCAATATGTGCCCAGAATTATTCAGTCGCTCTTATTTCAATTGAATCAATTGATTCATTGATTTTGGGGCACATTTGTAAGTGCGGAACAATCATTTTATGCCTTTAAAATGAAAACTTGACCACAAAAAGTTCTTATAGTAATAATTTTGTACTAATATTTTGAGCGTACTTCATGTTTTTGAGCATTTCTTCAAAATCTTTCAAGTATTTCTCGTGTCTGTATTTTAATTAAACAAATTAACTTTACAGCTGCTTGACTGAGAACTGGTTCATGAACTTCTATTATATAAACTGAAAATCTGAATTGTACGTAACTGCATAGCGCCACAATCTTAGTATTTCGTCTTTAGTCCATTAATGATTCTTTCTTATGAAAGCATTTAAATTTTTCTTGAGAATATTAGAATAGTATGATTTTATTGTGTTTTCTGTTCGGTTTGGGAAGTGCTTTGCGATTTCTTACCAGTTTATTTGCTTAGCCGACTCAGTTCTATTATTTTCAGTTAAATCTGTGAGTAATTATATTTCCTTTTCAGTCCACTATTATTTAGTCCTCTTCATTAAAGTGGAATTATGTAATTATTCACGTATAAGATAAATTTTTATTATATTATAAAAAGAAAATGAAATCTCAATAAAATCTTATGATGATTGTACTGTAAGCGAGCAATACCATACTGGATATTGTGGCGTACTCAAAAAGTCGATAATATGATATAATATGACTCAAATCATCTATTAGAGTGCCAACAGACCACTTTTACGATAATAATATATTCTTTCATGTTCAGGAAGAGTAACTTTAAGTAGTGAACAATTGATTTCAAAAAATACTAGTATACTAATAGTATATAAATTTAAAATTCTTCTAAATGAAGGAGCATTGACTCGTTCTTCTGAAGGCGCTTCTTGAAGGAGCATACCATATTTGATTATCCTCAAAGGTTTAGAACACGTGACTGAACCAGTATAAACGAAAGTTAAGTGAGTGGGATATATAAATTAAAAATACGTTCAGTCAATTTCTTGGTCGGCGTGAATTTGTTTCAGATCCGAAAGTTTTTGAACTTGTTTCTTCCCGTTTCTGGCTTTCCAAACTGGAACCGCGAAAAACAACACCCCGCAATAAATAAGGGTCACACCGAGGTTCGCACCCAGGACCGCGCACATGATGGTGATCGTTTATTATGTAACTCTTGCGTCAATCCTCTGAACGTAGTCCGAGGTCACTATTGAGTCCTTTATCACGTTGTTCACGTAGAAATCAAGCTGGAGGGCCGGGTTGTTGTCAATGTCCACGTTTTCAAAAATAATGCTCATGTTATTTTGCTGGTACACTATTAACTACGAACCAAGTAATAGTCCAGTGTTTTTGTTCAGGATTTTAACCGTCACTTCTTCTCTGTAGTTGAGAGCGCAGTATTTCGCAGCTTTGTCAACGTAAATGGTCAATGTGAGCTAGCTACCAGTGTAGTCGCCCAAACTATCGCTAAAACAGGAATCTGTAACCAATTGAATCTGAACACTCATGTTAGAAATGAAAACGGCATTGCTGTAGAAGAAATAATCCAACACAGCGGTCACCTGGTCCACAGTGAGCCCGTCCAAATATTTGAGCGTGTTCTGGCAATCAGTAATGATTAACTCATCACAGGTGAACCACGTCACCCCAGCGGTGAAAGTAAAAGGCTTGTTAATTTAAGTTTGCACTGTTACAATGTTTTTGGTGCTGTTCGTAATGTAAAAGGTTACGCGGAGAGAAACCTTGTTCTAATTGTTTGCCTATAAGAAAGCATTGGAAGCAGCGGCGGAAGGACCAAGCTACGTTGTGATCAAAATACCGTTGCTCTGAATCTACAGCCCAGAATCGGTATATGCGTTAGAAATACCCATAAAATTGTAAATCTTAGAACGAGTCTCAACAGATTTCTTGATCAAAGCACCCAAGGGATCTGGTTAAATCGTGAAATCCAAATTTAGCTAAAAGTCTATGAAGCCTTTTGCCAAAAATAAAGCTGAAATACCATCTTAAGCTGCCTTCAAACGCACTGGAGTATCTGAATCTGGGATAAAGGCTGCTGATAATACGGAAAGAACCAACGACTCATGTTTTGATTTTGTTGAATCATCATACGTTATATACGCACGCCCAGTTGATACGCTATTCATAGAACCCGCTGTAGATAAAATTGATACGCAAGCATGTGTCGCATACAAATTAAACACAACATAATTTTGGTATAATTCAACAGAATTTCTTGTCTTGTCGAAGCAATCTCCATCATTACCTCTTGAAACCTGCAACGAACCGGCTGGAACTTCGGTGAACCTGTTTTTCGACTCAACAATAATTTTTCCTGTTGAAATTTTGTATAAATCTGAACAAATTGCATTTTTGCACTCAATTTCAATGAGCTATGGCGATTAATAGTCAAAATCTGTTAAAAATGCATGTGGAACATATGAACCGAAACCATCCAACAATAATGTAACTTCAATTCCGTGCGAAATTATGCATTCAGGAAGCAAGTTTGATGTGAGTTGAACATAAATTAAATATGTGTCCACGTACGCATTTATATTTGCGTTTGAATCAAAGCAATTGTATAACTATTGCTTCTCAGATGTAAGGAGCTCGCACAAAACGACAACCAGCATTGGAGTGTTTAATAGTATATACAATATAATAAGAATTGAGTTAAACAAAATGAAGTATTCGTTTAATAATTAATTCAAACAAATACATATTTTGATGAATTGATACATAAAAATCACTCTTTGTTATGGCTAAAAGTGTTATGATTTATATTGCACTGTGGGCAATAGAATTTTTAACTTTCAACAGCTAATTTCTTTACTTCTTCAATGTTTACTTTTGGTATCATGCCAACTGCTCTTTCTTCATATGCGTCAAACAAAGATTATAACGCTATTATAATTGGACCAAGACCGACAGCTGGGCTCCATGTTTCTGGGTGATAAGCAGTGAAAGAAAAACATAAATTTTTGTTTAACTCAAATCTTCCAGATGGAGTGAGCATTTGCACGTTTGGTGCTCTATATGGGTACTCCTTTGGAAGAAGTACTTTTCCGTGATACCATCCACCTTCATATTCGGTGCTTAATGGTCCTCGTACTGAAAAATGTATTTCTAAAAGATTGTTTTGATCAGGTATATAGATTTTATAGTTTACATCGTTCATGGTCTGAACCATTTTAAGTTATCTCATGATAATCTTTGGATTTTCAGGGGCTTCACTCATCTGGTAAATTAATTGAAGTGGATAAATTACTTTAACCAAGAATACTTATATACGTATGTTTCGGGTATAATAATGAATAATGATAATTCCAATCAATTAATCTCTAAATATTCTTTAACCTTTCATTCTTTATTCCCTAAAACTAAAATGTCAATAGCTGTTCTCCATTGTTATCTGTTTAAGTATTTATGCACGTTAAACAACATGAAAAATATGTAAATACAAAAGCTAAGTTTGGAAATAGAAAGCATTCAATTTTTGATTGATATCGGAATTATAATTAAGAAAACTACGAAACTGCCCTTCGTCAAAAAAGTTAGTTTGTAAATCCAGTTGAATTCTTGATTGATAGCGGAATTATAATTAAGAAAATGAGCTAGGAAAGAGCTAAGTAGATTCTTAACGTAACCGATAAAACAAATTTAGACCAACACTACAAGCAAATTAGAGAGTAAAATTTTATCAGTCCGTATCTTTAGTGCAAAATCGATTGTGCGTACTAGGCACTGAAATGAGTTTGTATTGTATTGACTTTCAATCTGTAATAATAACCCCATTGTTCACCTGTTAAATATTAATAATATATATATATATCACTTCCTCGAGACGGCACAAACAGACTTCATTGAGATTTTTGAAAGCAAAACATAGGCTCTCGCACGCCAGTGTTTCCACTTTCAAAACGGGCTCAACCCGTCATTTATGCCCACTCAGTAAGTAAGTAATAATATATATATTTAATATGTAAAGATAAATATTTAAAATTGCGCTAAAAACTATATTTGTTTTGAAGTCACTTCCAGAGGGCTTGGTTGAAACAAGACCCGTGTTGGGGTCTTGAGAACACACCGCTGTCTCTTTCTTGGGCGTAAACTTCCTGTCCCAAAATTTGATTATGCACCGGGCAGCCGTCGAATTAATTGAACCCTCCGTCGTAAAAATGGGGGACGCTGGGGAGGGAGAAGCGCTCGAACTGCTGGTTTTAACATTCGTATTTTGCTCTTTCTATTTCCACGTTGAAGTTTACACCATGAACGGATGGTAAGTTGTTCACGAGTGTTTGGAAGTCGTTTATTTCCTAAATCGTTCTACACTGAAATTGTATTTGCTCTTGGATCATCATCTGTAAGTACTTATGGAGTGGAACAATATTGATATAAATAATTTGTTCATTAAATTTGTTTGTAAGATAAACTTAACGAATTGTATTGAAATAGCGTAAAGATACAAATAATTGGTCCTTTTAAACAGCTACATGATTTGGATACACAGATGAAAAGTGAGATTATGATATTTTCGTTCTATATAGGTATTCATGATCATAATATATGCTATATTGTAATCACAAATGAAAAAATTGCGCCCGAACCCGTCAGGTCCGTTCCTCACCCCATATGAATTGAGAGTTCCAGTTTAACTCAGAAATTAGATAAAGACACACAAATTTGTATGATCGTTAGTCTAATTGATTAAATACTATCTATAGCCCACGAATGCGATACCACGAGTTTGAAATAATTGATAGTTGAATAACTACTTAAGAAACGCCGGTGTGCACCTAGATCTTTGGGGTATTTATTCTTTTAGAGCAACTATATAATGATATTTATTAAATTAATTTATGTACATCTATTAATAAGAAAAATATTAAAATATATCACTTTTACGTTGTAACAATTTGATAAACATTGGAAGTATATTGTATATTGATACACCAGTATAACAAAACTGCATTATTAATTTAACTAAAATTATTATTCACATTAATATCGTGTTAAACATTTATTACATTTGAAGTGGTACTAATAGACATACAATGTTAATTACATGATAATACGCAATAAATATTTTGGATCATTTTTATAATTATTAATTCCAAACATTTATGTTTACTTATGTAATAACATGTGATTATAAGCTATAATGTCAAAAGTTTAGATACAAAAAATGCCTCTTAATTCCTAAAATAACGAGTTTTAAAACGCTCAACTTTTTGTATGGTCCCCTGCTTGACGCTATGACCAACTAGTACTACACGTGGGTTAAATGCCGAAAACTTCTGTAGGAGAAAATAAAAATGGCTACAGAATCACTAAATCTAGTCACGAATTATACAAATTATAGTGGGGTAACGAGTATGAAAACAAATTTATAACATTTTAAAGGTAAAATATAGTTATTAACAGGCAACAGTGTCTTTTATTATAGATACTCCCTGCGAAAGTATATGCGGATAGAGATGAATTCGTCGCAGCTTGGCTAAGATAATAAACTTACTTTTGATTCTATACCAAATATGATAAAGGAGTGTAAGAGAAGAAATGAGGGGTACTCATTATTGAGCCATGATGTGATATAAGTACATATTAAATATTTAACTTCGTACTCACGCATAATATTCTATGGTTAGTTCGAGCCGTGCGTAGCGATTTAATTTGCTAAATGAAATCAGTCTTTTATATATCAGAGTTATTAAATAATGATTATTAGGCTATTCAAATATGGTTTTATCCAAATATAAACGTCTGAGTATATAATCAAATTAATTTGCTTATTCTATTTAACTCATTAGAATTTGTAAAAGCACTTCCTGCATACAGCTGCGTATCCTTTATCGCCAAATTTAGCAAACTCTTCACTTTTTATAGTGAAAGGAGCAGTTTCTGCACAAAATTAGCATACAGCTGTTAGCTTATACACATCGTCTGCTAAACTTATTAATTTACTAACGTTCGCAAATGGAGTTCTCGAAGTATCACCGTCCAGCGCTGCAACAATTACTGTAAGACCCTCAGAAGCCCAGCGTTCGCAAAATTCAACCAAATCTGGATAAAACTAACCTTCATCAATCGCTATTACACGTGTTTACTCTGTTATATAAAACTATGCGTCTGACAAAGATAAAGCGGGAACCGAAAACTCACTCTCAAAGTCATGAGTTTATAAGATGCGGTCATCTTCTGCATAAGTTATTGCAAGGACCTGTTGACGCGCCTACTTGTGCAACCGGATTAAGCGCAGTAATTCAGTAGTTTTCCCTGCAAACATGGGACCCAGAATCAATTTTATCATCACTAAAAATTAAAGTGGTTTTTAGTGTTTACTTTTTTCTTTAATTATATATAAAATTGAAAGGATAATGTATGTAATCATTACATATATACCATTACATATATACATTACATATATACCATCTTTAACTTATTAAAGTGTCTTTATATAGATCTACCGTTACTTTACACATGATTGTAAAAGTTAAAACTCAATAAAGTTAAAACATGTATTTAGATATCAATAATTTAACATGTTTTAATAAGGTTACAGGTGATTCTATAGTTTGAGACATTTAGCTACATAGTATTTTGATGATTTTCATTCTTTTATTTTCAAGTTATTTTATTCAGCAATTTGTGTATCAGAGCCACCCAACGTTTCATTTCTAACGTACGTTAAGGATTTCTAACGTTTTTCGCGTTAAAACACACGTTAAAAGCACGTTACACTTATATTTATTTTGTGGGGATTGACGTATTATTGTATTATACAAATAATAATATACTGAATTTCCACTTCACTTAAAATATTTGAAATATTTATAAATATTCTGTTAGCTTTAAAATGATGTTAAGGGGTAATTTAAACATTTAATATACAATATTTTGCTCAGAGCACTGAAATATAACGTAGAAAGATAATATTGTTGTAAAACATGTATAATATATTAATATATTTACCCGTTTTTACAAGTGTCTAAAGCTTTAATTGAATGAATTTATTTATTTAAATTAGTGTAATTACTATAATACGGTATAATATAACTGCAAAGTTGATTTATATTGATTAAAATATAGTGTAAATAATGATTAAATTTCTAACGTCATGTACGTTAGAGATTTTTCTAACGTATTTTCCTTTTCTAACGCGTTATAACGTCTTTCTCAGTTTTCTAACGCTTATTGGTTGGCTTTAGTGTATCTATGTAATATCCATTAGTAAAGTGGAAAATTATTTTAATATTACATATTTTATTATATTAGTACATAATATTGTTTTTTATTTACTTTTGTACACTCCAATTACAATAAAATCCCGGTTATATTTTACAGACCGGATAAAACCGGAATAGCAATTATCGGCTAAATCCGGGACTGGACCGGATTCAGCTATCCCGGATTTAGCTAAAACCGGGATTAAACTGGAAAATCCAGTTTCATAACAGCCTTAATGTAATGACGCGTTTTCCATTTTTGAAACGACTTAGCCCTTTAACAGTATAGTGCCGATAGTATAAACCATTTAGTTTCCTTATATATTGATATACATAGATAACTGTCCAAATCTGGTGATTATATATTTCTTTTTACATTACTTATTTCCTTGTGTTTAAACTAGGGATGGTTTTTGTTCGCAAATGCGTACAAATAATAAATTTGCGTACAAATAACTTGCGTACATTGTACGCAGCGGACAAATATTAGAATATGCGTACAAATTTACATAATATATTATTAATCCATATTAATTTCATAAATTTATAATATAAAACACTATATTATTGCTTAATATAACTAAATCAAAATAAAATTTAGATTACTATCACATAAAAATGAGATAAATTGTTGAGATACTTTGCATAATGTTGGAGTGAAATATTTATTTAACTTAATATTATTTACATATACAAGTTATTATTATATTTCAACTTGTTAATACTTGACGTACGCTATATTTTCTTTGTAAAATATAAAATAAATAGATAAAATTTCATTAAATCATGAAATATTGTGTTATTGTATTATTGTTGCTTTATATGGTAATTTATAACAGGAATTATAGTTTATATAGTTATTTTTGATAGTTCTTGTAAATATATATCTTATATTAGTTATATCGTATTATTTGTTAATAAATAAGTTCGCAAAAAGCGTTCTAACTTTATCATAATATTTAAATGTATTTTTGACATGTTATCATAACATATTGTTGCAAGTCTGAAAATTCACTAAATCTATCACATATAGAAGTGGTAAAAATTACAATATATGTAATAATATATATTATATACTCAAAAATATAATATTTTTCTGAAATCACAATATATTACGGACAAATAATTAAATTACGTACAAAATTGAAAAAGTGGTCCGCGATTTGTACGGTGCGGACAACAGCGAAATTACGTACAAATTACGTACAAAAACCATCCCTAGTTTAAACACTTTAATTTTTCTGACCATCGACAGTGAATCTGGAGCCAAAAAATTTGATGTGGATTTTGGAACTTTTCCGAAGTAAAAATAGAGGTGTGTAAGTGATAGTATGTACTGTTATTTCATATGTCATCTCATCTATTTCCAAAATATTCCGCTCGAATCCCTGTCCGGGCGCAATCCACCTCATAAATGACCAACTTGGATCTTATCTCAGAAACTAGCTAAAGACACGCGGATTTCACCAAACTCAATGATTATTGACGTATTTCTTATTCTAGCACCCATTAGCACTCATCTGCGCTTTAGAAAATGACACTATCGTATATTTCGCAAACGAAAAACAAAAAGGTTCTGCCAATTTTTTAATAAATTGTATTTGCAACCATATACTACTACAATATATTGGAATTTATCAAAACGGACTTTTAAAACATATATTAATATAAAATAAGAAGTAAAATTATCACTATTTTGAGGAGGAAATATGAAGTGAAGCCAACACATATAATTGATACTTACTAATAATAGCCTTCATTTGAATAAAAATTTGGAACATGAATTTATAAAAATAAATGAATTAAACAACATAATAATAGTCATATAATTGTATTATATTAATAAAATATTTCATGTTCACTCCAAATGAATCCAATTCAAAATTAAATATTTCGCTGTGATCTGTAAAAATTGATGGGAAACAGATAAAATATAGCTGTAAGTTCTTATTCTAAATTTCTCAAAGTATTTTAAGAATAAATGCTCTTAGTTAACTAAAAAATACTATCATACAGTAATACTTACTAATCAACAAAGCAATATGATAAAGCAAAAATATGTTTAATTTTAAATATTTAATATAAAATGCGTGTGTTTCCCTTGTATTTCGAACAAGAATTTCAATCAATATTAAAAGTTATGTTATTAAAGCTTGATAATAAAATAACAGTGCGTTAAACATTACTAACAAAACTTTTACAAGCTAGTGATCAAGTATTTAATGAAGATTACATTGACAGTGATATACTATATAATTTGTGGCAATTATAATATAAAGATGGTATAATTATAATGCATATAGTAATATTTAAACATTAAAAACAATTTTAGTTGTTGGCAATGTTTACAAATTATCTGCTGTTATAAAAGCTACCTAATTACTATATTGATATTATTTAAATTTTATAGCTATAATAAGCTCAAATAATGTTTCTTTTAAACAAAATGATATCTATATTGTATTTTAGTTGTTCACAAATTAATAATAATTTAATAAACACCCAATAAATTTGAACATCTTTGTGGTGTGAACTTCTAAAACTGTCGTAAATACGATAATAAAAAATGAATTGTCAAACAAAATCTAAATATATCCAAAATGATGACATTTTGTATATCTCAAGAAATCAAAACAAGAGACATTTAATATTTCAACAGTGATTCTAATATAGCCTATAATAGCAATCCCCACATTCGTACACCCCAAAACGGACTTTCTTCTTGAAAAATCCATTTAAACAGTGACTGTCGATGGTCGTCTTTAAAATAATCACTTTATTAAATACTTACATATATAATTAATAATTAAACTAATTAAACATTATTTCACTTCACATATGAGTAAATCTAACATAGAGATCAGTCAACCATAAAATTCGATGCAAATTAAATAGCAAAAATATAATTAAGCAAAGATATAATAGTTTAAGCCTTTAATATCCAACGGCAAGTTAGAAATACAGTCAATAGACAGTTTAAAGAGCTTAGATTTTATAGAGAGTTTAGACATTGAAAAGCTTGAAATTTTCAATTGCAAAAATATACAGTCCAAGTTATCCAGCGAATCAATAACTGATTTAACAATTGAAAATTGTGCTCTTGAAAATATTGATTTTACTCTGAACAACATTCAAATTTTAAATCTCAGTAATAATAACCTATCGACAAGTGTTACAATATGTAGCTCAAGTTTTAAACAGTTGAAAGAACTTTATTTAAATGGAAATAAGAAACTTAACATTAATAACATTCAAGGGCTGTCGTAATTATAGAAGCTAAACATGGCCAACTGCGACGTTTATGATATAACAGGTCTTTGCGAACTAAAAAACCTAAGAGAAATGTGTCTCGATGAAAACGACGTTGATCTCAGCTCAATTGGATGCTTAAACTTAGAGAAACTCTATTTAAACAAGTGTAACATTAGAGGTGTTTAAGAGCTACACGAAATGATTGGTTTAAAGGAATTGACTCTTTCAAACAATATAATCGATATAGCTCCACTTAAGACTTTGATATAACTCACAAAACTTGAATTAAGCTCATGTAGCATTAAGAATGTAGACGCTTTGAAGAATATGACTAATCTAATAGAACTTGATATTTCAAGTAATTTAAACATAGATATAAATGGTCTTCAATCGTTAACTTAATTAAAATATTTACGTTTAAGCTTCTGTGACTTAAAAAATATCTGTTCATTACGCTATTTAAATGAAAATTTATCCATTCTATATCTTACCTATAACGAGAATGTTGATTTAACTCCTTTATAATTTTTAACTAAACTTACAAAATTATTCTTAGGACATTGTTGCATAAAGAATATTTATACACTGAGCTCTCTAATAAATTTGAATGTACTTCATCTGGAATAAAACTAAATTGTGTATATAGAACCACTGAAAGAACTTAAGAAACTTTAAGAACTAAAAGTATAATATAATAAAATTTTAGATTTGCAACACATTTAGAATCTCAATATTATTTCTTGTGAATCATGGGATTAAAAGCAACCCTCATAGCTTGAGTTGAATTTAGCCAACATGGCAAAAGATATTAATAATGTAGTAATCACTCGCAGAAAAATTAAGTAAAGATACGCAAACATTAAATTGTATATCTAGATTACTAAATAAAGCGTGTTGTTGCAATAACAAAAGGCATACGATAATTTACTATTATTAACTAATATGGCTGCATATTTGTTTTAAACACTTATTAATGATAGTCAGTGAATCGATCATTGTGATTTTTTGATTTATATTTATATTTAATGATGATAATAAATCACTCCATAATAACTATTTTTGCTTTTTCTCTTAATTTGAGTTTGTATTGGTTCTCATACGTTATTGCTCCTCGTCTTCCAAAGCTAAATTTCATATTTTTAGGAAACATAAAATTTACAATAAACTCTATAAGAAATGGAATTATAGCCATGAATGTGAAAACCAAAATAAGCGTTTTTGTAGTATATTTGCTATTCAAAGACGAGACGCATTTTGAAACAGTTGTAGACACATGCTCACATGTCTTGTTACAGATATTACAAGACATTTACTTTTGATCAGAAAATATATAATGGTGTTATGCAAGATTGTAAAATGCGAATGATACATATTTTAATTTATTTAAATAAATATTTTTTCACTTACTGTTCACAAATTAACTAGTTTCTTTCTTTTCGCTACTTTGTTCATTACTTCTTGTATCGGTTCTAAGCACTTCGAGATTTTAGCTTTTAACCTCATTTGACCTCGAATAAGCTTACTTAAATAAGTCGCTTGTATCCTAAACTAATTTAGCTGATTCAAATTCACTTAGTCCTTTAGCTTCAACAGAATTGGATTTTGACGAAGAATTATATTTTTATATTGTTGGCATCTATTAAATAGGTTCAATCATATTTATAGTAATTTCTGTTTCAAAATCTTAGTTGTTATCATTAACTAATTGATCAATTTCTTACATATGTCCTCTTAGTTTTTTAAAACGCATACTAAGAAATATATACGGGTATACACATAATATATCGATAAAAAGCATTGCGTAAATTATTAAATCAAGTTCGTTCATTGTTTTTATAGTGAAACAAATTATAATCATTATAATGTGTGTTATTGATTTTAATATAATAAGAAAAACAGTTATTATTTTATAGCCGCACACAAATGACATTGATGTAACAAATGAATATAGAGGACGCAACATAGATTCTATGGCTATAAGTTTCGCTGAATACAAAGCATCAGTACTATAATTCTAATTATTAAATTTATGTGTTAATGATGAGTAACTTAAATCTTAATATACCATTGTTAGTAATTAATTGAAACTGACATACATTATTAAATTTATTACAATACTAATAACCAAAAATTAAAGCATTCCTTATTTTAAAAGCGTGGACATTCTGTCGAATCTCTTTAATTAATTGTTTGGGATTGAGACCTATATAACAACTGATTCAACTGATTAGGCAACACAGACACAAAATTATTAAAACTACAACATAATTCCTAATGATAAAATTCCTCCTATTCTTTCTAATCCACTTGACAGTTAAAGTGATATTAGAGCTAATAACGGTAAAATATTATCTGTGATATAACTTACCATATAATTACAAGTTTTAAGTAATACTTCAATTAACACAGTCATTTTCAAGTCTTTAAATGAACTGAATGTGAGTGAGAATCTAGATGACGAGTCAGCTTTAGCGAGTATGTAGTAAACCACAATTATGAATACTGATGTTATGACTATTTCGATAATGGCGAAGCTATTCATACCTATTGTTTTGTTACTGCCTTTACAAATCGTGCACATCATGTAAACAGCGATGGTTGAAATGAGTTCTTTGGCGATGCTGATGAATGCAACAATATCGCTTCTATTTTCTGCAACCATACCTGGCAGTGGTACGTTGTAAATAGTGCTGAGTATTGGCATGGCCTTTAACATTATTTTCAGGTATTGTTATGTGTCGAGCCATTTCGTGAATTTTGTGTCAATTTATTCATTCAAAAGCCCTAACGTCAAACTGATTACGATTCCAAAAACATACCCGATAATTATTGCATGCTCGAATATAACTTGTGAGGCCTTGAACTGTTCAGCGAGAAACCTTCTTTATACATCAGCTACCACGCTGTTGCAACTACATTTAACCACATAAATAATTAATATTTAGAAACAGCTCCACGTTGTAAACGCAATTGCACCATATATTCCACAATAGTAATACACTAAATGTAATTTACACAGTCCAGCAAAACCTACCACTGCTTGAGAAATAATTTGTAAAAATGAGTGGCGGAGGGAAACGGTTGTCACTGGTTACGTGATAATAGCTTTAAAATCCAATGAACGTCCGGTGACGGTTGAAGTCGCCGAACCAGAGTAAACAGAATTCTTCTCCATCAATGGTGTGAAATTATTTTGCAAGTGTATTTAAATAAGAATTAATGTTTTCCACACTTTAAATGTATATACTTAAATTTACTGACTCCAATCAAAGAAGTGCCCGCAAAGCCTAGACAGAAAAACTTTGAAAAAGCCCACAAGACAAAGACTAAAAAGAAGTCCACGCAAACAGCAGAAAAAGGCAACGATAAACTGGAGGACACGTCCACAAAGAAAAAACCTGACAAACTCACCCAGACCAAAGTAATCCCAACGCGAAAGGCAATGATAAGAAAATTTAGTCTCTCAAAGAAAAGATCGCCAAACTGTAAAGAGAATTGTAAAGTTAATTTGATACAACAGCGACAGTGATGCGTAAATTCAAAGAAACCAAAAATAAGCATGATGACAAGAAGATCACTTAAAAGACAAACAATGCCGAAGCCAAGTCTGAAAATGGGTTGAGCTGAAAACGGGTTGAGTCCGTTTTGAAAGTTGAAATATGGGCGTGCGAGAGCCTATGTTTTGCTTTCGAAGTCTGTTTGTGCCGTCTCGAGGAAGTGATATATATATTTAGCGAATCAGGTAAAACTGGTCCGTGAGGGCCCTGTTGGGTCTTTACTGAGTGGGCATAAATGACGGGTTGAGCCCGTTTTGAAAGTGGAAACACTGGCGTGCGAGAGCCTTTGTTTTACTTTTGAAAGTCTCAATGAAGTCTGTTTGTGCCGTCTCGAGGAAGTGAAATATATATTTATATATATATATATATATATATATATATATATATATATATATATATATATATATATATATTAATTAATTATAAAAACATAATTATAATAGAGGTTGTGTTCGAAAATCATATAGTGTCCACTATATGTGTTTCGTCCACACTATGTGGTCCAAAATGACGTTTTTGGCTTTTCTATGTTTTGACACTATATCCCATCTATTTTATATATTATGAAGTTCTGCGAATTATATGAACCCACTCCGCAACTATGAATTAGTTAAGAAATAAAAGCCTAAACATAGAATGATAAATAAAATTATAAAATTATAATAATGTTTGTCAAATACGTAAAACTTACTTATTTTATCAGTAAACTATTTATTTAAAGACAATAATCATGACTATTACTTTAAGTTGAAATTTTTAATTTTTGGTAGGTATGCGATAAATGTAGTGCACCGAAGTAAATATTTTGTTAATGCTACGTTCAGAATATCACAAAGCTGTTATAATTTAAGTAATTATTTCATGAAAATACAAATTTGTTAAATTTCAGCAACTTACGTCTATATACTAGTACTTTGATAATTAAAAGAAAAATTACAATATTTTAACTAGTAAAATTCTGGCTATCTGGTATATGTTAACAAAGATTGGTTTGTATTTTTCTGATTTTAAGATATTTGACGAACAAATAGAACGTATGAGCTCTGGTATTAGCTTATAACAGTTACATTATATAGAACGATGGAAAAGCAGTTTGTATTCTTAAAGATTATAACGTAATTTTTCAAATCCTTATTCTTCATAAATCATCCTATTTCGTTCTTGTTGAAAACAATGAAATGAATTCAATTATTCATAAGAAAAAATAATGAATTATTATGTTAATGATTATATTTTATCATTATTTCCTAACCTCATTCTCACACAAATTTCAAGGCAATCCACAGCCAAGCACCGCCGATAACGAGCACCACCAAACCGACAACGATGAAATAGTTCTTGGGCTGCGAATCAGGCGCGAATTTAACGCTCAGAATTCCGATTGTCCCGTGAACAGTTTCAATTGTTCCGGTCACTTTCACATCTTAGCTGTAAAACTGATCGTAAATAACCGCTTAATCTTCGTCAAGCTCAAATTGGAAGCAATAACTCTCTTAAACGGTTGGGAACAAAATCTGAGCCCTGAAATCGAGAACCTGAACGTGCTCGGAGACCATGAACTCAGGGTGCCCCTGAATAAGTTGCAAGTGCACTTTCGTAATCGCAGATTTCTGTAAAGCACCAGAGGAATTGAAGCAGAACTGAGTGCGCGAGATGTTCGCATCACCGTTCTGGAATTCTGGGAATGACGTGTCGAACCCAAGCTGCACCTCGTGCGTGGTCTGATTATTAAGACGGAGCTCCCAGGCGATGACCCCAACCGGAGCTGAGAACGTGCTCAAAATATTCAAATCGTCAATGCATTGCTACTAACCTATGTCAGAATCAACGCAGTCAAGCCACAACTCAGTTGGGTCAAAATCCGTATACGCGTTCTTAAAAGTGAACACAAAATACTTCCCAGCTCTGAAATCGGAATATTCTTGTACTTAAAGCTGAATAAGAGTCTCGTCGAATTAACCAACGAACTGAGATAACGGCTTAACGCAGTTTACAGCAGAAGCATTTTTAACGTACTAAACTTTGAGCATTTCATCAAAGAGAACCACGTTAATGTCAGAATAGCAGTCAAATTGCTTTAAAAAGCTAGAACTTATTGAAGTAATTGTAAAGTGCATTTAAAATGTTGATTAGCGGTCGTAGCCCGTGCTGGACACTGTTGTAATAGGAATATTAATAGTAATTTAAGCATAATTCGTAATTGCGGCTTCAAACTGCTCCAGCATACGCTGACACCAGCGAATATCGTCACCAAAATCTGCACAATTGAATATGAGTTTGTCAAGCAATTATTAACTCGTGCTCACCCCAGTCAGATCCAAATTAACCTAAAAATCGAAATCAGGGTACGCTTCAATAACTACAACAGCTTGTCCGCCAGAAAAACGCGTCTCACACTGCTGAGCGGTGCCCTCCACTTCAAATGAGTAAGTTTACATGTTGTAAGAGATAACCGGATTCACAACACACTCAAGTCGGTTGTAATTCTCTATTTTAAAGTTAGAAATCGCATCAGAAATTACAGTTTTCGTGTCTGGAAACGTAAAACTAAAACTTGCAGAAGAGGCACTAAAAGCCAAGTTGCAATTTGATAAACACTGGATATTGACAGCCAAATCATTTTTCTGCAAGGTAACATGATCACCAGTTATACAGAAAGCGTCAAAACAAATACTTGGCAAAAATTATTAATCAATTAATTATTGGCACAATGCGAATTCTGAACCAGACGTTAACGGAATCAGGTACAACTGAGCTATGTTAGTTTGTCTTTCTAGAATTAAAGAAGAATTTGATGTAAAGCAAGTTAGTTACAATATACGTGCAAACAGCATTTGGAGTGTTATATTATTTATTAACGTAAGTTAACTATCTGTTTAATATTATCCAATTTTAATATTATTCTTTTGAAATTGTGATGTATTGTGTGGTATTTATTGAGTGATACGATACAGATATTGTTAGTTGGCTATTATACATTATATAATTATATGTAATTTTCAAATCTAGATTTCATATATTATTCTACTATATATTAGCTACAATATAATATATTCCAAAGTACACTCCAAATGTGGCAAACTGTGTCGCTTTGTCTGCTGGTACAAAACCTGAAGCAGATCGCGGACTGCTACACTCAGAACACGGTGGTGCAGTACCGCGACAACATCAACCAGCTGGTGATTAAGCTGGACTCGAACAACAACTCCGCCTGCGAGGTATTTCCAGACGGAGTGGACGTGAACGTGACTCTGGGAGAAATCAACCCGACGGACCCGACCAAGTTCATCCAGCCGATATCGCGGACCATCATCAACTTCAACTACAAGACGTCGAAAGAGCTGTATCTGAACGACATCGAGGAGATCGACGTGTACGACATAAACCTGATTCTGATCGAAATCTACAGCTACGCGGAGATAACTGAGATCCACGGCTGCGTGTACCAGTCCAGCGTGTCGAGTCTGACAGACTGCTTTTACCCGAACACGTCAATTCTGATCCGGCAAAACGACTTCCTGCTGAGCCTGCACGCCACTGGGCTTTGCCGTTAATAAATTGATGATATGAAGGCCTTTAAAATTGTTGTAAATTCAGAGACCATTATATTTGACATGACAAATGTTGATTTATTAAATATGAAGCAGCATTATGCAATTGACAAATCGTTTTCGATCACATTACCAGGGTAGTATATGGTTTACTGGGATGTGTCGCAAATTTAGGCTCGTATAACACTGATAACAGATCAGGAAATAGATTTATGGTTTGATTTTGTTGATGTGCAGACAATAGACAGTTTGTACTCAACAATAGAGCTAATGCGTTCTGATGAGGGCTTTTACGTTTATTTACAACCGAGTAGCGCGTAAATGCAACTGTTCAAATAAAAAATCAGTTCAGCCAGCTTCGATTCGGTAGGTTTGCGGATTAATTTTAACAATGGATACGAATATTCACAAACTCTTAAATAATTTGACACCGATCAGGTTCTTTTAAGTTTTCCCTGCTCAGATCTTTAAAAAAGTGAGCAAGTATTATGCTTATCTTAGTACAATAAAATCGATACACAGCCTCAACTGGAAATAGTTTTCTACTAAGAATTAATCGCTGTTTTGGTACAAATATCGGATTTGAGCGTTAAAGCCTATTTTTTCGAATCGTTAACTCTACAAGTGAACCATAAAGGACTCCGCTTAAAGACAACTTACAACGGTTCGTCAACCGACTCCGTGACTATTGATATGAATTTGACGCAAATAGTAACGCATTAGGTCATTAATTTTACTTCTTAATGGTCTAAAAATTAAAACAGCATTCAGTTTAACACATATTATAGCATAAAATAGCTAGATGGGAGGTGGATAATGTATTACGAAATAAATAAATTGAAGTATTAAACGCTTATTCAATTCGTTGACGACGATGATTACGGGCGAATGACAGCCGTATCGGTCGTGCTGGGTGCTGTTTTCGTTGTTTTGTGCGGTGTATTCACTGTTATTTAAATAATGAATGTTTAAAAACAAATAAAATTGATGAAGAAAAAGAGAAATGCAGTAGAGTTGTTCAAAATGATGGAGTGATATAGGATTATAATAATAAGGATGATTAATTGAAAGTTTAGAATGTTTACAAACCTGTTCACAGCATCTAAACAAATTATTTGAATTTTATAAATATTGTTTATATTAGCTACAATATAATATATTCTAAAGTACACTCCAAATGTGGCAAACTGTGTCGCTTTGTCTGCTGGTACAAAACCTGAAGCAGATCGCGGACTGCTACACTCAGAACACGGTGGTGCAGTACCGCGACAACATCAACCAGCTGGTGATTAAGCTGGACTCGAACAACAACTCCGCCTGCGAGGTATTTCCAGACGGAGTGGACGTGAACGTGACTCTGGGAGAAATCAACCCGACGGACCCGACCAAGTTCATCCAGCCGATATCGCGGACCATCATCAACTTCAACTACAAGACGTCGAAAGAGCTGTATCTGAACGACATCGAGGAGATCGACGTGTACGACATAAACCTGATTCTGATCGAAATCTACAGCTACGCGGAGATAACTGAGATCCACGGCTGCGTGTACCAGTCCAGCGTGTCGAGTCTGACAGACTGCTTTTACCCGAACACGTCAATTCTGATCCGGCAAAACGACTTCCTGCTGAGCCTGCACGCCACTGGGCTTTGCAGGCTATAGATTGATGATATGGATTAATTTAATATCCTTATCGACTCTGAGATATTATACTTTGATACTTCCAACACTGACTTATTGAATTTAAAGCTGCACTATGGCACTGATAAGCCATTTTCAGTGACTTTGCCTGGAAATTATATGCGTCATTGGGATGCAGATATTATCCAGGCTAGAATTGTACTCTCTACGAAAGAGGAGTTTGATTTCAACTTTGATTTGATAGATATTGAATCCGTTTAGGATATTTACTAAACGTAGCAGCTCATGCGTCAGGACAGCTCATTTGGTGTGTATGTGCTGCCTAATCAATTAAACTACCAAATTTTCCTTACAAAGCTTTCATTAGTAGTCTACGATTCTTTTTCAGTTCGTTTGAACTTTTAGAACGGGTTTGTGTTGTAGGAGACTTTGAAGATTTTCAATCAAACTCAGTATTTGTATCATTTTAAATGTGGAGCGGATTGCAGGCATTAGTATTCAACTATAAGCACATAACCGGTGTTCGAGCTCATTTTCTACAAAGAAACCGAATCTGTTCTGATTTAAACGGTTGATTTAAATACGTGTCCATATTCACTCGAATCGGCCACCTTATTAATGGACAACAGTCACCTGAGACTCAAAATAGTTTACAACGGCTCAGATTATTCTCAAAACTAACTATTAGTATCTGAATTGGTAAACGCTCAAAGTAATTTGGTCCAGGAAACGTTCACGAATTAATGGAGCAGAAACTTAGCGAGTGTTAAACTAAACTGTAATCAGTGCACTAATTACAAAAACGGATAATATATTTTGAGGTACAAATTGAATGAAATTCAGTACCAAATGCTGATCAAAGCTGTTGACACGGACGACTACGGGCACGTGATCGTGGTCGCGTGCGTTATCGGGGCGGTTATGATCGTCGGGTCCATTTCGGCTTCTGTTCTTGGCGTAATACGCGTTCAGAGGTAAATCAAGCAGATGAAGAAGAAGAGAAATAACGTCAACGTCTGAAAATGAAGAAGAAAGTGAAAACTTGACGGAACTTTCTGAGTCTTGAGATTATTTGATTGTTTATATGACTTATTTTGATTGATTGGAGAAACGGGCGGTTAGCTGCACGGTAGTATTTCACAGTAATCTGTGGTTGTATAAAGTATTTTCAAGATTCGATTTGTAAACACAATATTTACACTTAGATTAAATCTATATTAAACAGTGTTTTATGGTACGATTCTCGGATCCACACATATTCAACCTTCTACGATACTTTACGCAGTGAATATAGTGTCCTATATTTAGAACGTGTGTATTTAGAACTCGATTGATATTAAAATATGTTTAGATGCAAAAAGCAAATAGTCTTAGAAGCGCGTCAAAAGCAGTTATTTAATTTTATGTTTAAAGTGTTTATCTAATTTAGAGTTTATAGTAATTTGTTTAACCAATGTGTATCCACAACGCCTCCGACCTTCTATCCGAGCGAGGACAATTCCAAACACCACTCCACAAACATGTGGAAGACCATCTTCGACGACGCCCTGTTCCAGTACCTGGCCTCCAATACCGGCACAACCCCGACATCGAACCAGCATATGTACCAGCTCGTCCAACAGCAGTACCGGACCCGGGGCATCTGGCTCCAGATAGCCCAGCAGCTGAACATCACCCAGACCCAGGCCCACGACTACTTCCACAACACCTGGGTGAAGCAGTTCTACGCACCCTTCGACACCTACAAGCCGCAGATTAGAGACATCGTGGCCCGCCTGAGCCAGACTGCCATAGACCGCTTCGAGCTTTCCGTCAAGGCCCTGGAGGTCTTCGAGCAGGCCCACCCGCACGAGCGCTTCCACGCGAAGTCGGTCCAGCAGTTCATCCACCAGACCTACCAGAAGCTGGCCAACACAAGCCAGAACTCCAGCAAAGAGAATTCTGTCCACGTACAGGCAAAAGAAGAGTCCACGAGCGGTGACATCTCGAAGTACATCGTGTTTGGGTGAGTAGATTTATTTTAGTACTTTTGTATTACTGATCAACAAACGGGATAAGAAGCTCAAACGGTGCGCAAAGATAATGCGAGCGAAAAATGTACTTCAAACAAATATAACTTTGAAAGAAGTACTTCTTCAATCACAAAGTCATACATATTACGAATTTGTTCCTTCCTTCAAATATTACATCGTCATTATAACATATGGGAATATAATCAGAGTGACAATCCTAAAAGATGAGGTATGATGTTGAGATTAGTTTGTGGTAACGTTATGTGTAACTAAGTTTGGATTTGTGGATCGTCATGATTTATGGGATAAGGATGGAATGATTAAATTGAGCCTTAGTACTGATGATAAGGTTACCGTTAAATGAGTTATTTAATAACAAATGTGAATAATATATTTTGTGTTTCAAAATACAAATATTAATAAAGAAAATTTATCGTATTTTTGAGCGATAAATGAAGATTAAAATATTTCTGAAAGCCGTTACTAAAAATAGGCAAATACCTCACATTTTGACCGTGATGACCAGGAACACTGCCACGGCTACGATGACCACCGCGAAGACACCGAACGAGGCGCTCAGCTAACTGTTGAAGCCCTCTTTCACGAGCTGGGTACCGTAGTAGAACTCGTAGTCCGAGTCGATGATGTAGCCGGACTTCCCGTCCTACACGTTTTTGTAGAAGCTCTTGAGCGTTTCTTTGCACTTATCGCCCGCGAAGATATCGCAAGTCATGCAGACCTCTGTGTATTCATTTTTATAGTTCACTTCTTATGCTACGTGGAACTCTCCTACGACGTCTTAGTTGTCTCCGGTGTGGATCATCACGTCGAACTGGCTTTCCTTCAAGTGGACGCGCGTGGAGCACTGGCCGAGTTCCGATTATATCTACAGGCACATCTTGTCTATGTAACTGTGCAGGCGCGAACTTTTGATGCACCCACGAGCTGCTTACCTGGTGAACGTGTGTTCGTATAAAACAGTTTCATTCTTGTATTTGAGGTTTATCATATACTGCGCGGTTTCTTCCCTAAGTTTGCTGTAGGTACCTCCTACTTCGAAAGTGGTTCCTTCTCCGCTCCAAAATAACTCAAGTGACAGCGTTTTGGAGGTGTTATAGTTGTAGGAGACACTGAATAAAACGATCTCAACCTGTATATTTTTCGCCTAAACGGCGCACTTTTACTCCATTTAAAAGGCGATTTCGTTTGCGTTCATTTGGACCATTATCGTTTAAGAAGAGCAACTAAGTGGGTCCGCGCTAACTTTCCAGGTGATATCTTATATTATCTGCGTTTAAATCGCGTTTTAAAGATAGTAAATGATAAGTTGGGTTTAAACTAGCCTGCTACTGGACAGAGATGCAAAATATGCGTTAAAAATTGACGTTTCAGCCGGAAGAACCTCGGACCTGTCTACCGTGTAGCGTTTTATCAGTTGGAAATCGCTCAACGAGCTGCTATACTCGTCTGCTAGGCACCCGGACTAGCATTTTGGTAACTAAAACTACTTCAACACACCAGAATCGATGTACGCCAAATACACTGATGTCTACGCGTGCGTCATTGGTGGATTACAATTCAAAGGTTCCACCAAAATATCAAAACGGTCTGTACCTGTGTACTAAAGCTAAATTGAACTGTAACAATTCGTTCCATTCAACTTTGTATGTGATATCGAAGAAATAGCTCCCTCATAATTTAATACACGTTTATCAAACACCAACTCATACATTGCATGCACCCGGATTAGAGCTGGTTGTTGACAATATATTACGCTGTGTATTATTATATACTTTTTTTTATTATGTATTTACTTATTATATTATTATGTACTTTTTCACGAAGTGGTATAGTATATTTTATTATGTATTTTACTATTTAATATATTTCATTCCACATTAATGCAGTTGTTATCATTTATATTTTCTGCGGATAGTTAAACTTTTATTGAGTGCTTTTCATCTACTTCGTATGTTACTGGAAATACTTAATTATTTTAACTAACTTTACATTTATAACCATTTCCAGACATAGCTATGATTACATCAAATAATATGTGCAAAACTTAATTGCCAGGTTTATTGGTTGAGGCAACGTTAAAATTCCCACGTATCACCTTTCCAGTGTTGAATGATCCGGTTGTTAGTTTTACATATGTGTTTAACTAACCATAATAGTTGATTTTTTAGTTATCTGAACTAAACTACAACTCTATTATAAATGAGTAGCATGCAATGTATGAGTTGGTGTTTGATAAACGTGTATTAAATTATGAGGGAGCTATTTCTTCGATATCACATACAAAGTTGAATGGAACGAATTGTTACAGTTCAATTTAGCTTTAGTACACAGGTACAGACCGTTTTGATATTTTGGTGGAACCTTTGAATTGTAATCCACCAATGACGCACGCGTAGACATCAGTGTATTTGGCGTACATCGATTCTGGTGTGTTGAAGTAGTTTTAGTTACCAAAATGCTAGTCCGGGTGCCTAGCAGACGAGTATAGCAGCTCGTTGAGCGATTTCCAACTGATAAAACGCTACACGGTAGACAGGTCCGAGGTTCTTCCGGCTGAAACGTCAATTTTTAACGCATATTTTGCATCTCTGTCCAGTAGCAGGCTAGTTTAAACCCAACTTATCATTTACTATCTTTAAAACGCGATTTAAACGCAGATAATATAAGATATCACCTGGAAAGTTAGCGCGGACCCACTTAGTTGCTCTTCTTAAACGATAATGGTCCAAATGAACGCAAACGAAATCGCCTTTTAAATGGAGTAAAAGTGCGCCGTTTAGGCGAAAAATATACAGGTTGAGATCGTTTTATTCAGTGTCTCCTACAACTATAACACCTCCAAAACGCTGTCACTTGAGTTATTTTGGAGCGGAGAAGGAACCACTTTCGAAGTAGGAGGTACCTACAGCAAACTTAGGGAAGAAACCGCGCAGTATATGATAAACCTCAAATACAAGAATGAAACTGTTTTATACGAACACACGTTCACCGGGTAAGCAGCTCGTGGGTGCATCAAAAGTTCGCGCCTGCACAGTTACATAGACAAGATGTGCCTGTAGATATAATCGGAACTCGGCCAGTGCTCCACGCGCGTCCACTTGAAGGAAAGCCAGTTCGACGTGATGATCCACACCGGAGACAACTAAGACGTCGTAGGAGAGTTCCACGTAGCATAAGAAGTGAACTATAAAAATGAATACACAGAGGTCTGCATGACTTGCGATATCTTCGCGGGCGATAAGTGCAAAGAAACGCTCAAGAGCTTCTACAAAAACGTGTAGGACGGGAAGTCCGGCTACATCATCGACTCGGACTACGAGTTCTACTACGGTACCCAGCTCGTGAAAGAGGGCTTCAACAGTTAGCTGAGCGCCTCGTTCGGTGTCTTCGCGGTGGTCATCGTAGCCGTGGCAGTGTTCCTGGTCATCACGGTCAAAATGTGAGGTATTTGCCTATTTTTAGTAACGGCTTTCAGAAATATTTTAATCTTCATTTATCGCTCAAAAATACGATAAATTTTCTTTATTAATATTTGTATTTTGAAACACAAAATATATTATTCACATTTGTTATTAAATAACTCATTTAACGGTAACCTTATCATCAGTACTAAGGCTCAATTTAATCATTCCATCCTTATCCCATAAATCATGACGATCCACAAATCCAAACTTAGTTACACATAACGTTACCACAAACTAATCTCAACATCATACCTCATCTTTTAGGATTGTCACTCTGATTATATTCCCATATGTTATAATGACGATGTAATATTTGAAGGAAGGAACAAATTCGTAATATGTATGACTTTGTGATTGAAGAAGTACTTCTTTCAAAGTTATATTTGTTTGAAGTACATTTTTCGCTCTCATTATCTTTGCGCACCGTTTGAGCTTCTTATCCCGTTTGTTGATCAGTAATACAAAAGTACTAAAATAAATCTACTCACCCAAACACGATGTACTTCGAGATGTCACCGCTCGTGGACTCTTCTTTTGCCTGTACGTGGACAGAATTCTCTTTGCTGGAGTTCTGGCTTGTGTTGGCCAGCTTCTGGTAGGTCTGGTGGATGAACTGCTGGACCGACTTCGCGTGGAAGCGCTCGTGCGGGTGGGCCTGCTCGAAGACCTCCAGGGCCTTGACGGAAAGCTCGAAGCGGTCTATGGCAGTCTGGCTCAGGGCAGTCTGGCTCAACGTGTGACACGTTCACTGGCGAATATATTAAAACCAAAAATACCGCGCGACTCTACACGATAATATCACCCCCGTGTTGGGAAATTATGCAGGTGCGACGCGAAGAACCGTCAGGAACTTGCTCTGGTCGCCTCAGTTGCATCGGCGTTGTCTTTCATTGGAGGTGGAGTGGATTATATTTATACAGTTTTCTGCGAATATCTACGGCAATGCGAATTCCAGATTCCCAGGTCGTTTGTTGGTGTTTCCTAACCAACTGCGCTGAGTGATGATATGACGTGTATAATAGTATGTAATTGCGTTCTCTAATAATAAAGCATCTCCTTTATCGTGCAGCGCAAATGAAACCGTGCTATTTTAGCTGCGGTGTGTATTATCGTTCAGAAGCCATTATACTGGTGAACGTATCATACTTATCTCCGTAACATAGAAACTACCAATATACCGATCAAATCTAGAACTTCTTGGAAACATTCTAGCGTGGTGACATGTGACTTCTTATAGCTAGTTGTACGCCGTCTATAACATCTGCTCTTTCTGACGCGCATCATCCAAAACTTTCAAAGAAATATAATTCAATATTAACTCGGCTAGACATAACCATGCCCACAAAACACCTCGTGGCATTTACAGGCGCTGGACGCCATGCGTTCGGCAAATCTTACTGCCCACCCAGTTCTGAAATTCTTCGAATCCTCGCTAAATCGCAGTTTTATGAGTTAAGCTCGCGACTCAGAAAGCTCCGTGATACCTGGCAGCTTTCTAAAATAGACAACAGTCTAACGACGAGCGACCAAATACGGACCGGAACCACTCCCGGTCCGCTCCGCTGCGTTTAGCACAACATTCCGAATAGTATGAATCAGCCAATGCAAGTGAATGAACTAAATATGAACTATCCTCTATGAATACGAAATCTAACATCACAGCGTGACTTGGAGGTCTTCGAACCAGGTGAACCTGTCGTTTATGTCGAATCTTTCTTTGGGCAGCACTTTGTGTTGTCTCTGCTGCGGCCTGCTCTGCGGCTTCTTTCCGCGGCCGGTTTTGATCTTCCGTTGGATCTGCTGTCTTTCCGGCAGCAGCTGCAGCACGACCTTCCCGTTTTTGTTGTACAGGCTGTTCGGCGCCTTCTTCGTCTCGATTATCTAGTTTGGTATGTTCTTCTTTTCTTCAATGTCAGAATCACAACATCAAATATATAATTGTTCTTCTATTTCTCGACAGAACTTACAAGGTTAAGACGCGCGTTACTTTTCAACAAAATACCGATTATAATCCACAACATATACAGTTAGATTCCAACCGTCTGTTCTCAGAAATTCAAAACCATAACCGATGAATTCGAAGACTGATCTAGGCATGAAACAGCTCAAATACGGCCAGAACGGCGCGTATGCTGTATATGTAGCCCGCGTGCAATATTCATAAAGTAAAGTAGGATAATTCGATAACACACGTTGAACGTGTAAACTTTTATTGAGTGCTTTTCATCTACTTCGTATGTTACTGGAAATACTTAATTATTTTAACTAACTTTACATTTATAACCATTTCCAGACATAGCTATGATTACATCAAATAATATGTGCAAAACTTAATTGCCAGGTTTATTGGTTGAGGCAACGTTAAAATTCCCACGTATCACCTTTCCAGTGTTGAATGATCCGGTTGTTAGTTTTACATATGTGTTTAACTAACCATAATAGTTGATTTTTTAGTTATCTGAACTAAACTACAACTCTATTATAAATGAGTAGCATGCAATGTATGAGTTGGTGTTTGATAAACGTGTATTAAATTATGAGGGAGCTATTTCTTCGATATCACATACAAAGTTGAATGGAACGAATTGTTACAGTTCAATTTAGCTTTAGTACACAGGTACAGACCGTTTTGATATTTTGGTGGAACCTTTGAATTGTAATCCACCAATGACGCACGCGTAGACATCAGTGTATTTGGCGTACATCGATTCTGGTGTGTTGAAGTAGTTTTAGTTACCAAAATGCTAGTCCGGGTGCCTAGCAGACGAGTATAGCAGCTCGTTGAGCGATTTCCAACTGATAAGACGCTACACGGTAGACAGGTCCGAGGTTCTTCCGGCTGAAACGTCAATTTTTAACGCATATTTTGCATCTCTGTCCAGTAGCAGGCTAGTTTAAACCCAACTTATCATTTACTATCTTTAAAACGCGATTTAAACGCAGATAATATAAGATATCACCTGGAAAGTTAGCGCGGACCCACTTAGTTGCTCTTCTTAAACGATAATGGTCCAAATGAACGCAAACGAAATCGCCTTTTAAATGGAGTAAAAGTGCGCCGTTTAGGCGAAAAATATACAGGTTGAGATCGTTTTATTCAGTGTCTCCTACAACTATAACACCTCCAAAACGCTGTCACTTGAGTTATTTTGGAGCGGAGAAGGAACCACTTTCGAAGTAGGAGGTACCTACAGCAAACTTAGGGAAGAAACCGCGTAGTATATGATAAACCTCAAATACAAGAATGAAACTGTTTTATACGAACACACGTTCACCGGGTAAGCAGCTCGTGGGTGCATCAAAAGTTCGCGCCTGCACAGTTACATAAACAAGATGTGCCTGTAGATATAATCGGAACTCGGCCAGTGCTCCACGCGCGTCCACTTGAAGGAAAGCCAGTTCGACGTGATGATCCACACCGGAGACAACTAAGACGTCGTAGGAGAGTTCCACGTAGCATAAGAAGTGAACTATAAAAATGAATACACAGAGGTCTGCATGACTTGCGATATCTTCGCGGGCGATAAGTGCAAAGAAACGCTCAAGAGCTTCTACATAAACGTGTAGGACGGGAAGTCCGGCTACATCATCGACTCGGACTACGAGTTCTACTACGGTACCCAGCTCGTGAAAGAGGGCTTCAACAGTTAGCTGAGCGCCTCGTTCGGTGTCTTCGCGGTGGTCATCGTAGCCGTGGCAGTGTTCCTGGTCATCACGGTCAAAATGTGAGGTATTTGCCTATTTTTAGTAACGGCTTTCAGAAATATTTTAATCTTCATTTATCGCTCAAAAATACGATAAATTTTCTTTATTAATATTTGTATTTTGAAACACAAAATATATTATTCACATTTGTTATTAAATAACTCATTTAACGGTAACCTTATCATCAGTACTAAGGCTCAATTTAATCATTCCATCCTTATCCCATAAATCATGACGATCCACAAATCCAAACTTAGTTACACATAACGTTACCACAAACTAATCTCAACATCATACCTCATCTTTTAGGATTGTCACTCTGATTATATTCCCATATGTTATAATGACGATGTAATATTTGAAGGAAGGAACAAATTCGTAATATGTATGACTTTGTGATTGAAGAAGTACTTCTTTCAAAGTTATATTTGTTTGAAGTACATTTTTCGCTCTCATTATCTTTGCGCACCGTTTGAGCTTCTTATCCCGTTTGTTGATCAGTAATACAAAAGTACTAAAATAAATCTACTCACCCAAACACGATGTACTTCGAGATGTCACCGCTCGTGGACTCTTCTTTTGCCTGTACGTGGACAGAATTCTCTTTGCTGGAGTTCTGGCTTGTGTTGGCCAGCTTCTGGTAGGTCTGGTGGATGAACTGCTGGACCGACTTCGCGTGGAAGCGCTCGTGCGGGTGGGCCTGCTCGAAGACCTCCAGGGCCTTGACGGAAAGCTCGAAGCGGTCTATGGCAGTCTGGCTCAGGCGGGCCACGATGTCTCTAATCTGCGGCTTGTAGGTGTCGAAGGGTGCGTAGAACTGCTTCACCCAGGTGTTGTGGAAGTAGTCGTGGGCCTGGGTCTGGGTGATGTTCAGCTGCTGGGCTATCTGGAGCCAGATGCCCCGGGTCCGGTACTGCTGTTGGACGAGCTGGTACATATGCTGGTTCGATGTCGGGGTTGTGCCGGTATTGGAGGCCAGGTACTGGAACAGGGCGTCGTCGAAGATGGTCTTCCACATGTTTGTGGAGTGGTGTTTGGAATTGTCCTCGCTCGGATAGAAGGTCGGAGGCGTTGTGGATACACATTGGTTAAACAAATTACTATAAACTCTAAATTAGATAAACACTTTAAACATAAAATTAAATAACTGCTTTTGACGCGCTTCTAAGACTATTTGCTTTTTGCATCTAAACATATTTTAATATCAATCGAGTTCTAAATACACACGTTCTAAATATAGGACACTATATTCACTGCGTAAAGTATCGTAGAAGGTTGAATATGTGTGGATCCGAGAATCGTACCATAAAACACTGTTTAATATAGATTTAATCTAAGTGTAAATATTGTGTTTACAAATCGAATCTTGAAAATACTTTATACAACCACAGATTACTGTGAAATACTACCGTGCAGCTAACCGCCCGTTTCTCCAATCAATCAATCAAAATAAGTCATATAAACAATCAAATAATCTCAAGACTCAGAAAGTTCCGTCAAGTTTTCACTTTCTTCTTCATTTTCAGACGTTGACGTTATTTCTCTTCTTCTTCATCTGCTTTATATTCCGGCTGACTCTTCCAACTCCAATAACAGTTACAACAAGACAAAATATCGTACTTCCTGCACCGATAACAGTTGCTACGATTGTCATTCTTTGGTAATCGTCCCAGTCCACCTCATGGACGATAGATTGGTACTGTTTATCGTTTATTTCGTATTTGATGACCAATCGCTCGTTTTGCGATAAGGTTTTCCCACTCCAGTCAATAATTACCTCTTTTAAGTTGAAAACGCAGTTTTGGTCTAAAACGATCTGGTCATTGATTACTTTGCTCAGAATTACTTTCACATTCGAGGATGTAATCTTTTCAGTTGCGTTTACGAAAGCTATTCCGTTTTTGTTGATTATTATTTGTTGAAATATCGATTGTTTTACAGCCAGCTCAGTTTTCTGCACTTTAAGCACCGTTTGATCTTGATAGAACACCAACTCCAGTACCGCACTTGCAGCTGATTTCTGCATCAATTAGTGCTAACTAAAGCACTCCTTACTCTCAGAACCAACTGAGCAGTTAATAAAATACAATTAATTAGTTGGATCAAACTACTTGAACGTTCGAGATAAAACAAAGGCATGGTCAACAAAATTAACCCTGAACTAAAAGGAGTCGTAAAGTCCAATGCTGCTTACGAACGTGCTCATCACAGCCGCGTTTTGGTTTATTCGAACGTAAAAACCGCCATCTGCCCTAGATAATTCCTGAACGGTGAATAAATTACTTACTGACTCGAAAGTGATTGAATTGAACTAAAACTCGATCTCAGAATTGGAATTATCAAGCTGCACACGGGACTTAATCACACTGGCCGACCACAGGTACATGTAGGCACCAGGGAGCACTATGTCAAACGCAACATTAGCCGCGTAATTCAATTTTAATTATTGCAAATCTGGATTCGAGGAAACCGGAAAATCAATAATCTCACCGCTAGACAGGACCTGTAAATTAGCCATATGCGTGATTTACAGCTAGCACAGCCCAGTTGCGTGCAAATGAACGTGCAAAAACGTCGGCTCAATGTTTATAGACGTATTAGCATAAAAACAATCGGTCAAACTCGATCTAGACTCAGAGAATTTATTAATGCTTATCGTTGTTATCTCAGCATACGAATATATTTCAACAAATACTTGTGTAAACTTATATGCACTTAAATCAGGCACATTATTTATATATAGTTAAGTTGTTGTTTTGTAATTAAAGTTGGTTATAGTCCGTGAGATGGGAGGAACAAAATTTAGCTGGTTTACTGGATTCACCTCACCAAGTGTAACGTTAACATCAATACCATCCGGAAATTTATTACAAGCTGCTAAATTCCCACTAACTAAATTAATAACCAACTAGTTAATATTTGGTCTATACTCTAAACTAGATTCTTCTACGTAACACTCAGGTATTTCCTTCATTGTTAAGATTAATAACGCATACGCAATTTTTATACATAGCATATATGGAGCGGATAATTATATTTATGTTATATAATATATAAATACTGCAACTAAACTACAAAAATTAATTTACAAGAAAGACTTTTATTTCATTCTTATGATTCTTATTAAGCTGTTTGACTATATAGTAACCATAATGGATTTCTTTCAATTGTACATATTGAAACAATAGAAAGAAAAAGTATATACATTCTTTCATTGTTTAATATTACAATAAATTTAATTTATTATTGTTAATTCGCTCCACATAATGATTGCAATAAGCATATCTGTTTAACTTACATGCTTTACATCTAACTCAACACTTATTTTAGAACGATAAACCAATATAGCTCAGTTAACTTTATTCCCGCTTGCTTTGACGGCATCAACATATCAAATATGCTAGCAACTCAATAATTAGAAATATGTCCCTAAAATATGTTTTGGCACGTTTTGCATCACTGGATCAACTTAGTAGTATGTTTTCAACTAAAATCTTAATTTAAATATATAATGTTTATCAAATTGTTAATTGAACAACTGTTTTAGTAAGTATGCGGTAGAAGATTAATTGAGTTGAGAGGTTTATTTTATGTTATTAATTTTGTTGAAACGAAATAATGTTAAGCTTGTCAGTATTTCCACTTCGCAAATAATTAACAAAATTCTCGAAAACGACTTCAACCATTTAATAGGTAAATTACTATTTTTGTGTTCAATATATATTAAAACATATTATTCGTATTTTAAATCACTTTATTCATTTTTTATAAATGTGTGTGTACCCTCTTATGTCATTTTATTCACTAATATGCGTTTTATAACACTCTGGACACAAATGATATCCTTTGCACGAACACACATATCTGCTATTACATTATTTGCAGCCGACACATTACGCACTTACTTTTGTATATACATGATAGTGTTTTTTCATCAGATTCTATACCGTCTAAATTTGTATCGATTTCTTCTTCAGGTTAATCTAATAACAATTTAATATGACCATAACAGACATTCGAATGTATTTCCTCCCATTCTCTGCAAGACATTCCAACTTCATCAGCTATAAACTAATTGCGTATTTTAGTGTTCTTAGACCAATTATCTTAGACAGATCCTCGCTCTTTACCTGATATCATCATTGTAAATAGTATCATTAAGTATTTATCGAATTCTGATTTAGTTAATCTAGAATGCCCTCCATATTTCTACATTTTTCTTACTTCAGTCAAAGTTTTAATGTTATTGTAGAATTATGGAGTAAATAATTATGTATGGGTTTCATAGATGCTTTCATTCATTGTTGGCATTATTTTTGTTAGGTGCGAAGTGGAAATACTGACAAGCTTAACATTATTTCGTTTCAACAAAATTAATAACATAAAATAAACCTCTCAACTCAATTAATCTTCTACCGCATACTTACTAAAACAGTTGTTCAATTAAAATGCTTTTGCGGCATCATCATCAAATTTTGAGTTTACATTTGAAGACACAAAAACAACAGTTTCAGAAGCAATATCTGTGTTTAAGATTGAAAATTACAACCGTTTAGAATGTGTTCACAATCCGCGAATTTCCTACAGCGTTAACTTGGGCACTTTTAAGATTATTACTACTTAATAGTAATGCGATATCAAGTTTATAGGAGGTATAGCTAAAATAGCAATTTTTGCCAATCCGGATTTCAATTTTGAGCACACTGTAGATTTAACTGGGATGACGCAGTTGTAGTAGTTGCTTGACGTACTTGTTTTTAGTTGTGATGATTTCACCGGAACACAAGTAAGATCTTGCCACCGCATGCTCGAGCAATTTCAGGATTCAATAAGTAATTATGCTGACATCACGCTTGAGATTCCAACTGTCACTGTATCACCAACAGGTTACGATCGCGCATCAACATATTTGATTCATTTTCCGATAACAGCGATTAGCTCGAGCTTTTTGGAGGAGTTTGATTGTTATACAGAAGTTAAAGTTACTATTTTCAATTCAATGATGAAAGCTGCACTTACGAAAAATGCTTCAGCTGTGAATTGCGTTAAGTCTCTCAATGACTTCGTCGGTCCATTCGATCATACCTTATTGTAACTTTAGGTGCAGGAATTCACGGACTTCTTAACAGGGAGAGTGTTCACGTTCTCATATAACGATATTTTCGCTGATTTCGGATCCGAACTCTGGATGGACTGCGTTGACTCTACTAATGGGTACGATAGTTGCGTGAAAGACCTTAAAACAGTTTACTCGTTTACTAATCCTGTTGGAGTGGTTGCATGGGAACTTAAACATAACGGAGTGACCACACGCGAGGTTCAGCTCTCGTTCACTGGTGAGTACCCTCCGTTTTAGAATGCGGACGCGAATATCTCCAGAACTTAATTCTGCTTCAACGCAAGTGGAGTGGGAACGAGCTCAATTACAAAAATGCACTTGGAATTAGTTAAGGGGCATCCAGAATTCATGGTGAGCGAGCATGCGGTCAAATTGGATTTCAGGGCTCAGGTGATGTTTCCAACAATTTTTTAACAGTACTGCTTCGAAATTGACATAACTGGGCAAGAAAGTGTTTATGATGACTTTATGGAGAACCAGGAGCACGTTACTGGAATTTTATCGAGTGTTTACGGAGAAATGGGCGTCATGACTGTAAAATTTGAAAACGAAACGAAAAATGTAAACTACTTCGTCGTAGTTGGCATAATAACACTCGTAATCGGAGCCGCGTGGCTTGTAATTGCCAGAAAATTCGTGTGATATTTAAATTATTTTTCACTCAAAACGTCAACTGAGTTTTGATGATGCTTTCATTTAATTAGATTTGATTGATTTTGAAGAGTTTTTCTATTTCTAAACAGCAAACGTAGTAACATAAGTGATTGAAAACACAACCACACAAACAGCAACAGATATTCCAGCGGCAAGTCCAGAGCTCATTGTTTAAGTGTTTTCTTAATTAGGAGTAACTTATCCTTCTCTACATAACAAAATGATGCGAATATTGAGATATTTCATAAACTTTCTGTATTATTCAATGATTTATATAAATTCCTAAAATTAAATAATAAGAAAATATTTTATTTCACTCCCCGAAAGAAATGTGTCTGGAAAATGACTATAAAATTACCAATTGATTCCATATACACCTGAATAGTGAGCGGTCTACCAGAAAATACTTGTGGCAAATAGTTTAGTGTTTTGATTCACTTTATATTAAGTCTAGTAATTTTAAATGCAACTTTTAGATTTTAGAATTTCCACAAATTGTTAAGATAGTTTTCCTTGGCTCCTCTCAAGGCTAGAGTATTTCCATATGGATCTAGATCGCTCGTTCCCAACATCTTAGACTAACAGAAGGCATTGACATTGAGCGAATATTTCGAGCGAATGATATTCAATAAATAAATCTATTTCTTCTATTTCTAATCTTGAATCAATTGAAGGGCTTTGGTAGCAGGTACCGTAACCGTGTTCAAAATATTATTTATTTCCCAAAATTAATATATATCGTTTTGTTATCAACGATTTGAAGCTGATTTTGAAAACAAATAATTGAAACTGCGGTAAATAATTAAATCACAGAATACCTCAGGTCCAACAATCATAACATCCACTTCCTAGTAAATTGATATTCATCTATCACTTACAAGTTCAACAAATAAGTAAGTTTTTGTAAAATTTATTTTAATATCAAAAATGCCGAGCACACCAATACTGGGGGTAGTTACTACTGTACACACATCAAAGTATTTAGTTCAGTAGAATCACCACACGTTCTCGATTAGTAAAGTTATGACAATTTAACCTTATAGTTTAAAAACAAATGAGTGCAAAACCAACCCAGTTCTACAAACATGTTGCTATATTTGAATAATTCAAAAGCCATAACTGCGTCGTTGTGCCATTATTATTTCAAGAGTATAAAAATTTTTCGCTTAGTCCGATTTAATTTGGATTTGTTTGAAAGGATATCTTAAATATTATAATTAGGTTATCTTATTGGCTCATGGAATAATTATATATCAAAATATAAATTAAATCTAAGTCTTCCTAAATTGAGTCAAAATTATAATTCTAACATTGTGTTTAAGATGAACTTTGAAGTTGAGATATCTTTCTCAAATAATAAAATAGTTAGGATACTTGAGAAGTATTAAAACGGTTATGTTTTCGCCTCACAGCTAGTATGCCAAGCTAGCAACAATGTGTAAGCTAAAATATGATGGTTTGAACAGCAACACATTTATTTATAAATAGTGTTGGGGGATAGACATATACACTTAATTCAACAATATAGTAGAAAAATAATCCAAACAATTTTTTAAACGATTTTTGTCTCTGCAGTTAAGTGAGTCATTTAATTTTCAAAAATTATACTACTAACTCGCAAAATATTTTGTAAGTTAAAGAATGAATAGAAGTATAGTTCTTGTTTACACATATAAATTCGTATACCTAGTGAAATGAGTTCTGTATTAAAGTGCCTATGGTGAACCCATATTTGCGATATACAATTAAATAACTAATATTTAATAATAACTCATTAATCATTACAGTTAGTATTTTGTGGGAACCCATATTTCATGAATCCACACATACCATTTGAGCACACCCTCAATACAGTGGTGCCACAGTTATCTCCAGTTAGCACTTGTACTACAGAACCTGCTATTGAATTTATTCTTCCATTAGCAAGGTTAATCTAATATTGTAGATTTGCTGCTGTATTGGATAAATTATTATTTTGCGCATTGTTAACGGCGTTATTCTCATTTCTTAACTAGTTAATCGAATTGGTGAGAGCTGAATATTATTGTGATAATTATGTATTTAATTAACTAATTTACTGAGCTTAGCCCTATAATGCTGTTGTTTACGTAGCATCAATTTAATTTTATGATTGTTTGAAACTATTTAATGAAGTATTTACAGCTGATATATCTGTTTTAATTGAGTTAATTTACTATTATAACGAACCATTCAAATTATTTAACATATTTATTATATTATTTATTGTAGAGTTCATACTTTGTTAGTCATTATAAAGTTATGATGTTTTAAATAGCATTGTTTAGTTTGTTTGTGTTAAATCATCTCTGATTACTTGTGCAGTTTGAGATATTTGTTGTGTTATTTATTTCATAGAATCATTAACTCCTTTTATAGTGCTGTATAAAGACTAGTTAGTATAAATAATAAAAGTATTTAGTGTTGACACGTTTTATGATATATAGGAATCTAGAGTTACGAAGTTACTTTGCATTCTATTGGAAAGTAATGACACGTTTCCATTTAGTTCTTAATGTAGTAACAATACATTTTCAATGAGTTTAACATCTAAAGCAGTTAAATTTTATATTATATTAACACAAATACTTCCATTAATGAAAAATCCAACTTTACATACACATTAATTGTTATCAAAGATAAAAGGGTCATAACAACTGAGTGTACCATTCGTATCATGTATACTATAAACTAAGTCTTGCTTACATAAACCGTAAGCAACAGGGTAAAATTAACTGCATATATTACATGTGATAATTGGTTATTGCGATAAATGTATGAGATTTAAGTATAACTTACCAGTGATGTCAGCGATATTGGAACATAATTTTAATGTATGGACACTTATTTCGACACTACTAGTTAATATTTATGAAACTAAAAACCCACTTAAATCTGATAATTAGAATTGATACCCTGCTATTTAAGTATTTGCGATAGCGAAGGACACGTTTGAACTAATATCACATACTAAACCGCCGCTTTATTGACTATCAAATCTATACTAAATTTACGAATCAGTCATAAATATTTTATGTGATGATTGCATCATTAATGCTGAAAGACGTTGTGCTTGAGCATCAAAAATTAAAGTTGAATTTTGAATGGATGTGTTACAGGAATAACATATCAAGGAACCCTAAACAATTTTAAATTGAATTGTAATATTCACCACTGATTATTAAATGAACTAATTATTACTGTTTACACCAAAAACAGCAAAATTATTAACATTTGTAATGTCCAGTTCTATACTTGATTACACAATAGCATCGTTATAAATGAAAATATTACTTGAATATTGAGATAATAGTATGTTATTATTTATATTTATATTGTTAATTTGTTTGTTTTTCTAACAATATACAAATTGCGTATTATCAACCTTAATTTCTTTACTACAAACATTATAATTTTTGCTATTTAAAGCTTTTAATAATAATATAGAACATAACATTGACTACATTAAGTATTACGAAATTATACATTTTGCACATTATAACTTTCATATTTTCTGTTGCGCGCCGGTAATGCAGTTGGTATCGCAGTAGCCGTGTGTACAGCTATTTTTGTAACCATTATCTTAGTATTCTGGTTGACTCACAAATATCAACTCAGAAAATTGAAGAAATAGGAGGAATAACCATAAGATTAAACATCAATAATGGCGGTTATTTTTTAAAAGCAACAAGCTGCAGAATGATATACGTAATAATTATTTAAAGTTAAAAATAATATATTACATCTGTTTTGACGGGTATCCATATTTATCAACTTGATGTGGTATAAATAATAAGATATATGTTATTGACATACGTTGATAAATTATAATGTTCGCTTCATTTTTGTAAAAGTACATACTTTTATAACAACCACACATAATTTCTCGCATTACAGGTTTAACTCAAAAATGATTAAATTGTAGCACCCTATTAAAAAGCCTCGTTTATACTTCATCAACATAAATTACTAGTAATGTAGATATAAGTACCTAATCAAGTTGCATTGTATTATATTTATTCTTCTTATTACAGGTTGGATCTGTGAATGACGTTCTTCCACATTGTAATAACGTACTCCGTGCTATTTATGAGTGATTTTAGTCATTCATTCCATAACAGTGCACTAATTTACGCAACCCAATATGCTTTCAAAGATATAGCTTTCACTCAGCTTTCCACGTCCCTATTCTCACAGTGTAACGTAGAGCTATCGTCGTTCGTAGCTGTTGTCTTTACGTACGTGCGATAAAGAAACACAATCATTTGATGATACAATATTTACTCCTACTGCAATAACCAACTTTAGTGGTCAGATTACGTTCTGAACTATTTACCACATACGTTAAACATCGGTGATATTCATCTTCCTATATTTTTCGCAGCCCTTAGTAGAGCCGGTTCAGAACGCGACTTACACTAGCAATGAAACCAATGAGAGAACCTTTTAACTTCTCTTAAAATTATGGCAAGCTGCCGAACTCGACATAGCAGAACGACATTCACAGATCCAACCTGTGAATATGAATGAAAGTACTAGTCTGGATAACTGTCTGAGAATACATCTCAAGCTACGTTTCTTTGGTATGCTATTACAAGCGCCAGTCACAGATTCGAGCTGGTCTAGTTCCAAGTGTTTATTTAGTAAATTTCGATATGATTCTCGTAGAATACCACGAATAACACATATGGAACGCCTAACCTGTTTCTTGGAACCTTGCGCACCAGACTGTTCACCAATGTAGCAGTTTAGAAACTCTAGAATTATCTTTAAAGTTCAAAGTTATCTAATTGATAGATAATGTAAACACTGCTTTGGTTTTCTGAATTAATGGTACTTCTCGTGAAACCGCTAAGTAGATCGTCTTTGAAACAAAGTATAAAATTTACACTACACATGTTTATATTGGTTCATGATACTCTAATATACGAAAGTGCAATTTAATAAATTTACATAATTGGAGACATTTTCAATAATATTTCTGCCGCACATTTACGTTGTTTGGTGAGAGTCTAACTAAAGCATATCCACACTACATTATCTTTCATGAAACCAAGAATAGCGCTTCTTCCACTATTTGATTATAGCTGTAACCAGTTTATATTCAAGCGACGCCTACACAATGACGTTCTTCCACATTGTAATAACGTACTCCGTGCTATTTATGAGTGATTTTAGTCATTCATTCCATAACAGTGCACTAATTTACGCAACCCAATATGCTTTCAAAGATATAGCTTTCACTCAGCTTTCCACGTCCCTATTCTCACAGTGTAACGTAGAGCTATCGTCGTTCGTAGCTGTTGTCTTTACGTACGTGCGATAAAGAAACACAATCATTTGATGATACAATATTTACTCCTACTGCAATAACCAACTTTAGTGGTCAGATTACGTTCTGAACTATTTACCACATACGTTAAACATCGGTGATATTCATCTTCCTATATTTTTCGCAGCCCTTAGTAGAGCCGGTTCAGAACGCGACTTACACTAGCAATGAAACCAATGAGAGAACCTTTTAACTTCTCTTAAAATTATGGCAAGCTGCCGAACTCGACATAGCAGAACGACATTCACAGATCCAACCTGTGAATATGAATGAAGTAGTAGTCTGGATAACTGTCTGAGAATACAATCTCAAGCTACGTTTCTTTGGTATGCTATTTACAAGCGCCAGTCACCAGATTCGAGCTGGTCTAGTTCCAAGTGTTTATTTCAGTTAAATTTCCGATATGATTCCTCGTAGAATACCACGAATAACACCATATGGAACGCCTAACCTGTTTCTTGGAACCATTGCCGCACCAGACTTGTTCACCAATGATAGTCAGTTTTATAGAAACTCTAAATTATCTTTTAAAGGTTCAAAATTATCTAATTGATAGATTAATGTAAAACACTGCTTTTGGTTTTTCTGAATTCATGGGTACTTTCTTCGTGAAACCGCCTAAGTAGATCGTCTTTGAAAACAAGTATAAAATTTTACACTACACATGTTTATATTGGTTCATGATACTTCTAATATACGAAAGTGCCAATTAATAAATTATACATAATTGAGGACATTTTCAATAATTATTTCTGCGCACATTTACGTTGTTTGGTGAAGAGTCTAACTAAAAGCATATCCACACTACATTAATCTTTCTATTGAAACCAAGAATAGCGCTTCTTCCACTATTTGATTATAGCTGAACCAGCTTTATATTCAACGACGCCTACACAATGACGTTCTTCCACATTGTAATAACGTACTCCGTGCTATTTATGAGTGATTTTAGTCATTCATTCCATAACAGTGCACTAATTTACGCAACCCAATATGCTTTCAAAGATATAGCTTTCACTCAGCTTTCCACGTCCCTATTCTCACAGTGTAACGTAGAGCTATCGTCGTTCGTAGCTGTTGTCTTTACGTACGTGCGATAAAGAAACACAATCATTTGATGATACAATATTTACTCCTACTGCAATAACCAACTTTAGTGGTCAGATTACGTTCTGAACTATTTACCACATACGTTAAACATCGGTGATATTCATCTTCCTATATTTTTCGCAGCCCTTAGTAGAGCCGGTTCAGAACGCGACTTACACTAGCAATGAAACCAATGAGAGAACCTTTTAACTTCTCTTAAAATTATGGCAAGCTGCCGAACTCGACATAGCAGAACGACATTCACAGATCCAACCTGTGAATATGAATGAAAGTACTAGTCTGGATAACTGTCTGAGAATACATCTCAAGCTACGTTTCTTTGGTATGCTATTACAAGCGCCAGTCACAGATTCGAGCTGGTCTAGTTCCAGGTGTTTATTTAGTAAATTTCGATATGATTCTCGTAGAATACCACGAATAACACATATGGAACGCCTAACCTGTTTCTTGGAACCTTGCGCACCAGACTGTTCACCAATGTAGCAGTTTAGAAACTCTAGAATTATCTTTAAAGTTCAAAGTTATCTAATTGATAGATAATGTAAACACTGCTTTGGTTTTCTGAATTCATGGTACTTCTCGTGAAACCGCTAAGTAGATCGTCTTTGAAACAAAGTATAAAATTTACACTACACATGTTTATATTGGTTCATGATACTCTAATATACGAAAGTGCAATTTAATAAATTTACATAATTGGAGACATTTTCAATAATATTTCTGCCGCACATTTACGTTGTTTGGTGAGAGTCTAACTAAAGCATATCCACACTACATTATCTTTCATGAAACCAAGAATAGCGCTTCTTCCACTATTTGATTATAGCTGTAACCAGTTTATATTGAAGCGACGCCTACACAATGACGTTCTTCCACATTGTAATAACGTACTCCGTGCTATTTATGAGTGATTTTAGTCATTCATTCCATAACAGTGCACTAATTTACGCAACCCAATATGCTTTCAAAGATATAGCTTTCACTCAGCTTTCCACGTCCCTATTCTCACAGTGTAACGTAGAGCTATCGTCGTTCGTAGCTGTTGTCTTTACGTACGTGCGATAAAGAAACACAATCATTTGATGATACAATATTTACTCCTACTGCAATAACCAACTTTAGTGGTCAGATTACGTTCTGAACTATTTACCACATACGTTAAACATCGGTGATATTCATCTTCCTATATTTTTCGCAGCCCTTAGTAGAGCCGGTTCAGAACGCGACTTACACTAGCAATGAAACCAATGAGAGAACCTTTTAACTTCTCTTAAAATTATGGCAAGCTGCCGAACTCGACATAGCAGAACGACATTCACAGATCCAACCTGTGAATATGAATGAAAGTACTAGTCTGGATAACTGTCTGAGAATACATCTCAGCTACGTTTCTTTGGTATGACTATTACAAGCGCCATCACAGATCGAGCTGGTCTAGTTCCAAGTGTTTAATTTAGTTAAATTTCGATTATGATTCTCGTAGAATACACGAATAACACCATATGGAAACGCCTAACCTGTTTTCTTGGAACCTTGGCACCAGGACTGTTCACCAATGTAGCAGTTTAGAAAAACTTCTCAGAATTATCTTAAAGTTACAAAAGTTATTCTAATGATACGATAATGTAAACACTGCTTTGGTTTCTGAATTAATGTACTTCTCGTTGAAACCGCATAAGGTAGATCGTCTTTGAAACAAAGTATAAAATTTACACTACACATGTTTATATTGGTTCATGATACTCTAATATACGAAAGTGCAATTTAATAAATTTACATAATTGGAGACATTTTCAATAATATTTCTGCCGCACATTTACGTTGTTTGGTGAGAGTCTAACTAAAGCATATCCACACTACATTATCTTTCATGAAACCAAGAATAGCGCTTCTTCCACTATTTGATTATAGCTGTAACCAGTTTATATTCAAGCGACGCCTACACTGACGTTCTTCCACATTGTAATAACGTACTCCGTGCTATTTATGAGTGATTTTAGTCATTCATTCCATAACAGTGCACTAATTTACGCAACCCAATATGCTTTCAAAGATATAGCTTTCACTCAGCTTTCCACGTCCCTATTCTCACAGTGTAACGTAGAGCTATCGTCGTTCGTAGCTGTTGTCTTTACGTACGTGCGATAAAGAAACACAATCATTTGATGATACAATATTTACTCCTACTGCAATAACCAACTTTAGTGGTCAGATTACGTTCTGAACTATTTACCACATACGTTAAACATCGGTGATATTCATCTTCCTATATTTTTCGCAGCCCTTAGTAGAGCCGGTTCAGAACGCGACTTACACTAGCAATGAAACCAATGAGAGAACCTTTTAACTTCTCTTAAAATTATGGCAAGCTGCCGAACTCGACATAGCAGAACGACATTCACAGATCCAACCTGTGAATATGAATGAAAGTACTAGTCTGGATAACTGTCTGAGAATACATCTCAAGCTACGTTTCTTTGGTATGCTATTACAAGCGCCAGTCACAGATTCGAGCTGGTCTAGTTCCAAGTGTTTATTTAGTAAATTTCGATATGATTCTCGTAGAATACCACGAATAACACATATGGAACGCCTAACCTGTTTCTTGGAACCTTGCGCACCAGACTGTTCACCAATGTAGCAGTTTAGAAACTCTAGAATTATCTTTAAAGTTCAAAGTTATCTAATTGATAGATAATGTAAACACTGCTTTGGTTTTCTGAATTAATGGTACTTCTCGTGAAACCGCTAAGTAGATCGTCTTTGAAACAAAGTATAAAATTTACACTACACATGTTTATATTGGTTCATGATACTCTAATATACGAAAGTGCAATTTAATAAATTTACATAATTGGAGACATTTTCAATAATATTTCTGCCGCACATTTACGTTGTTTGGTGAGAGTCTAACTAAAGCATATCCACACTACATTATCTTTCATGAAACCAAGAATAGCGCTTCTTCCACTATTTGATTATAGCTGTAACCAGTTTATATTCAAGCGACGCCTACACAATGACGTTCTTCCACATTGTAATAACGTACTCCGTGCTATTTATGAGTGATTTTAGTCATTCATTCCATAACAGTGCACTAATTTACGCAACCCAATATGCTTTCAAAGATATAGCTTTCACTCAGCTTTCCACGTCCCTATTCTCACAGTGTAACGTAGAGCTATCGTCGTTCGTAGCTGTTGTCTTTACGTACGTGCGATAAAGAAACACAATCATTTGATGATACAATATTTACTCCTACTGCAATAACCAACTTTAGTGGTCAGATTACGTTCTGAACTATTTACCACATACGTTAAACATCGGTGATATTCATCTTCCTATATTTTTCGCAGCCCTTAGTAGAGCCGGTTCAGAACGCGACTTACACTAGCAATGAAACCAATGAGAGAACCTTTTAACTTCTCTTAAAATTATGGCAAGCTGCCGAACTCGACATAGCAGAACGACATTCACAGATCCAACCTGTGAATATGAATGAAAGTAGTAGTCTGGATAACTGTCTGAGAATACATCTCAAGCTACGTTTCTTTGGTATGCTATTACAAGCGCCAGTCACAGATTCGAGCTGGTCTAGTTCCAAGTGTTTATTTAGTAAATTTCGATATGATTCTCGTAGAATACCACGAATAACACATATGGAACGCCTAACCTGTTTCTTGGAACCTTGCGCACCAGACTGTTCACCAATGTAGCAGTTTAGAAACTCTAGAATTATCTTTAAAGTTCAAAGTTATCTAATTGATAGATAATGTAAACACTGCTTTGGTTTTCTGAATTCATGGTACTTCTCGTGAAACCGCTAAGTAGATCGTCTTTGAAACAAAGTATAAAATTTACACTACACATGTTTATATTGGTTCATGATACTCTAATATACGAAAGTGCAATTTAATAAATTTACATAATTGGAGACATTTTCAATAATATTTCTGCCGCACATTTACGTTGTTTGGTGAGAGTCTAACTAAAGCATATCCACACTACATTATCTTTCATGAAACCAAGAATAGCGCTTCTTCCACTATTTGATTATAGCTGTAACCAGTTTATATTCAAGCGACGCCTACACAA